>JASVEL010008137.1:0-263761 GCA_032618575.1 Nicotiana noctiflora | reverse complement strand
TTACTTTTCTTTTATATTACGTTCCACTGCCATTTCATTTTCTCTACTATGTAGCAAATAGAAACGATGCAGACCTAAAATAAATATGAAAGATGATATTGTCATGATCCCAACCCCGATCGTAATGGCGCTCAACACACTGCTAGGCAAGCCCGACCATATACAGTATTAACATGAATCCTTACTCAGATTTGAGATAATCAACACAGAAATTGTTACTAACTCATCACATTCAAGTTCTCATTTTTATAATAAAACATACGGAAGTTTAAATAAAATAACACAATAGAGCCCAATAAAATCTGGTGTCGCGAACACGAGTCTCTAATATAGAATATTCATCTAATACAAGTCTGTCTAGGACAAAATACGTAACAAAAGAATAGAGATAGAAGGGAGAGATCAAGGTTGCGAACCATGCAGCTACTTCGATGCTCCCGAATGATGTTGTGCTGCTAATCAAGTCCTCACTCAGCTTGTGGGGTACCTGGATATGCACGCAAGGTGCAGGGAGTAATGTGAGTACTCCAACTCAGTGAGTAATAATAAATAAATAAAGGCTAAGAGTAAGAAATCATAAAATAAAACAACATAACCTATACTTGCAGTCCAGAACAATTAATCATAAAAGCAACACACCGACGAAATAAAGTAGAAACTATTATGACTTGTAAAACCAGATAAATACCAATGCATGAATGCAATGCAGCACATAGAATGGCACACTCTAGTACCCGCTGCAGCGTGCAACCCGATCCATTTAATGTCGACGACGCTCATTGAGGTGTGTACATACTTTGGAGGGGCTCCTACAGCCCAAGCGCAAATAATCAAGCCATCTAGTGGCACCAACCAGGCTCTCGGCCTTAATACCAGTATAATACCGTTGTGGTGTGCAGCTCGATCCATGCTCAATCCAGAAATCCACATAAGCCTCTCGGGCAATATTAAAATAATAAATTCTTAGCTTAGAATGTCAGTAAAATAGTGTTCGAGTTTTCAAATCGTAGAAAAATGGTTGAGCATTTCAAAACAGTATTCAAAATTAGGGCTAAAATCAATTAACCAATCAATTAATGTGAAAACAATGATAATAATCCCTAAAGAATTTAAATAATCGACACAAAGCCCAAATATGATAATTTAATCCAAGTAGGATGATTTCCAAACAAGTCTCAATCTAAAATACTGTATAAACATCACTCGGGATAGACCAAGTCAAAATTTCCATATCACGACTCAACCCGAGTTATGATGGCGCTCAACGCATTGCTAGGCAAGCCTGACCTTTTGACCAACATTCCCGATATTGAACTAGTTCATAGATGTAAAACACATATAATAATTACCACGCTGTTTAAGCAAAACCAGAAATAATGGAAAGTTAACAAAATACTGCAACATAACTCCCAAATAGGACCCCGTGTCACGAGCATGAGCCTTTAATACAGAATATCCACCTAATACAGTCTGTCTAGGAAAAATGCAAAAATAGAGAATAAAGATAGGAGGGAGAGGTGAAGGTTGTGAACGCCATGCGGCTATCTCAGTGCTCCCCGATATTGTTGCTCAGCTAGAACAAGTCCTCACTCAACCTGCGGTGTACCTAGATCTGCACGAAAGGTGCGGGGAGTAATGTGAGTGTCACGACCCAAATCGATGGGTCGCGACGGGTACCTGATATCTTACTCGATCGAGTACCAACGTAACGTATCTTTCTTATTACATCATCATATACATGAGACATACGGGCCTAATAGGCCTATATGATCCTTTATAAACTCAAAACATAGGCCGACAAGGCCGTACAATCTTTTATGTACACGGCATATGTCTACAAGCCTCTAAGATTAATGCTATAAAGGTCGGGACAGATTCTCGCCATACCAAACAATATACGTCTAAATAATACTAACCAGACGAGCAATTCTAAAGCAAATAGAGCGCACCAACATCTTCTACCGAGCTGATAGCCTACTTGGAGGGCTCTCGACATGTCTATGAGGACTTGCGGGCATGAAACGCAATGTCCCCACGCTAAAGGGATGTTAGTACGACAATGTACCGAGTATGTAAGGCATGGAAGCATAAACAAGAACAATATGTAAAGAGAGATAGAGGAGATACAACCTGTAACATTTGAGTAACTCTGGGGGCTACTGATATGAAATGCATAATACATATATATATACATAAACCTTTTTAAAAACATTCGCCTCTATAGGCATCATCATAATCGTACTCGGCCTCAAAGAGGACTCGGTAAAAATGTACCCGGCCATCATAAGGCTCAGTAGAATCCTATCCGTCCACGTGGAGCTCGGTAAACCCAATTGATCAGTGGTTGCACAATAGGTGTCATACCCGGCCGGCTATAGCGCGGCTCCGTATGGACATATATATATATATAATGCATGCTTGACTCGGATGATCACGTTCTAAACTTTTTAGAAGTAAGAACATTATGGACATACATACCCTCAATATGAACTTCACTAGTACTTACAGATCGTACATACTTGTGAGCACGTGATTTTTGCCCTACATGAGAATCACTCCCAGAAAATTCAAAAATAAAATAGTTTTTATGTTGAGCATGATTTTTGTGATTTTTGTGTTATTTTTATCTTACGTTTGCACGTTTGTGTGTGCGTGTTTATTTATTTAAATTAGTAAGATACAAAATATATACATCGTGTTTTGCATTGTAGTTAAAGTTGTGTAGTTTAATTGATGTTTAATGTGCGAATTGGTATTCGAACATAATTAGTTTCTATAAATTAATTTGACTTTGTAATGTATTTTAGAATCTTGTGTTTCAATAAATTAGGAATTAATAAATAAATAAAAGAAAAGAAGAAAATTGAGAAGGAAAAGAAATGGAACTGGGCTACCCAAATATACCCAAAAAGTTAGCCCAAATCGTCCCTACCCGGTCCAGCCCCGCCCCATCGCCCGAACCGGCCCACCATCTCTCTATTCTGAACCGTTGGATTCACATGATCCAACGGCTAAGATTAAACACCCCTTTTAATTACCCAAACCCCTCCCAAACCCTAACTCCCGTTCATTTCGCCTCTCTTCAGAGAGCAAATAAACTGCCGCCTCACACCACCACAAACCGCCGGCCGGAAATCGTCTCCGCCGGCGGCACCACCCCAAACCACCCCAAATTAACACCAAACAATCTCCCACACCCCCTCTACATGAATCCGGCGTCAATTAGCTTCAAACATTACTCGAACGCTTCGAATATCCGTTCGAAGTTCATCGGAATTTGAAAATCCGTCCCAAACCACTTCAAAATCGCACCATAAACTCCCCACACCTCCCATATACCCCCACTAACCTTGGTTCGACTCGAATCTAGCCGGAGTTGGAAAAACCCCAAATCCCACTCACATGAACCCTAGAAATCCAAAACGGGTTCTTCGTTCGAAATTGTTAGGAGATTGAGGTATAGTGGACTTTAATCTAGGTGTTCTCAGCCGAGAACACCCAGATTAAGGCCCGCTTTGCTTCAATGATTCAAGGGTGAGTGATTCGCGATTCGTTCAAATTCCGGATTCATTGCTTCAAAGGTATTCTTTTTCCTTATTCTGGTCTCGTCTAAGTTCTATGTTGTATCCATTCATGTGATATTTTCCAGTTTTCCCATTTCTATTTAGCTTTCTGTTCTACACTTATGGACCTTTTATTTGGTCGATTCCTTCTGTGTTCAGTAGCTAAAATGAATCGTATATTCAGTTCGATTAAGGTCGTCAAGCATTTAATTCGTATTCGATTTGGTTCCTTGATTCTGCTTGAAGCATATCGAATCTGTAGGTCGCTCATTTGTTATCAATTGTGTATGTTGTCGTCGACTAATCAATGTGGTCGAGTAGTTTCGTAGGTCTTGTTTATTAGCATTGATTGAATAGCCGTTAGGAGTTAAATTGGTTGTTTGATTGATTGGTCATTATGAAATAGGAACTGAATTGGTTTGATTGTTTGAATTAAAATAGGACCGTGAATTGTACTCCTGGTAGTGTTCTGCAAAGCATTAAGCTGATAGGCCTGTTGTGAACTAAGTAAAGTAATAGCTTAATGAGGGCGGATGATTGTGTAAAACACTGGCAGTTGAGTAGGAATCACATGGGCACAATATCACTAAGGGAGGGCACGCCTGAATGTTAATGTCATGACTGCCAGTGCATTGGTTGATTAAATAATGGTATAAGGCACTTGTTAGTGGGCTGGCAGAGCATGGGCTAGGCAGAGGGATGGGTCTGCCCAGGGGAATCTACTGGGCTGGCAGAGAAGAGTATGGGCAGGGTGGGTCTGCTGATTATTGTATTTTAGAGTTTCTGATTCTTTTGGCTTTGAGGAGTGCTTTTAACTATAAGTATAATACACATTTAGAGGGAAGAGGGATGGAAAAAAGGGGAGCAGTCTGAGAGAGGCTAACAGGGCTGAAACATTGAGAAACACATAGGCTGAGACATTGAAATATACAGTAAGGGTTCACAATACACACACACAAGAATATAGATAGAGAGAGCTGGGAGGTATAGACTGAAAGTTACTGTTCCATTGGGTTTTGTTACTGTTTCGTTTGTGGTTGTCTCTGCTGTGGTTCTTAGTTCTTTGCTACTGCCGTTGATTGTGCTTTGCCACTGGTTGTGGTTGTTCCCTGCTGTTGGTTCTTAATTCTCATGCTACTGCTGTTGGTTTGCTTCACTGGTGTGGTTTTTGTTGCTGTGATTGCATCTTGGCTCTTGTTTTGTTCTATCTTCTGGGTGTTGCCTGGTGCTGTTTGCTGTGGTGTGTCGACTTGTTGTTGATCCTGCTATTGGGATTGTTGATTGGCCACTGGTTGCTGTTATTCTTTTGGTTGTTGTTGTTGCTGTGTATATAGTGGCAGTAACTGCCACTGGTTGCTGTTGGTCTGCTGTTTACTTGGTTTCACCGGCTTAACTGATCTCCATTCTTTTGCTTTGTCGATTTCCAGGTATTTCACTACTGCCTGAAGCTGTAGACAATGAATGGAAGCAATAAAACTTAGCATATTGATTATCATGTCCTTTTAACCCATATCAAAACTTAGTTAGATACATGTGTACTCATTAAGGAGAACCCGAACATGTAATAAGCTGTATGTGTTGTAACTGTGTTAACTTCATATTTCCCTAGCCTGTTATAGTAGAAATGGTCTACTGGAAACACATTATGTAATAGACAGTTGAATCAGTGAAATACATATTGTTATAGGTGTTAATTTGTTCAAGTTAAAAGTGTATAATAACTAACACCCAGTATAGAAGTAAATAGAGGCATAATGATGGTAGTTTGATCGAAAGTTATGAATTAGTAAGTACCACGCTCAATGATCAAATAGTTAATTGTAACAATAAGCATGTAAATCCTGTTTTGTCTATAATTTGTTTAAAAAGGGGAATCAGGACGATTGATATATCACTTCGTTTCTATTAGATTATCGGTACACTTTAGTTTCGTGTATATCTACTATGATCTAGATCCTTTACACGAAAACTGGTTATCAATTAGATTAGATTAAAATCGGAAACATGTTCAATATTTTTTTTCTTAAATAAAACAAAAGTTTTCTGTTAACTAATTAGCTTAGCTAATTTGAATAAAAATCTAAGTTTAAGTAGTTTAAGAGCATAGTAAAGAGGAAATTGTCTTCTAGCGTTTAATTTTGAGTCGGGGCTCTGTTGAATGGTCCAAATGAAAGAAAGTATCAAACTAGTAGGTAATGATAAACGATTAACATTTTCTTTGTTAGAGATAAATCAAGTAGAGAATATAGTTCATCTTAGGATCGGCCCTAATAATAATGAGATGAGCCTCGCCAAACGCAAATATACAATCGCGGGGCCTTCTAATCAGTTGTCATGAAAACTTAGCCTTGGAAAGACCATTTAGTTAATTTCACGGCCTTTTCCGAAGTTAATAAAGACGATAGATTCTTTAAGCGCGATTTATAAGCGAATTACTTTCTTTAACTCGGGTGCACATTTATGTGACCCAAATCTTACTCTCGGCGAAATTGAAATACATTAAAGTCACAGGCGTACTGGTTGCGGTGTGACTCAAAATGTGTTTTCGTGACGTCGCAATTCTTCTTAAAATTAAAAGCGGAACATTGCAAGCACATAGTTAAAATATATATAAAAGAATCAGATAGAAACAAAAATCGCAATTGAGCGACCGTGCGGAAACCACGGAACTCGGGAGTGCCTAACACCTTCTCCCGGGTTAATAGAATTCCTTATCCGGATTTCTGGTACACAGACTGTAATATAAAGTCATAAATTTCCTCGGTTCGGGATTAAACCGGTGACTTGGGACACCATTATTTTCCCAAGTGGCGACTCTGAATTAAATAAACTAATCCCGTCTCGATTGTCCTTTAATTGGAAAAACTCCCTTGTGCCCTCGTGGGGGCGTAAAAAGGAGGTGTGACAATACTTTCTTAGAATAACTTTGTACGGAAAAAACAATATGGATAACCTTAGTTTCTAGGAGTAGATTAATTATGAAATAGTGTATTCATTTCTCATTAGATCATGCTAAAAGAAGTAAGGAAGTGCCCTAACATACTTATTCCTTAAATTATTTGATTGAAGTGAAGTTTCTGCTTTCGTGAAATATGTTGAACGAGATTCTGCCTTGAATCCTTTGAAATTTTGAAACGAACTATGGTGGATCCTTTGAAATTTCAGTCGAAATATTTTTGTCTAAGTAGTTGATTGTTTGGAAGAAATTGATTTTGGTTTCTTAGCTAGCGTTTGGCCATAGATTCCAAATTATTTTGAAAAATCCGATCTAAAGAAGGAAAGAAGTGCCTTAACATACTTACTCCTTAAATTATTTGATTGAAGTGAAGTTTCTGCTTTCGTGAATTATGTTGAACGAGATTCTGCCTTGAATCCTTCGAAATTTTGAAATGAACTATGGTGACTTCCTTTGAAATTTCAGTCGAAATATTTTGTCTAATTAGTTGAATTGTTTAGACGAAATTGATTTTGGTTTCTTAGCCAGTGTTTGGTCATAGATTCCAAATTTATTTTGAAAAATCTGATTTGGGTGAAGTTTGGTTTGAAGATGAAAATGTATTTGGACATACGATTTCAAAACATATTTTTTCAACTTTATTTTGGAAAAGAGATTTTTACGTACCTATACCATATACCAAACCTTATTACCTTCATTGTTTAAGGATTGTGTTAATTACATTTAAGCATATCAAATTACCATTTATATACCATAATTCAAATTAAGGGTATAATTATTACTTCATTGATACTAGGCGTGATTTTAGGACTATATTATCACTTTATTTCGTTTACCAGCCTCTCTCTCCTTCCTCCCCCCCACCCCCCCAACCTCCACGATTTACCTATAGTTAATCACCCCTCACCCCTCACCCCACGATTTACCTTCAGTATTTTCCCCATTATCGTACAATCTCTTCTCACCACAATTACCATCTATTTCTTCTACACTTAATTACCTTCAATAGTATCCCCATGTTTTTTTCAGAGATTTTTCAGCGTGTCTCTATCCAAAGTGGTGCCTAAAGGATTTGATGGGTTGGTCAAAATCAAGCATTTGACTTTTATGTTTGATTTCTCGGTATTTTTATATACTTCTTTCACAGCTTTTGTAGTGATTTGAAATTGTTGAAACTGTCGCAAGGAACTGATTTATATTGAAATGAATATTCAATTGAGGAGACAATAAAGTTGACAGTACGAATGCAATTATAGTTTATTTGTAGTTTTTTGTAGAAATTTTATAGATGAAGAGCAAATTTTATTGTCAATATTTTTTTTTACATAAGATAATAGTTTAATTGTAGTATAAATATAGTAATTTTGTAGATACTCTTAAAAATAATATAACTTTATACAAAACTTAAACTGATTTGTAGTTTATTTGTAGAAATTTTAACTACAAGATATCTACAAACTGAATACATTGAATTTTAATATCCCAATTCTCATTTCAATTGTAGCATAATTGGCCTTTTAGACATAATTGTAGAAGACTTGTAGAAGTTTTAGTCTTCCCAATCTATAATTTATTTACAAACTATCTATAATTTATCTATATTTTTACAATTTATCTACAATTTCTGGAAAAATATCTTCTTCTTCTTCGACGAGTTTCAATGTGAAATTCTGTCAAAACCAAGTCTAATCTTCACCAAAACTCCTCAAAATTGAGATATAAACTCCTAAACATATTCCGAATTATTTACAACATCATCCAATCCAAACAAATAATGATTTTTGAAAACCCAATTTTAAATTCAAAGCTTTCAAGCTTTTTAATGGCTATCAATGGTGAAAAATACATAGAATAACAAATTTCTTCAACTTTGAGATCTCTTTCCATTTTAAATTTCGTATTTACTGTTGACGGAATCGCACGCAGATTTGGTGTCGTCATTTTAGCGCGTTTTAAAGGTAAAATCTACCCATTTTTGGATTGGTATATATTTTGTAGTAAAAGTGTGAAGAACACGGGTAAATAACAAATTATGAATATTTTTGGTAATAAGGTTAGATATATGTCATAGAATGGTAAAAATCTCTTTGGAAAAACATATATATAATTCTCAAGTTTTGGAAATTTGGCCCAAATTCAGCTTATTAGTTGAATTTAAGATTTTAAATACGTGATTTGAGTTTCGGTCAAAATGTGGATCAAATTTATAATCAAACATGGGATTTGAAAATAAATTTCCAATTAAATTTGAAAAAAATGTATGGCCAAACAGGTGCTTAAACCTTTTTGGAAGGAATCACATTTTGGTTTGAAGTGTTGGAAGGAATAAGGCTTCTGCTTCTAACGTCTTTGGTATTAAACCAAAGACAGAATGTTCCCCTCTATTGAATTTCTTACCAGGTCTCTAAAAATGATCCCAAGTCTTATTTGCTAAGACTTAAATGCAAAGTTTTCAATAGTGAAATCAAATCTCATGGAAAAACGGGCCAACGTTTGGATTTGAAATTTTGGAAGGATTTTTGATTCTGTGCTTTCTTGTTTTTTTCTCAAAGACAATGTCTTTGAACTTAACCAAGGATCATATTTGCCTCATTTGTTTTTTTTAAGATTAAGACGCCTGAATCTAAATATTAAGATGTGTGTGTATTAAGATTAACACATCCAAATCTGAATACACATCTGAATATATTAAGATGTGTATTAAGATCTGAATAGAAATAATTAAGACTGTTTGATTTTCAACATCTGAATGTATAATTATTTTTAATTTGAAAATTAATATACATAAAATTCAAATAAAATACTAACTAATCTAATATTTTATCAATAAAATATGTAGCTTTTTAAAATATGATAGTTGTTGGAGGTGATGACTAACAGGTGAATGATGACTGGAGGTGGTAGTTGGTGGTAGTTTTGGTTGATGATGGTGGTTCATGCTAGTAGCTCGTTGCGATTAGTAGTGGTGGAGATTATGATTGAGGATAGTGGTGGTTGATGGTGATAGTTAATAATGTCGGGCGATGATAGGTTACAATGATGGACAGTGTCGGATGTGGATGTTGATGGTGAAGGGGTGGTCAGTTGTGGTAATTGATGCTGATGAGTGTTGATTGTGGGTGAGAATGATGGAGATCGAAATGGTGGGATAGTAGGATGGTCGATTTATGGAGGCTATGATTGAGGATGATGGTGGTGTGGTATTGGTGATGGTTGAGGTGGTAGTGGTAGGGTGGTAGTAGTGGTGATGGTTGAGGTGGTGGTGGTGGGGTTGTAGAGATACCAAAAAGAGAAGTGAAGCAATCCTCACTACCTTAGAAGAGTTTAATAATGCTTCAGGCCAAAAGGTCAACTTTTAAAACTCTAAGGTTATCTTTTCTAGTAATTGCCTTGGGGATTGGGCAAACACTTACATCTCACTATTAGGAATTAGGAAAAGCGAAGATTTTTATAAATACCCGGGCTTCCCCATTTTGCATAAAGGCCTACCAACATGGACTTCTAATTCATTATTCACAGTATGAACACTAAGCTGGCATGGTGGAAAACCAAAATGCTAAACATGGCTGGATGTACAACTTTAGCTAAATCAAGCCTAGGGAGCATTCCTAGTCATGTCACAAGCTACATTAAGCTACCATCCCATCTTTCTAACCAGATTGATATAATCAAAATGAATTTTATATGGGGAACAACTGCAGAAAAAGGAAGCTTCATATGATTAATTAGGATGCCATCACTAAACCTAAAGCTGTGGGGTTCTGGACATCCAGTAAGCCCACATAAAAAATAAAGCTAGCATTAGTAGCCTAACTTGGAGGCTCTACAATAACACTAACACTACGTGGGCTAGAGTTATGATTGAAAAACGCTGTAGTGAAAGCCAAACTAGAGCTAAACCTAAAACCAGGTCTTGGCAGTGTATTCAGAAAAGTTCGAAGGTAAGCCTCAAGACCTTTAGATGGTATAAAATAATTTGTGTATGAGGAGTGTGCTAAAATCAAATAATCCATGTAAAAACACATACACAAATAGTAACTTTCTGAGGGAAATCATAAGAAGTTAAATCTCATATCATTTAGTAGTCCTTATACTATTGTGTTCTACATATGTCAAAAAAGGAAGTTAGATTGACAATAAGTACAATAAAAAAATAAATCGAAATATGCTCTTAGTTAAGATACTTAACAAATGGGAATTTTCATGTAGTTATTACTATGCAGAACTGGTTACACTTGATATTTATACATTAGGTAGTCCCTACATATATGGTTGGTTGCATGGATAGAGAAAGAAAGCTCTTCAAAACAAAATGAGTAGAAACAATTCATATAATGCCAAGTATTGATTATAGTAATAAAACAATATTATATTTTGCTCATGGAAAAGAACTAAATTTAAGTTGAATATATTGAAAGATGTTTAGAGATTTTGATTCGAAATTCTTCCTTTTTTCATCCCAATTTCTCACTTTTTATGTGAGGCAAAACTGATAAATTTTCTTGTTTAATTGAATTAGCCTATATATAGAATCAACATCAATAAACATCATTAGCTTAAAATTTTATTCTGTTTTATTACTCAAAAAAAACACAAACACATTTTTACTATATATAATATTATGTGGTTTTCTTTTAAAAATTACTCATTGAGATGGGTTACACCTACGCCTTTATAAAAAATATAATCAATTTTTTTAATATTATTTCTATTTTATTTAATTTAGCATTCCTTTTATCCTTACCAGCAAAAAGGCCACAGAAGTTTATGCATTACGCTTTCCGATTCCACAATTCGGTGCATTGTCTCACCAATTTTCTGATTTAAGCTCTCCTCCTTCTAGAGCATACTCTTTTTTTGATTCAGTTTCTACTTTCTAGGGTTTAACAGTACCAACAGTTCATGGAGGAGGAGCCAGTGGTGTCGGGAACGGCGAATCGCCGTACGGTGAGTTTTGTTCTCCAGTTTCTACAATATTTATGCGTTTTCTTTGACTAAGTAAAAAATTGAGCCCTAATTATGGAGTTAATCGTGTACAGAAACGAACGATAGTTCAAACTAGGGTTAATGAAGAGCAAAATGTGAATGAGGAGGAGAGAGAAGAATCGTCCGACGATTTTGAGGAATCCCGTGGTAGAGCTAAGCGGAGTAAGGCTGTAGCAGGCACTTCAGCTGCTGCGGCTGCTGCTTCTAGAAATGCTCATCTCAGCTTAATTGGTACTACAAATTTCGACTACTTACTATGGTGTAGTTTTGTTTTTATCTTTTTATTTCTATTTTTTTTAACTATAATTTTGATGTTACTTTTTGAATTTGAGAATCTATAGAAATTTAGGCGCCGTGGAAGTTATAGCCTTCTAGTTTGCATACTGTTCTGAAATTTGATGTTGAGAATGTGAATGAAGTTGTGATCTTCTAGTTTTAACTAGTGTTCTGTAAATTTTACTATGGTAATTTGTGGATGTATAGAATTTTTAGGCTTGGTTTACTCAAATATTGTTGAAAGTGTGAGTGGAATTATGGTTTCTATTTGTACACCGTCCTGTTAGTTTTATCAAGGTAAGTTCAGTTTGATTTTTGAATTTTGAGAGTAGAGAAGATTTAGGCTTGTGCTACCTTATTATGTTGAAAGAATGAATGGAAGTATGGTCTTCTAGTTTGTATTGTTATGGTAATTTCAGATTAATTTTTGAATTATGAGACGAGCAGTTTTAGGATGGCGTTACTATATATGTTGAAACTGCTGATGGATGTTGTGATCATTTAGTTTGTCTAGTGTTATAGTACCATTCTTTTAAATTCAGGTTTATTGTGATTTTGGGACTACAGAAGTTATATGTTTATGCTAGTCGATTATGTTGAAAGTGGATATGGATGTGTGTCTTTTAGTTCAACTAATGTTGTGTTGCTTTCATTATGGTAATTTTTGGTTGATTTTGAAGTTTGATACCAGAGCAGTTTTAGGCTTTCGCTACTCGATTGACTGAGAACTTGAATGAAGGTTGTGATTCTCTAGTTTGACTAATGTTATGTAGTTTTTTCATTCACCAGTTTTATGTAGTTTTCATTATGGCAAATTTGGTATGCTGAGATTTTATGGAAAGTTTAGGCGTTTGCTACTCAATTATGGTTGAAAGTGTGAGTTAAGTTATGGCTTTGAGTTTGACTACTGTACTGCCATTTTCCTTATGGTGATTTTAGGCTAATGTTGAATTAAGAAGACTTTGGGAGTATGTAAAAGCTTTGAATTTCTAGTGGAAGTAATGTCCTTTAATTTTCTGAAAATTTTGTAATTTACAATAGCAAGTGGTAGAATTTGGATTACTATTGCATTTCGTTGCCACCTATTGAATGAATAATTGCGTATTTCATCCATGAAATGTTGGACAAATGTAAACACTCATCATTATGGGTATTTCAGTTGGTGAAGAAGATGCTTTAAGTATCTCTATATTTACAACATCAACAACAATAACAACATACCAAATATTATCTTTATATCTCCTTTTTATGAAATTTTGGAAAGCATTTTTGTACTTGTCAAGTTTACCTTCCAAATGCATGGTGTGTTTGCATTTTCACCTTTATCGATCTAGATGTTTAGTTTGAAGCAGATGTCCTGGGAAGCAATGGAGGATGTCGACAAGAGGAGTCTTGTTTGATACTTTAGGTTCATTCCTTTACTTCCTAGTGATTTTTCATTCTGCTCCAGATTCTTTAAAGTAAAAGTGGACCAGTAAAGTGGATTGGTCAAAGCAGCTAGCTTGCCCTTCTCCATTTGATGTTTCTATTCAACCAGTGACTTCCCAAGTATATGACCTCAGAAAATGGCAGTTTGTATACTGTTATCAATCCTATGGGAGCATTTTGAAGTTGCCAAAACCTTAATCAAAGGCCTTCTGTTATTCTCCCGTAAGAAATACTCGTTGCTCTTTGAAAAGTCACTTCAACTATTCTTGTCCAGTCCCAAAAAAATGGCCACTTCAGCTAATCCGGTTCTTTGTTGGTGACATACTTCCTATTCATGGAATTAAAAAATTGGAAGCTTTGGTAGTCAGTTATTTTTTTGAGCTAGCTTGCTTTGTTATCTAATTCTAAGTAGATTTTATCTTCTCTCTGTTGACTCCTTTTATACTATTATGGTGGTCTGCACACATTGATGATAGGGCGTCAATTTACAGATGTTGTCAAAGGTGATAGGAGACTAATTCCTCTAGTGGTCAAGCATTGGGTGGAACACTATGAGAAGAACCCGAAAGCCGCAATGGCTGGACTCTTGAGCATGATGTTTGAGGTAATCTGATAATATGTGGATGTTTCTAGGGCTTGCATACTAGTGTTTTTCCTCTGTCCGCGTATCAGCCATAAATAGCTTCCATTTTGATGACGTGACGTAATGGGTGGAAATTTGTGGTTTTGCAGGCATGTGGAGCAAAATATCATATTGAAGAAGATTTCTTGGACCAAACTGATGTTGATGATGTGGTAGTTGCTCTTGTAAACATGGCTAAGAGGGTATGTTCATCCATCATATTCAAGAGATTTTCTTACTTAATATGTCTGGTCAGTATTATTTTTTGTTGTCAGTTTAACATGCATTAAACATTAACTTTCTGGTTGGTAAAGATTATTTGCGTCAGTTCATTGTGTGCATTAAACATGAACTTTCTGGTCGGTGTTATTATTTGGTGTTAGTTCAATATGCATTAAGCACACGACATTCATGCATAGACATGTAGTTGTTATTTTACCTGATCTCCTTTGGACCTTAGGGTGAAGTTGAAGATTATCAAAGTTCAAAAAAGAAGGACTTCAATAACTTCAAAGATAATCTTGTCTACTTCTGGGATAATTTGGTTGCTGAATGCGAAAATGGACCACTTTTTGATAAGGTCTTGTTTGACAAGTGCATGGACTATGTGATTGCACTATCGTGGTAAGTAGTTTGTATTCATGTGTTCGAAATTTAAGATAGACTATTTTGGCTGATTGTCTTGTGATGTGCATTTCAGCACCCCTCCTAGAGTATATCGTCAGGTTGCTTCATTAATGGGGCTACAACTTGTTACATCCTTTATACACGTTGCCAAAGTGCTTGGCGCGCAGCGCGAAACCACTCAGAGGCAGCTAAATGCTGAAAAGAAGAAGCAAGTGGATGGGCCTCGAGTTGAATCACTAAATAAAAGATTATCCTTGACCCATGAAAAGATAACAGTAATAGAGGAGATGATGCGGAAGATATTTACTGGGTATGGACCTTATGTTAATGATACACATTTTTTTGATCACTTGAGGGACATTTCCGATTTTGTTTTGCCTTTTTGTTTGTTGAATTTGTAGGCTATTTATGCACCGTTATCGAGATGTCGAACCAGATATCAGAATGGCATGCATTCAGTCATTGGGTGTTTGGATCCTGTCATACCCATCCCTGTTTTTGCAGGATTTGTATTTGAAATATCTTGGATGGACATTGAATGATAAAGTAAGTGGATATCCAGTTTGATTTTATCTTCAATCCTCTTTTGATAAACTCGAAAATTCTAACTGTGCATTTGGCTCTTAACTATTCCCCTCCGAAGAGTCATGGTGTAAGGAAGGCTTCAGTTACTGCACTGCAAAATCTTTATGAGGTGGATGATAATGTTCCATCTCTTGGCCTTTTCACGGAGAGGTTTTATAAAAGAATGATCGAGCTTGCTGATGATGTTGATATTTCCGTGGCAGTATGTGCTATAGGACTTGTGAAACAACTGATAAGGTAATGTTAATTCTAGACTTTGGGCAAAGATTTTACTTTTTAGTATTGTTACCAGCAGATTGTTGTTAATTGTGCTTTACTATCAAGCTATTCCGTATTTTGCAGACATCAACTTGTTCCCGAGGAAGAATTAAGTTCATTATATGATTTGCTAATTGATGATCCACCAGATATCAGGCGTGCCATCGGAGCACTAGTGTATGATAATCTGATTGCCCAGCGATTGAACAGTTCACAATCTAGTTCAGGTTTTTATCACCCTGTTCTGCATCATGTGCTTTCTATTTGTTTGATTAATACAATTGTACTGATAACAAAAAGTTGTCAGGGGATAATACTGATTCTTCTGAGGTTCATCTGAGTAGACTGCTGCGCATATTGAGAGAGTTCTCAAAAGACGAAATGCTGAGCATGTATGTCATTGATGATATCTGGGAGTATATGGATGCCATGAAAGTACGTTATGTACACCATCTTTTGATCCAAGGCTTGATGTTATCTGAACAAATTGCTATCACCATATGATATCTGTAGTTTGGTCAGAGTAGTATTTCCCTACAACTTTCAGTGAGCCTACATCTTCTATACCTAGACTTCTAGAATCTAGTGGCTCAACTTAGTTTTAGAGACACTATAAATTACTGTATGATGTCTGGAATTGACCAGTATTCCCTATGATTTTTAGTATTATTGCTCAGTGTTATCAAAGGCGAAAAGCGCAAAAAAGCTCTAAGGTCCGTTGGGGCTTTAAGCGCAAAGCACAAATAAAGCGCGGGCTTTAATAAAGAAAGGCGCAACTGGAGAAAAAGTAAAAATATGCATGTAGTCTCCAAGACTAATCATTATAAGCATTAATAACAAATATACAGACAAAGAAATTGAAAACAGTTTAATATAAAGTGAGATATCAATTGTTTATGGTCGCCTTTTCAAGATTACACTCATTGGCGAGGAAAAGTATGCCTTAGGGCTTTGATGCGACACTAAAGCGCCAACAAAGTGAGGTGAAGCGCTCAACGTGTTTTGAGCCTCGCTTTAGGGCTTAAGCGCGCCTTTGACAACACTGTTATTGCTGTAATCAAAATATCTGTAGTTTGGTCAGACTAGTATTTCCTACAACTTGCCTTAAATTGCATTTTCTATTTCCATTGATTGGACAGCTATTATCCTAGTTATCATATGATAACTTGAGAAGGGTCTCCTGCCTATCCTGGATCCCGGGGTGGACTCGAGGAAAGTATTTATTCGAAAATTATGTCCCTGCAGGATTGGAAGTGTATCCTGTCTATGCTCTTGGAGGAAGAGCCATCAGCTGAACTAAGTGATGTAGATGCGACAAACCTAATTCGGTTGCTTTCTGCGTCAATTAGAAAGGCAGTTGGGGAGAAGATTGTTCCTGCTAGTGATAATAGAAAGCAATATTACACTAAAGCACAAAGGGTGAGGTTCTTTAGTTCTTCTGGTTTGATACTCTCTGAGACTCTCTTTGTGAATTACCACATTTGTGCTTCAAACCTCGCCATTTACACTTGCTATATTTGTGCTTCAAACTTCACCATTTACACTTGATTATGGATTCCAACAAAGTGCTTGTGAAACAATAAGTTGGTGATATCTCTGCAACCTGGTTGATCTGTACTGTTTAGTAGTGTCTTTGTGCCACAATTTATCTTTCAGGTCAGTTGCTTAAATGCATTCATCTAGGTTTTTTCAAAAAATACATCCATCTACGTTTTTTAAAAGCTTATTACTTACTAGTATTATTCAATGGTAGAGGTGCCATTTTTATTTTTTTTCATGTTACCAAATTTCACACTTTCCAGCATTAAGACGTTTTATTTTGTTTAGAGTGATATAATATAGTGCCCTCAGTCAATTTATGTTCATGTACACCATAGAACGAAGACAGTAACTCTTTTTGCTTTGTAGTGTCAAAAGCTGTTTACAGAATGATCTTCCAGATGCTGTCGTTTTGATACTATGTGGTCATTGAGTTTTCTTACCCTAAGTTCAGAATGGTGTTAGATTATTTGAGATTGATTCGTTCATTAGTGTTCTTTGTCAATGACAAATTATATTGATGTTGTTTAGAGCATACTACTCCTGGACACAGAATTCTTAGACTTCTTATGTTGTAATCGGCAGGAAATGTTTGAAAGTTGTAAACGTGATATAACCATTGCTATGATGAGGAATTACCCGCAGCTTCTTCGCAAATTTATGTCTGACAAAGCAAAAATTCCTTATCTACTTGAAATCATTGTTCATATGAACCTTGAGCTCTATTCTCTTAAAAGACAAGATCAGGTGCGTTTGAGGAACTTTTTATGATGATGAATTGTCTACGGATTGGCAATACGAAGTAACTTGTTTTCTTTTTCTTTTCCAGAATTTTAAATCTGCTGTCCTTCTGATGAAAGAGGCATTCTTTAAGCATGGTGAGAAGGAAGCTCTGAGATCTTGTGTAAAAGCTGTGGGTTTCTGTGCCACTGAGAGTCGAGGGGAGTTACAGGACTTTTCCCTTAACAAATTAAAGGAGATTGAGGATGAGCTCATTGTCAAACTTAAATCTGCAATAAAAGAAGTTGTGGTATGTGCTCAATTGCTATTCTATGTGTGTTCTATTGGTGCATTTCAGATAATCTACAAGCTTTGTTGTTGCAGGATGGTGATGATGAATATTCACTGCTTGTTAATTTGAAAAGATTGTATGAACTTCAATTGTCAAGGCAAATTTCCATTGAAAGCTTGTATCAAGATTTTGCGGAGACTCTTAAAAACTTCAGAAGTATTGATGACGAGGTGGGTGTTGTTGTTTGAATAATTTTTTTTGCTATCTTGCCATTACACAACTGCTTTGGCTTACTGTTCAGGTAATTGGATTTCTGCTTCTCAACATGCATCTGCATGTTTGCTGGTGCCTACACTCTATCATAAACTCTGGCACAGTCCCGGAGCAATCAGTTTCTTCCTTAATCTCCAAGCGCAGTACCTTGTTTAAGCTACTTGAGTCCTTCCTGACTACTGAATCTCCGGAAGGTCTTCGTGCGAATCAACTTGCATGTAGGGTAAGCGTTGTTTCTCAAATATTCGCATCCGACCATATGCAATTTCCAAACATCTATGTTCAGCTATCTCCTATTAGTGCCTTCGTTCTCTTTTGGTTAATTTGAGTTTGTGTTTTCTTGGTCCAGGTTTGTGTTATTCTTTCAGAACAATGGTGTCTGTTCAGGAAAGCAACCTTTGCTTCCACGGAGCTAGAAGTTTTGGGCTACTCTCCAGATGAATCCATTCTTCAAAAGTTCTGGAAGCTTGGTGAACACCAACTACATATTTCAGGTGGTCTTAATTTGCTCATTCGCTATTTGCTCTAAAGGCGTGACAGCTCTAGCTCACATCTTACCGTTGTATAAAGGAATAATAGTACGGCTCTAACGCTATTGTTTTATTTTAACTGTATAAAAGCTTGATTCTAGAGCAATCGTACTTCATGTTGCAGCACTTTTAGTTATAAAAGAAAACTCTAATTGGAATTGGCAAGCCATGTAGTACTGATCTGTACTTGCTTGCTTAGGTGTCACTAAATCCCTATGGCTAAGTTTAATAGTTTCAATTTTAGATAAATCTTGCTTTTAGATATAAACTAATCATCATTATTATGGTCACTATGGAAACACTTTGGTACTTGAGTAATCACATCACACATGAATTTGAGTGCTAAATGTATATTTTTCTTGAAGTCATTCATTTCCTCATGCTGTATCTTAATTGAAAGAATGTGTTGTTGTGCATTGATTTTTATATTTGTTTACTTCATGCTGTGGAGCCTGATTTCTAAAAGGAGACCTTTTTATCCATCTTTATTCTAGCATTACTTCCTAGATGAGGATCTAGCTTTCTTTGTTTGATGGAAAAGGATCATTAAGAAACTAGTACACTGCACTCCCAACATAACCAAATACAGCAGGAAAAGAAGTGTTTTACTTTCCTTTTTCCGTTTATGCACTCTTACATCATGAAACAGTGAGGCACGTGCAGAACTGTTATTTATATATCGTAAAAAAAGATGCTGCAAAAAACTTGAGCACGTGATCTGTAAGCAGAAGATTATCAATATACCTTTGAGTAGTGGTGGAAAAATAGATCTCCACTGTCCATCCAGAGGTGTCAATGAAAGGATAACAATCTTTTCAACTGAACCAAAAAAAGTGTTTTCAATTTCCAAAACAGCCTCAAACACAACCTATCCATTCAACCCTGGAAACTTTTTTCACCTGATGGATTCTTTGGAGAATTTAATTCATCTTCTAACATGGAAACAGATGAGACTGAAGAAGATGCTTCTAATAGGGAATACATTGAGGAGACAAATCGAGATGCTATAATCATTGCTGTGGCGAAGTTGGTTGCTGTTGAGGCAGTTCCTAAGGTTAGGTGGATTCTCTTTTCATAGTTGGACTGTTCCAAACTTAATTACTAGATGTACTTTGGGCATTTGGTGCCTCGCCATTTATTTTCTTTATCAGCTGCTGACATATTTCACAATGTAAACTATGTCTCCAGGAGTATCTTGCTCCAGAGATAGTATCTCATTTCGCGATGCATGGAACAAGTGTGTCTGAGGTCATTAAGCATTTGCTAACTGTCTTAAGGAATAAAGGTGCAGATGTTGCACATTTGTTCCTAGAGGCACTAAAGAAGGTATGTGTCATTACTTTTTAACTGAGATGATTTCTATTTTATTTTGGTCACTTGGCAGGTTGGCTTACCTGTAAGCATTCTGATGAAATTGCAGCAGAAAGAATTTGTTTCAAAATTGGATAATCATATGGTTGAGCAGTTTGGTTTGGCTGAGATGTTGTCGGTGTATATCTTTCATGTTATTGGGGTGTGTCTGAGTTGGGTGTGTGATGATCCAAAGAGCTAGGATGAGCAAATCTCATGCTTTTAAAAAAGAGGCATGTCTATGTCCTTGTCTGCTATTGTGGCGGCCTTTCTCCTGGCAGTTTATTGGTTATTTTGGGTGGCTTTCAACACTTTAACTCAGCTAGCCACATGATTCAGAGTAAATAAAGTTTGGAAAAAATACTTGTTAGATTCTTTGTTCGGAAAGAAAGTATACATGTTAGATTCAGAAAGGAAGCAAGGTCGTAACTTGGTAGCAAAATAGTATTTTTTTCCGTCATTGAGTGGTTGAGCATGTTTGTTCCTGTTCTGCAGGCATATCAACGGTACTTAGTGGTACTTTCTTCTGATGATGACAATTCAGCAAGAAAGACGTTTCAAGAATGTGAAGATCTTGCGAGTGAGCTTGCTAAAACTTTTGGAAAGGCTGCTAAAAACAAGCATCGATCAGACGTTCTAAATATTGTCACAGGAGGCATTCAATATGCCTTTTCAGATGCTCCAGAGCATTTATCTTTCTTAGATGGTGCTGTGCTGCATTTCATGTCCAAACTTCCTCCGCCAGATATTACGGTCATGTAAGAGCTTAACTTATTTTTCCCCTTTTTAGTCACATAACATTCTTTGTGATCCTGAATTTAATCCTATTGGATGATCTATCAGGGGCGGTTTTTAAAATTGTACATGAGTCCTGGTATGTAACAACAACAACAACTACTCAGTGTATTCCCACAAAGTGGGGTTTGTGGAGGGTAATACGTACACAGGCCTTACCCCGTACCCGAAAGGGCAGAGAGGCTGTTTCTAATCGACCCTCGGCTCAGGAGAAAGGGAAGAGAAAAAGGAGAAAGAAAAGGAAAAACAAAAGAGCATTAGTGACTCCAGCAGAAATAGCATAAACAGTTAACTACACATAAAACAATAAATTAAAAGGCATGCAATAACATCTAACAGTAACTACCATAGGGAGCACGATACAAAACGCAAGACATCTATGGAGGGTCCTACCAAACCCCACCTAGCCCCGGGAAAGAAGAACGAAAAGCTCTAGAAGCCCCTATCCTACAACCCTAATACTAGTCCTCCAGACTTTCCTATCAAGGGCCATGTCCTCGGAAATCTGCATTATTGCCATGTCCTGCCTAATCACCTCTCCCCAATACTTCTTAGGCCTCCCTCTGCCTCGCCTCGTGCCAACCACCGCCAGCCGCTCACAACTCCTCAACGGGGCATTAGGCTTCTCCTTCGCACATACCCGAACCACCTGAGTCTCGCTTCCCGCATCTTCTCATCCACTGGGGCCACCCCAACCTTCTCCCGAATAACTTCATTCTTAATCTTATCTAACCTGGTGTGCCCGCACATCCACCTGAGCATCCACATCTCCGCAACATTCACTCTCTGGACGTGAGAGTTCCTAACCGGCCAGTACTCACCCCCATACAACATGGCGGGTCTAACCACAACTCTATAAAACTTCCCCTTGAGTTTCGGTGGTACTTTCTTGTCAAACAAGACTCCTGATGCAAGCCTCCATTTCGACCACCCCGCCCCTATACGGTGGGTGACATCCTCGTCGATCTCTCCGCCCCCCTGAATCACCGACCCAAGATATTTGAAACTGTCCCTCTTGGGGATGGCCTGGGCTCCAAGCTTCACATCCCTGCCTACTTCACTCGACTCGGCGCTAAACTTGCACCTGCTATGTAACCACTTGAGAAAACAAGGGATTATCTTCTGGCATCCTCGGATTTTGGTTATTGAAGGAGCTTGAAACACTGTATTCGGCTTGGTTCCAGGGTGGGATTTAGATGTGGGTTGGTCAGATATTTGCCTGAAAATTGAGACATCCTGTTAATATTTTGGGGCTTGGACTGTCGTGATTGTGGCAGGCTCAGAAACCTTTCTTTTTACTTTTTGGTTTGAAGAATATGAAGTGCTTTTGTTGAAGTATTTTGTTGATATGATAGGGGACTAGCCGTATACAAGCAGTATGCGGAAGTGCAGGTTCTAGAAAACATGTGATTTCTTACAAAGATTACCCAATCTTCATTGTTAATTGGAATCGTGTGTCAGCTCCAAAAACTTGCAGAAACTTTAAATGATCCTCTGATATGCACATAGGATTTAGCTTCTTCAAAGTTTTGTTTTTTTCTCTTTCCATATTAGCCGCATAAGTGCTAGAGGAGCTATTTCCATATCTACTCCTTTTCCTCTTGAATTCCCAACTCAGAATAAGTCTATTATGGTAGCCGGCATTACCTGGTGCCAAGCATATTCCACGCTGTGTTCCACAATTGGCGTTCGATATGACTGTGAAATTGCAAGTGGTTGACATCTTATCGCGACTTCTTGCAAAGTTGCACCTAAAGCACCAGTAAATGTGAAGTATCTTCTATCTCAAATTCTCAGCTGTTAGAATGGCTAAGGAAAAAAGCAACCCTTTTAGGTGCTTATAGGAACCAATACCAAGGGATGGGAAAAAAAATGTCCTTCCTTCTCAATATCTATGATAAAATGAGTTTATTGTAAAGAGTCCCTTGTTCTGTCTATCCCACTTTCAGCTGTCCCGGTCCGTTAGCGAAAAAGAAAATGAAAATGGAACCAACAGCCTAGAAAAGTGTTAGGGTGTGCCATGTTTAACCTATAAAGAAGAGGGCATTTC
Organism: Nicotiana noctiflora; assembly: GCA_032618575.1. NCBI lineage: Eukaryota > Viridiplantae > Streptophyta > Magnoliopsida > Solanales > Solanaceae > Nicotiana > Nicotiana noctiflora. The sequence continues at coordinate 240,911 of JASVEL010008137.1, read as the reverse complement.
TTCTTGCAAGATCTACTGAGCTAAAATGTTGGGGATTGCCCAGAACTTAAATTAGCTCTGACTGCTGCTTACTCTCAACTACAGCCTTACTGCTACTGTGTCTGAGATCAAGGATATAGGAGGTTGAGACTTTTTGACTCTCTATTGTGTCTCAAAGAAATCAGTGAAACTTTACTAATGATCAGCTATAGCTGTCTCATTGGACGAATGTTGTCTTGCTTTTGGACATGTCAATGGTGAATATTGTATTGCCTTTACATTTTAGCGTTCTTTCATTTTTTTAAGGTTGTCCTTGAGAGAGCGGCCTTAGCAGTCCTGTCTTGTCATCATTTAATCTTTCAATGCTGTTTTGTTACTATAAGTATCATACGGTACAGACTATCAATTCAATTTTCATGTGATCAGCTTGAAAGATGTTGAGAAAAGAACTGAAAATGTTAACATGGATGAAGATCCAAGTGGTTGGCGACCCTATCATATATTTGTAGACACAGTCCGTGAGAAGTATGCAAAGGATGAAGGTTTACAAGGTACACATGCTTTCAATTTTCTGAATTTATCTTTTGCTGTAGTTTGTCCTCTCCGGTCTTTCTCCCATCTTATGTTGTGTGCGTCTTTAATTTGAGAGTTATTCTTTGTTGTTTCACTTCTCATAAATGGCTCTGGTCTCCAGTGAATCCTAGTTTGAGTTCACTTCCAAAGGGTTTCTTTTCTTTTCCTTTTTTTTTTCCTTGTGGAAGAGGAGAACTGATGTATGTAAGCACATGCCTAGGATGTTTGAAACTGTGTTTGGGTGGGGTGGGGTGGGGGTATCAAAAACTTAAAAGAGGTTGGTTTGCTCACGAAGTCTAACAAATGCCAGCTGAGCTATAAATAGAAAAGGAGGTTGGTCGACTATTAAATAAGTGCCATGCTGTTCACTTCCTTGTCATCTTGGGATAGCCCGTGATGGTAAGTGGAGTGAAACTCGAAAGTGATTACGTCCAATCCTGTTGCATGCCACAATAGGTGACAACAATAACAATACCTCAATCATAAAAATTAGTTAGGCTCGGAATACGAGTACTCTATATGCGTTCCGTTCTATTTAGACATGTTTCATTCTAATACACATTGTCATTTAAGACAAATCCGAGTTATTAACACTAGAAATTCTCTTTATCTCACACTTGTTTGTACACTAAGTCACTAACATACAAATTCCTAAACACATTAACAAACGCGTGATTAACACCAATGCTCCTAATGTAAGTGTCTCCACTACCTCAAGTATCATAAAATTATTTGGCAAATTCCTATTTTTTTTTTTAAATTCCTGTCTTAGTGGTGGTAATGTCATCACTCTTCATGAGCTCCATAGAACAGTCTCTAAGACATTTTGTTAGATTGATTAACCATTGTTGTTAGATTGATTAGTTCCAAGTGCCCTTTGATAGAAGGAAGTCACTAGGGTATGAGTGTATAAACGAGCATAATTGAGCAGAGTGATAGTTCAGAAGCTACGTTTGAATTGTAAAACAACTTTAAAAGTAGTCTTCATGTTGCGTGTTGGACGACGTCTTTTTTTTTTTCTCTTCTAGATTTTTCGATTTTGATTAATTTTTTAGAGCTTTTTGATTTTCCTTGGTGGTTCTTGTTAGTAAGTTAGTTGTCATGTAAAAAAAGCATAGTCCTACATGGAATAGGAGTAACGTAAGTATTGTGTCTTGTTATAGATGGGCGTACTTGTATTATAGTTAGGGTAGATCACAACAACAACAACAACAACCCAGTATGTTCCCACAAGGCGGGGTCTGGGGAGGGTAATATGTAGACAGGCCTTACCTCTACCCGAGAGGGCAGAGAGGCTGTTTCCAATCGACTCGGCGCAGGGAAAAGAAAGGCAAACAAAAACAAAAATAAAAACATAATATTTTTCCTATGGATTATTTCTCACATGGTATCAGAGCCGTGGTGGTGAGACATATATGAGAACTAGAACACATAGAAAGTCACCGTACCTCGATTTTCCAGGGACTTTTCACGGCTATCTTGCATAATCTCTCTCCGTCAGTGTTGTGCAAAATCCAACACTACCAAAAGATCCGTCATCGTCCGGCGACTAAACCCCACTCAACCTCTCCGGTACAAGCAACCTCGGCGTCGTCAGAAGCTAGGGTTCCAGCGAGTCCGTGAGACCACACGCCGACGAGGACGACCTTTTTTGGCCATTTTTTGGAGAAGTTACTTGAGGACATATTGCTCACCTACTAATTCCAACTCTACCCTCCCAAGTTTCATCACATTCCGTCAACTTTTTATTTTTCGGCGACTATTGGCATATTCCGGCTACTGTTTTTGTTTCCCGCGGCTACAATGTATTTTCTTGGCTACTTGTTAACTGTTTATGCGACCTAACACAATTTTGGACCAACTTCGCCACCAACTTTGTGGCTTAGTAATTATTTGATCCAATCATGTCTCTAGGACTTGATGCTTTTGGTTCCAAGTACAGTGGAGCTGGAAATTTAGCATTTATGATTATGATGCTTTTGGTTCCAAGAACAAGGGAGTTGGAAATTCAGCCTTTATGATTACTTCGTAACCCCTACTTGGAAGTTCAAATTGTTTATCTTGGGCATCTGTGGAGCTGTGGTATAAAGGTCAAGGTGTTCAAGATCACTTAATCAAAAAGGCTAGTGAGGGAGATAAAAAAGGCCAAAGCATAATGGGAAAAGATCGATTATGTAGTATCTCGTGGCAATCTGTTGGTTCCAAATTGGTGCCTTTGATTCGTCCATTCCAAGCATGTCATTTAGTTTGGGAAAAGGCTCGTACTTTATACACTAATGACATCTCGTTTTATGATGTGATATTGCGGATGACGAATTTGAAGAAAACAGGAATTGGATATATCGACTACTCGACTTACTTAGGACAAGTACATCCAGTCATGGAGGAATTTGAGAAGTTGATGCCAGTGTCTTGTTTGATGGAAATGTGGAATTAATCCCTTGGCCGAGCTCTCTCTAAACTCCAAGCCCTGACTCAAAAACCAACGTCTCATTCTCTCACCCTGCTACTGTTGTCGGTTTATCATGGGCATTCGCGTGTTTGCCTTGCCACGTTTCAGTTTCCTTGGGCATGACGCCATTATCCTAGCGAAGCCCCTCCCTTGCGGTAGGGCTTACGATATGACAAATTGTATTGTTCGAGGTTGCAACATCAATTTTCCTAGATGAGGTCCCCTAATGTCGCGATGCCACCACGAGACTGTGATGATGGGCAGGATAGGTGTTTCACGGTGCGAGACTATCAGGAGACACCCTTGATGCTTATTTCGTTTTTTTAACTTTTATTTTTGGTTTCCTTTGCCAGTCCACTACTTCAATTTCAATACCTTCCAAGCTATCTCAGCCACTTCCTTTATGCTTAATTTCATTTTTTCAACTTTTTTTTTTCCTTTGGCCAATCCACTACTTCAATTTGAATACCTCCCAAGCTATCTCAGACACTTGTATTCATGTCTCCATCATATCACCTGCATCGTGTATCATGTAACGTTGTTAACACTTTAATTACATGCTTAGGCCCTTAATTAGCATGACGAAGATTCAAATGTACGGGGTTTTACACAGAGTTGACCTAAATTTTCAACTTTTACTAGGTTCATTTCTTTAAGGTGGCTTTTGGTTCATGATGAGATTTCATATTTTGGCTTTTTTCTTCTAAAAATTTGAAAAATTTGGAATATATACATAGCTTAAATAACCCTCAGGGGTTGGCCTGGTGGCAATAGACTTGAGCCTTGGGGTTTGCTCACTTTCAAGGTCTCAAGTTCGAAACCCACTGGGCGTAAACAATTTTTAAGGGCCATTGGACTGAGTAAAACTTGAATTAACCATGGTGCACTTACGGGAAACTCCTTGTCAAGAACTTGTGCACCCCCGGGATTAGTCGGAGCTCTTAGGGACTCGGACACCCGGTGCAAATTAAAAAATACATAGCTTAAATTTCGTGCGCATTGGGAACAATGGCGGAGCCAGAACCCTCATGAAGGGTGTTCAAAAAAAAAATTTGTACCTAGTGGATAGTGTTAAGGGTGTTCAAAACTGAATATATAGAGGTAAAAAATAGATTTTACCTTATATATACAATGTAATTTTTCGGCGAAGGGTGTTCGGGTGAACATGCGCCCCTCTAAATCCGCCACTGATTGGGAACAATTAAGAGGAATGAAATTAAGTTTGACATTTTTATACAATCATAACAACTTGATATCACAGTTCCTAAGCAATTTGCCAAATAAGTTTAGCAGTGCAACCTACTCTTTCTTTTTAGATTTCAGTAACAATATCTTTATCACCATTTTCCATAACAACAATAATGACCCAGTGAAATCCCACTAGTGGGGTCTGGGGATGGTAGTGTATATGCAGACCTTACGCCTACTCCGAAGGTGTAGAGGCTGTTTTCGATAGACCCTCGGCTCAAGAAGACGAAAAGAGGCAATATATCAGTACCATCAACAGAAACCATATAAAAAATAACAGCAACACAAGAACCAAAAAAGTAAATGAAAAGAAAAACAATAACTAGTAGATAAGGCCCGACACTATGAGAAACAAAAGAGCAGTGTGAACACGACATTAACCACTAACAGTCTAAGATAAAATCTTATCAGACTAGCCTCACTTTGGTGCGACGTAGAAATATGCACAACTACCTCCTAACCTAAACCCTAATCCTCGACCTCCACAACTTCCTCTCTAGGGCCATGTCATCGGTAATATGAAGATACACCATGTTCTGCCCGATCTCCTCTCCCAATATTTCTTAGGCCGCCCTCTACCTCTCCTCGTACCTACCAAAGCCCGCCGCTCTTACCTTTTTACCGGGGCATCTAGGCTTTTCCTTTGAACGTGTCCGAACCATCTGAGCCTCATTTCCCGCAGCCTGTCATCGAGCCGTGCCCACCTCCTGAATATCCTCATTCCTAATCTTATCCATCTTAGTGCACCCGCACATTCACCTCAACATCCTCATTTCTGCTACTTTCATCTTCTGGATATATGAGTTCTTACTGGCCAATAGCCCAATACTCAGCCCCATACAACATGGTCGGTCTAACCACCGCTCTATAAAGCTTACCTTTGAATACCGATGTCAGTTCATGACGGGATATGTTGAATTAAAGTAACCATATGATACATGACCTTTAGTACCTACAAAGGACTTTAAGATTTTGAACTCACATTTAAGCACATTGAAGATGTCGATAAATTCTCATCAAGTCATTGCAATTGAGTGTGTATCAGCCAAAGTAATACTTACTACGGAACTGAACTTGTTTCTGCATATCATGCTAGTTGGAGATATGAAGCCCAAAAGGGAAAAAAGAACTAGAAGTTAAATTGAGGCCCAACGGGAGAAAACCAACTGATTTTGGTTCAGTGAGTGGTCTGCCTATATTACAAACAGAACCAAGTAGCTCGAACTGAACTAGCTAATTTCACAGCCGTATTTCCCAGCCAAAAGAGCAGTTTCCTTAGACCCTTTAGAGTCCCAAGCGTGACTTGGTTAGTAGACTTTGGCAGTGTTTCACACTGAAATACCTTTTCTTTTATCTTTCCTCCCCAACTTCTCCTGCACTATCATGCCTTTGAAAGTTGTTAGTTTAATATGTTATCTTCTTCCAGCTCCCAGTCATCTTATTTTCTTTAGTTAGCTGGCATCACTCGTTATTGTAAAGATTACTCTAGAACACAGGATTGATGCACGTTCGTCCACTGCAATGATGTACAAACAGTGGACTTCTCCTTTATGTCGTCTCACAATTACTCACAATCTTTTTTGTTGGGAGCAAACTCTCACAATTTGTTTGTCCACTCCTTATAGAAGGCACATTTGGCAGTTTCCTGTTTTTGTGCCTATGATCTATAGAGACCTTTCCAGCTCTAATTACTAGAAAATCTCCTGAATTTGAAGTCACTCCGTCTTGCATTAAAAATGTATGACAATAGCTATTTCTGCAAAACTGCTCCATAAGGAAGCTGAACATTGAATCTCTGATATTGAAATTCTGATGGTGTCAACTATCTATAGATGAGGATGTCAAACATGTGCATGGTAGGAAAGCTTTACATTAGAAGGGTATTGGGGGTGAAATATTGGCCATTCTATCAGGTGGTATTAGTGGTGTAATACTTTTGCGCTTGCTTGTGGATAATTAGTTGTTTCTGAGGTTTCCTTGCTAACTGTCAAAGTTTCTTGTTCATCTCTTCACTCACTGTATTTGCTTTTTGGAATGAAGTTGTCAGTAGTGAAATTAAGGTAGTGAAGTCAGATACGACGGGCAGGGTTGATTTTTAACCATCGAGCATGGTGTTGGTGTCAAAAGACTTTTACTTGCTATCATGTTGATTGATCATATAGAGGGGATGGATGTCACAAAAGCCCATTATTTTCGTATAGTTTGTTCAATGATAGGATCTGTTGGAACTGACGGCTAATGTGAGTTCTTTTATAGATGATAAGGAAGGTACAGCCATGAGACGTCGAGGTCGTCCTCCGAAGAGGCAGAACTTACAAGGAAAAAAACTGTTTAACAAGCACACTTCTAGTGAAGACGAGGAATCAATCTGTGGATCTGACCAGGACGCCGATGAAGAAAAACAAGATGACGAAGAGGAGGTCCCTCTAATACAATCTATTAAGTCATCATCCAAGCTAAGGTCTCTGAAGATATCAAAGAGAGCTGAGGCCATATGAGAACTGGTCATTCTGGTCTCTATTTAGATTGGTTCTATTCCAAAGTATCAGGTACTTATTCATTGATTGGCAATTTGAGCAAGAGAAATGATTAATTAAAACTGGATAGATCAGCTTAGGCACTGGTTTTATGTTTCACAATTTCCAGAGGATAGACCAGCTTATTCTTGAAATATGTTATTTAGGACTAGGAGCTTTCCTTCATATGGTATTATGATTGATTATTTAGGCTCTGATTATGATTGATTGATTAGGCTCTGATTCTATCTGGGACAAATTTACGGTCTTGATGATGACTGTTGATCTCACTTAAGACCGAGCATTTTCATCTTTTTTTCTTCTGGAGTTGACAGCTGAAATAAATTCCGTTTGCGATTTTGCAGGTTCTCCAATCTTTGAAGGTTTTTCTCTGTCACCATGAGCAAACAGTTTCCTTGTGAACCATACTAGTTTGAGGAATCTTTTGTTGAAAGTATAGACCTAAGGTGCAGCCTTTGTTGTATTTAATAGGTTTCTTGTCATTCTCATATCCTTTTTCTCTTAATAGCTATATTTGTAATATCTTTTTGTCAATTTCAATGCTTTTGTTGATTTTGGGGATAAGATGTCCGGTCATTCCGTTACCTTTGAGCTGTTAATAGCAACTACTGAATTGACGAAGAAAAGGCATAAGAGAGATGGAGGCTGGAAATGCAAAATAATGGAACAGGATAGTCGCTTCCGATCTTTTACTAGTGATACAAGTTTCTATTTATATTCACGTTCGAATTGCAAAGATGTAGGGGTGATACATTGTGCAACTAACTACAAGAGACGCAAATGCGGAAGTAAATTTAGTTTTGGGACTGTATTGTCCAATAAATTACTGGAATTTAAATGGAATAACCCATATCTAACTACAAAAGTGTAAATGCGGAAGTAAATTTATTTGTGGGACTATAGTGTCCAATCTATTACTGGAATTTAAATGGAGTAACCTATATCTCACTACAAAAGTGTAAATGCGAAAGTAAATTTATTTTTGGGACTGCTGCTTGTAGGAAATAGACTCCACCCGGAAGGGGTACTCTTATGACCCGTTAGGGAAAAGCACAGTTTTAGTAATTACTGTAACTTTAGTATTCTCCTTTAGACAGTGGAATAAGAGTTGTCCCAATACGCTTCCGCGTCACAAACAGCAAGTAAGATCTCGTTTTACTATCTGCACGCTAATTTAATGTGTTTATTTTATTCATTAGTTGCAGAGCCACATGCTGGTTTCGTGGTCCAAAAACTGATAGAATAATTCTAATTCTGTTCTACGTGGTCCAAAAACTGATAGAATAATTCTACTTCTTTTCTACGTGTATCCAGAACTGTGTTTATTTATTTTGAATTTTCTGTGCAATAGGGAGTGGTTAACCTATTCAACTTTTGAATGATATTTTTTTTTATATCAATTCAATTAGAATTCAGTTTCTAGAATTGAAACAAACTATACACGTAAGTTGAATTTAGATCTATGACTACTTTGACAACAATTTTCGATATTGATTTGGAACAAAGTTTTGAATCAATGTTTGTTCAAGCTTAATCTGATAATTTTTTTTAAAAAATCAATTTTTGAAATTGATCCCAAAAAAAAGGAGCTTGGTGCTCCAACAATGGTGGCCGACAGCGATTGTGAAAGAAGAGAAGAGACCAAGATTCTGTCTCCCAAAATTGAAGCAGAGGCTTCAATTTTGTTTGGCCACTGCCAAGAAAAAGAGAGTTAAAGTTTGGAGCTTAGTGCTCCATGGTTGACGGCGGTAAGGACTTATGGGAAAAGATGATGAAATTAGGTTTTATTTCTTCGTTCAAGTCAAAACAGATTGTTAGAATATCTTTTGTTAATTAAAAAGAAAGAGAACGAAGAAGGAAGTTGTGTATTAAAAATATAAATTTCTTAATCATCATCTAAGCTACCTCCTTAAGACTTCAATTAGGGAACAACCAAGAATCTAAAACACAAACAAAACTATTCAATTTCAGAATCAAAGACAAGTTCATCAATAATAAGCATTCATCTTTAAAATAGAGTATCCACACACTCAACTACAATGTTCTATATTTGAAGTGTAGTTCTCTATTCACTAACACAAGTTATCACCGATACTGAAAAGTCCCTGCAGACAAATAGTTTAATCGAGCAATATCAACGAGAAGTCCACTAAACTAAATATTGCAACAAACTATTTTCAATATAGAATCCCTTCCCCTTGTCAGATCAAATGCATAAAGAATATTGTACACACAAACACAAATTTTATTTTACTGTTATTTCCAATCAAGAGGAGTTTGACAAGGTAATGTAATCATAATGGGCTCGAGCAGGTGGAGAGGCCATTTGATTTTGGCAGAAAATGATGAAGGGAAACTACTCCAACACTAGATATACAAAAATCACTTTAGCAACTGTGAGAATTGAGAAAAACTTAATCGAATTAGAATAAAATTAATTGGAATTCATGCATATAAATATATGTAAAAGGATTTAACATACATACATACACTACCGTACCAGATCGGAGAACAGTAAAGTAAAGAAAGAGAGATATGAAGATATATTTGAGATCTATTAAATAGACGGACGGAATAAAGAAAGAGTAGAATGATATTGTTGTGTCAAATGATATAGTTGGGTGACGGTAAGATAGAAATGAGTTGTAGCGGCGGTGGTGGTTTCAGCGACAATGGTGAGACAAACAGAGCCTTTGACCTTTGTGAAGTATTCCCGAAATTTCCACTGTTAATTTTGTTATTTTGGGAAATTGGAGGGAATAAAATTGTGAAAAAAAGTGAAGGAAAGATAAAATATTAAAATCACTTTTGAAGCTTTTAGTGGCCACCCGTTCTTTCTGGCTTCTGCCGTACAAAAGTATCTTTTCATGGCCAATACCTATTTGGTGGTAGTATTTCTCCACAAAGAAATGAATTGGCAACTATTAAATTATTGTCACTAAATGCTTATTTTGTTAAAATGTGTTAGTTTTGGTTATTTTCGCATTATATCATTGTTCTTATGGACTGTCCATGTTGAGAAAGTGAGTATCATGCTTTAATTAAAATCTTGCCACTAATTTTTTGAGATTAGATTTAATATTTATTGAGTACACGTTATGTTTATATTCATACTATATATTCACATATTTTTGTGCAGATCTTGGAACTGAACCTAGCGGTATACAGAAAAGGCCCTTAGAGGTTGTTTGAGACTTTGCGGTGAGCTGTTTTTCTTGCTACGCAGTTTATGGAGTTCCCTTATACATTTTCATTGTTGTTTGATTCGGACAATATTGTCATATTTTTGAGAGAGTTGTATTTTATCCTAGAAGCTCCTGACTTCGTACTTGTCGAGCATTGGAAGATATTATAGTATTTTCCACTTTAATTGATGTTCTTGAGATTATTATTCATTATTTGTATTATGATAGTAGTTTATCTTGTATTTATCACGAATTTGTTGATTTATATGTTGGGTTTAGGTGTCATCACGATTTTTGGCGAGATTTTAGGTCGTGACAGTTGAACCCATTATATTCTTAAACATATGGGTGCAGGCTACAATTTCTTGTAATAATAATGAATTTTTACACAAAATTTATGTTGCACGTCGAAAGTCATGAATTAAGATGAAGCGCCGCCGCTACTCTACATTTGTGATGACCCGACCCATCGTCTCATGAGTCACCGCTCCTTTTTCCCAGTTATCTACATCTTTATACTTCATTATCAGTGTCTTGTGTGAATGAGTTGGTTTGGATTGATTTTAGAAGGGAACGAGACACTTAGTCTCTTTAAGAAAAGCTTAATTTGGAAAAGTCATCCGGATGTTGACTTATGTGTTAGAGGGCTCGGATGTGATTTTCAATGGTTCAGTTAGCCTCGAGGGATGATTTTGACTTAGGAGTGCGATCATAAGAAATTTTGTAGGTCCGGTGTAGAATTAGGCTTGAATTGGCGAAGTTAGTATTTTGGCAAATTTTGGTTGATAGGTGAGGTTTTTAAGCGAGGTCGAAAATGAATTTCGAGAGTTACTGTAGCTTTGTTAAGTGATTTGGGATGTGTATGTAAAATTTCAGGTCATTCGGAGGTGATTTGGTAAGGTTTTTGGTCGAATGCGTATTGCGGAAGTTCTTGAAGAACTTAGGCTTGAATTCGATGAGAATTGAAGGTTTTAGTGTTGTTTGAGGTGTTTTAATTATTGGAACAAGTTTGAATGATGTTATTGGAGGTGTTGGTGCTTTTAGTTGAGGTCCTAGGGGCCTCGGGTGAGTTTTACATGGTCAATCGGATCGTTTTTGGCTTTGAGGAGTTGCCGATTTTCATTTCACATGTTGCAGAGATTTATCTATCCGCGTTCGCGTTCAGGGCCTCGCGTTCACGAAGAAGGATTTGGAAGGCAGGAATTTAAGACTTCACGTTCACGTTAGAGGCTCGCATTCACGGAAGGCAAAAGGGGTTGAGCTTCGCGTTCGCATCAACCCGTTCGCATTCACGTAGGAGGAGCCCGTGCCCCATTGGCATTGTTCTTCGCGTTGCGGCATCAGGCTTGCATTTGTGTAGTTGTAACAGCTAAATCATCGCGTTCATGGGTAATGCACCGCGTTCGCGAAGGGTAATTTGGCCAGAGGCAAGTTTTGTTCATCGCGAACGCGAGAGAGCTCTCGCGTTCGCATAGGGTAAAATGTCAACTGGACAGAAGGGTTTTAATAACATTTCCTTCACGAGCTAAGTCATATTTTCCTCCATTGTTGATCGTTTTAAGAGCTTTTTGGGAGAGATATTGAAGAGGGTTTTGGCTGGGATTGACTGGAGGTGAGTCCTATGAACCAAAAACACAATTTTATTGTGAAATTAACCTTAAAATTCATGGAAACTTGGCTAAAATGGGAAGAATTATGGCTTGAGTTTTGAAATTTTAGATTGGGATTTGAAGGGCCATTTGAGCTAGGATTTGAGAGTTCTTGATATATATAGACTCATAGCGAGATAAGGAACCCGTTGATATGAAAATTTCTGAGATTCAAGAAGTGGGCTTGGGGCTCGAGTTTTCCTAATATCGAGATTTTTGGCGTTTTTTGATTGTTTTCTATTGGGTATTATTTCCTTAGCATATTGTGATGTATTCATTGTGGTTTTTATCAGGTTCGACGCGCAAGGAGGTTAATTTGAGATGCAAGGGCATACCGAGCTAGAGTTTTGCCGACTTGAGGTGAGTAATGACTATAAATGATGTCCTGAGGGTTTTAAACCCCGGATCTCCACAACGTGGTGCTATATTGAGGTGAGACACACGCCGTATGATAAGCGTAGGGTCTATTACCACTCAAAATTGGGACTTGGTCCATCCGGATTGATGATTCTACTATAAGGAACCCGTTGATATGAAATTTTTTTAGATTCAGGAAGTGGGCCCGGGGCTCGGGCTTTGCTAATATCGAGATTTTTGGTATGTTTCGATTGTTTTCGATTGGGTATTATTTTCTTAGCATATTGTGACGTATTCATTGCGATTTTGATCAGGTTCGACGCGCGAGGAGGTTGATTTTAGAGGCAATGGCATACTGAGCTAGAGTTTAGCCGACTTGAGGTGAGTAATGACTATAAATGATGTCCTGAGGGTTTGAAATCCCGGATCTACACAACGTGATGCTATATTGAGGTGAGATACACACCGTATGATAAGCGTGAGGTCTATTACCACTCGAAATTGGGAGTTGGTCCATCCCGATTGATGGAGAAGAAGGATGGCACAATGAGAACGTGCATCGATTATAGGCAATTGAATAAGGTAACAATTAAGAACAAGTATCCCCTACCTCGCATTGATGATTTGTTTGACCAACTTGAGGAAGCGAGGGTGTTTTCCAAGATTGATTTCCATTAGGGTTATCACCCATTGAAGATCAGGGATTCAAATATTCATAAGACTACTTTCAGATCTAGATATGGTCACTATGAGTTTTTTGTTATTTTTTTCGGGCTGACTAATGCCCCATCTGCATTCCTGCATTTGATGAACAATGTATTTCGGCCTTATCTCAATTCGTTTGTTATTGTATTCATTAATGATATTATGGTGTACTCACGTAGTCATGAGGAGCACGCGGAGCATCTATGAGTTGTATTACAGAGATTGAGAGAGGAGAAACTTTACGCAAAGTTCTCCAAGTGTGAGTTTTGGCTCAGTTCAGTGGCTTTCTTGGAACACGTGGTGTCTAGCAAGGGTATTCAGGTTGGCTCAATTCAGGTTCAGCCATAGAGATTCATAGTTTTCTTGGGTTGGTAAGCTATTATCGTCGAATTGTTCAAGCATTTTCCTCCATTGCATCACCCTTGACAAAGTTGACTCAGAATGGTGCTTCATCTGTATGGTCGGACGAGTGTGAGGAAAACTTTCAGAAGCTCAAGACAGGTTTGACCACAGCTCCAGTATTAGTTTTTCCATCAGCTTCGGGTTCATATACTGTGTATTCTGATGCATCACAAGTTGGGATTGGTTATATATTGATGCAGAAGAGTAGAGTTATTGCTTATGCTTCTCGTCAGTTGAAGCCCCATGAGCAGAACTACCTTGTCCATGATTTAAAGTTGGCTGTCATAGTTCATGCATTAAGGATTTGGAGGCATTACTTGTATGTCGTATCTTGTGAGGTATTCACTAATCATCACAGTCTTCAGCATTTGTTTAAGCAAAAGGATCTTAATTTGATGTAGCGGAGACGGCTAGAGTTACTGAGGGATTATGGTATTACTATTCTATATCACCAGGGAAGGCCAATGTAGTGGTTGATGCTTTGAGCCGAAAGGCAGTGAGAATTGGGAGTTTGGCGTATATTCCATTTAGGGAGAGGCCCTTTATAGTTGGTGTTCAGGCCTTGGCCAATTGGTTAGCGAGACTAGATATTTCGGAGCCTAGTCGGGTGTTGGCTTGTGTGGTTTCTTGGTCTTCCATATATGATCACATCAGAGAGTGCCAGTATGAGGATATATATTTGCTTGTCCTTAAGGATAAGGTTCAGCACGATGATTCCAGAGACGTGACCATTGGTGATGATGGTGTGTTGCGGATGTAGAGCCAGATCTATGTTCCCAATGTGGATGGGCTTCGGGAATTAATAATGAAAGAGGCTCGTAGATCGCGGTATTCCATTCATCCGGGTGCTGCGAAGATGTTATCAGGATCTTAGACAACTCTATTGGTGGCAGAGGATGAAGAGAGATATTGTGGAGTTTGTAGCTTGGTGTCTCAATTGTTAGCATGTGAAATATGAGCATCAGAAATCGGGTGGCTTGCATCAGTAGATGATTATTCCTAGGTGGAAGTGGGAGAGGATCACTATGGATTTTGTTAACGGACTCCCACGGACTTTGAAGAAATTAGATGCTATTTGGGTGATTATAAATAGGCTGACCAAGTTCGCGCACTTCATTCCTGTTTGTACTACTTATTCTTCATAGCGGCTGGCAGAGATTTATATTCGGGAGGTGGTTCGGTTGCATGGTGTCCCAGTCTCCATTATATCAGATCGAGGCACTCAGTTTACATCATAGTTTTGGCAGACTGTTCATCGAGAGTCGGGTACTCAGGTACAATTGAGCATAGCCTTTCACCCTTAGACAGACGGGCAGTCCGACCGCACCATTAGGATATTAGAGGATATGCTACGTGTCTGTTTTATTGACTTTGGAGGGTCATGATATCGATTTCTACTGCTTGTAGAGTTTGCCTACAACAGAAGCTACCATTCGAGCATTCAAATGGTTCTGTATGAGGCTTTATATGGGAGGCGATGTGGATCTCCAGTTGGTTGGTTCGAGCCTTGTGAGGCTAGACTATTGGGGACAGATTTAGTCCAAGGTGCATTAGAGAAGGTGAAGGTGATCCAAGAGAGACTCCGTACAGCACAGTCGCGAAAGAAGAGTTATGCGGACATGAAGGTTCAAGATGTATCCTACATGGTTGGTGAGAAGGTCCTATTGAAGATTTCGCCCACAAAGGGTGTTATGAGATTCAGAAAGAAAGGAAAATTGAGTCCGCGGTTTATTGGGCCTATTGAGGTACTTGGGAAGATTGGGGATGTGTCTTATGGCTTGCCTTGCCACCCAGCTTGTCGAGCGTGCATCCAATTTTTCATGTTTCTATGCTCCAGAAGTATATTGGAGACCCGTCCCATATTTTGGATTTCAGTACAATTCAGTTGGAGGGTGATTTGACTTATGATGTAGAGCTAACATCCATTTGGATTGTCGGGTTTGAAAGTTGAGGTTAAAGGATGTTGCTTCGGTGAAGGTGCAGTGAAGAGGTCGACACGTGGAAAAGGCTACCTGGGAAACCAAGTGGGAGATGCAGAGCATATACCCTCACACATTTGAGGCTCCAGGTATGTTTCTTGACTCGCTCAAGGATGAACGTTTGTTTAAGTTGGGGAGGATGTGACGAACTGACCCGTCGTCTCATGAGCCACTGCTCCATTTTCCCCATTTTCTACTTCTTTATGCTTCATTATCAGTGTCTTGTGTGAACGAGTTGGTTTGAATTGATTTTAGAAGGGAATGAGAGACTTAGTCTCTTTAAGGAAAACTTAGTTTGAAAAAGTCAATTGGATATTGACTTATATGTTAGAGGGATCGGATGTGATTTATGATGGTTTGGTCAACTTCGGGGGATGGATTGTGATTTAGGAGTGCGATCGGAAGAAATTTTGGAGGTCTAGTGTAGAATTAGGCTTGAATTTGTGAAGTTAGTATTTTGGCGAATTTTGGTTGACAAGTGAGATTTTGATCCGAGGGTCGGAATGGAATTTCAAGAGTTGTTGTAGCTTCGTCAAGTGATTTGGGATGTGTGTGTTAAATTTTAGGTCATTCGGAGGTGATTTGGTAAGGTTTTTGATCGAATGCGTATTGCGGAAGTTTTTGAAGAACTCAGGCTTGAATTCGATGAGAATTGATGATTTTAGTGTTGTTTGAGGTGTTTTAACGATTGGAACAAGTTTGAATCATGTTATAGGAGGTATTGGTATTTTTGGTTGAGGTCCTGGGGGCCTCGGGTGAGTTTCGGATGGTCAATCTGATCATTTTTTGTCTTTGAGGAGTTGTAGATTTTTCATTTCAGGTGTTGCTGAGATTTATCTCTTCGCGTTCGAATTCAGGGCCTCGCGTTCGTGAAGAAGCATTTGGAAGGCACAAATTTAAGCCTTCACGTTCGCGTTAGAGGCTCGCATTCGCGGAAGGCAAAGGGGGTTGAGCTTCGCGTTCGCGTCAACCCGTTTGCGTTCGCGTAGGAGGGGCCTAGGCCACATTGGCATTGTTCTTCGCATTCGCGGATTCAGGTTCGTTTTCGCAAAGTTGTAACAGCTAAATCATCATGTTCGCGGGTAAAGAACTGCGTTCACGAAGGGTAATTTGGTTAGAGGCAAGTTTTGTTCATCGCGAACGCGAGAGCTCGGTAAAATGTCAGCTGGACAGAATGGTTTCAATAACATTTCCTCCGCGAGCTAAGTCATATTTTCCTCCATTGTTGATCGTTTTAAGAGCTTTTTGGGGGAAATTGAAGAGGGTTTCGACCGGGGTTGATTGGAGGTGAGTCCTATAAACTAAAAACACGATTTTATTATGAAATTAACCTTGAAATTCATGGAAACTTGGCTAAATGGGAAGTACTAGGGCTTGAGTTTTGAAATTTTAAATTGGAATTTGAAGGGCCATTTGAGCTCGGATTTGAGAGTTCTTGATATGTATAAACTAGCGGTGAGATAAGGAACCCGTTGATGTAAAATTTTCTTCGAGAAGTGGGTCCGGGGCTCGAGTTTTGCTAATCTCGAGATTTTTGATATTTTTTATTGTTTTCGATTGGGTATTATTTCCTTAGCATATTGTGACGTATTCGTTGTGGTTTTGATCAGATTCGACGCACGAGGAGGTCGATTTGAGAGGCAAGGCATAGCGAGCTAAAGTTTAGCCGGCTTGAGGTGAGTAATGACTATAAATAATGTCCTGGGGGTTTGAAACCCTGAATTTGCACAATGCGGTACTACATTGAGGTGAGACACACGCCGTATGATGAACGTGGGATCCATTTCCACTGGGAATTGGGGCTTGGTCCATCCCGATTGATGATTCTACTATATTATTTTATGGAGGTTTAAATATTATTATTATGATTTGGGCTAGTTGCCATATTTGGAGCCTTGTGCCGACCTGTAGAACCCTTAGGGGCATTGTCATTGATTGACCTCACTTTACTTGTTAAAATCATACCCTCAGTCATGTTTCTAACTGATTAATATAATATGAACTGGCTTTTGAAATTGCTAATCCAAAACGAAGGTAATATGTGGACTGAGATCTCTATCTTAATTAGTACGCGCGAGAGGCTATGTTTATATTGACTGAGAAGGGTTCAAATCCCAATAGTGAGGATGTTTTATACATTATGGATCGGGCTGCACGTCGCAGCAATAAATTTATATGAATTGGGTTGCACGCCACAATAAGTATATATTTAAATAGATGAATCGGGTTGTGCGTCACAAAAATATAGCACTTGGGCTGTAGGAGCCCCTCCGGAGTCTAGACACTCCCAGTGAGCGCAGTCGACTATAGTTATGGATTGGGCTGTGTGCCACAACAATATTTGGATTGAGATGCACGCCGCAGTGATACAAAAATAATTTCGGTTATTGTGAAAAGTATATGAGTTGAGTTCTAGTTTTAAAGAAATTTACCTGACTTCTTCATTATTTGCTGCTTAAATGTTATTACTACTTTGATATAGAACTGCGTAGTGTTGTTACGAGATTTCATTCCGTCAGTCATTATTTATAATTATTACTCAGCGGAGTTATTGTGACGAACCGGCCCGTCGTCACATTAATTACCACCCCGTTATGTTGTAAATACATGTTTTATGATTTTATATCAGTGTTAGAGTCTATCGGGTGAGTTAGGAGTGATTGAGATTGGAAATGAGGCATATAGCCTTTGTGAAGGAAACTTGAATAAGGAAAGTCAACCCGGAGTTGACTATTTAGCTAGAGGGATCGGAATCGGATTCTGATGATTCGGTTAGTTCCGGGAGGTGATTTGTGACTTAGAGGAGCGATCGGAATTGAATTTGGAGGCTCGGTGTAGAAATAGGCTTGAATTGGCTAAGGTTGAATTTTGGCGAAATCCGAACGGTAGGTGAGATTTTGATCCGGGGGTCAAAATGGAATTCCGACAGCTGCAGTAGCTCCGTTAGGTGATTTTGGATGTGCCTGCAAAATTTCAGGGTCATTCGGACGTCGTTTGGTCGGGTTTTTGATTGAATGTGTAATTCGGAATGTTTTAAGGAATTTAGGCTTGAATTTGATGTGAATTATGGGTTTTGGTGTTGTTAGACGTGTTTTGAGGATTGGAGCAAGTTCGAACAAGGTATTAAGATGTGTTGGTGTGTTTGGATGAGGTCCCGGGGGCCTCGGGGTGTTTTCGGATGGTTAAACGGGAGAAAATGTGGAAAATTGCGAACTTGTGTTCTGGTTCTGTGGTTTTCGCTCCTGCGGAAATGGGGGCGCAGGAGCGAGTCCGCAGGAGCGGACAAGAAGGCGCAGAAGCGGGATAGACCGCTGAAGCGGAGCCTGGCCCGCAGGAGCGGCTTCGCTGAAGCGAGTGGGCGATCGCAGGAGCGGTCCTGAGGCGCGATGGGGAGGTCCGCAGAAGCGGGTGGTCGATCGCGGAGGCGAGTCCGCAGAGCGGACTCTTGATCGCAGAGGCGGAGAGGACCGCAGGAGCGGATGAAAATCCGCAGAAGCGGACTCGTAGGAGCGGTCCTTGGATCGCCGGTGCGGAAATGGCCAAAAGGGCCTGGGTTCGCAGAAGCGACCAAAAGGTCGCAGAAGGCGGTTCCGCAGGGGCGGAATTTTATCCGCAGAAGCGAAAATCGCTGTGAGTTAAGTGTATCAGAAGTTAGAAAAATTTCAGAAACATTTCACACATTTGGGTCTCGGCTTTAGAGGCGATTTGGGCGATTTTGAAGAGAAACTCAAGGGAAATCATCGGGTAATCAACTATGGACTTAAACTATGATTAGTATTGGTAATATTATGCAATTATATCATGAAAATGGAGGAATTTGGGGTAATTTATGGAGGATTTAGCCCTAGGCTTGAACTTTAGAAAATCAAGGTTTTGAATGGCCAAATGGAGTCCGAATTTGGTAAAATTGATATGCTTAGACTCGTATCGAGATGAGGGTTCCGAATATGTGACTTTTGTAATTTGTCGGCAAGCGTACCGAAAGTTGGGTTTTGACAACTTTGGGAATTTTGATGTAAATTGAGTTATATTGATTGGGTGTCGTCCCATTGGCCTAATTTGTTGTGTTTCTCCTGGTATTTGATCGGATTCTACGCGTGCGGAGCTTGATTCTCGTGGCAAGGGCATCGCGGAATAGTCGTCGCTGCTGTATTGAGGTGAGTAATAGATGTGGGTGATGACCGGCGGGTTCGAAAACCCGGTATACCACTTTGTGACGTCGTATAGCGGCGAGACACGCACACTCTCGAGAGTGCGGGGTCGATCGTGAATCGGAGACTATATATTAGTCCGACACGTTGATATTGTATTATCGGCTATTCTCGAGCCGTTGAACCCCTTTCTTGGGCGGTTGAGTATGCTTGTGGGCCGTGAGCCGGTTATTGGATCCCGCGAGGATCGTTATCATTGTCTTATCATATAGACATGCTAGTTTACTACTAGTCGGAGCTATTTTTCGTTATTATGCTAATTCCAATCTCTGGAACTTGATATTACTTGTTTCCAACTGAAAAATGATAAAAAAGTTTTCAAAAAACTACTTTTGAGCTCGCGAGGCTTATCTGCATATTAGTCGACTAGTAGTGGATCGGGCTCGCGCGCCGCGACGAGATATATGTTGGATCGGATCGCACGCCGCAATAAATCTCTATGAGATGTGCTTGGGTCGTAGGAGCCCTCCGGAGTATGAACCCCCGCAGTGAGCACGGGTACCCAAAAATTGGAGTCGGGCTACGCGCCGTAGCGGTCATATCATGCATTGCATTGCATTTAGCTACATCTGCTATTTGTTATGCTATTTATTGGTATTTGTTGGTACAAGTACAGTGAATATTAATTATGTGACAGGGTAGCCGATTATAGCTTTACATAGTGCTTTATTGCGGATTTCTTATCTGCGCTGTCTTACCCTTGTTTATTACCCCTGCACCTTGTGTGCAGATCCAGGTACCTCTCAGCAGTGATCCAGTAGCTGTGCGAGGCGACATCTGTGGGATATACGAGGTAGCTGCAGAGTCCGCATGACCCGATATTCCTTCCTACTGTCTGTTGATTTTGTATTAACATTTCTTTCCGCACTTGGTATTTTTGTAAACCTTTACATACTTACGTTCAGTAGAGGCTCATGACTCTTGACCCTTGGTCTATGGGAGTTGATGTATTATGGGACTTGGTTCCCCGTTTTCGTTATATGTTCGCTATTGCTTCGTGATTTGTTATGCTTAAATGGGCTAAAGAGAGCTTCTAGCTCTGTTATTGTTATTGATTGGTCAGGCTGGCTTAGCAATGTGCTGGGCGCCATCACGACCGGATTTGGGGTCGTGACAGTTATCGAGGTAGCTGCACGCCGTCCGCAAACCAGATTTCTCCCTCTATATTTCTTTATCTTTCCGAATTTTTAGACTGTTCTTGTATTAGACTATTGAATTCATGTACTAGAGGCTTCTGACTCATTACACGGGCTTTTGTAGAGATTATTGTTATGGTTTTCGCACATTTCGTCTTTATTTCAGACTTCTATTCACATCAGTTTGTTAAATTAAATCCTGTTAATCGGCATTAAAATTGTAATAAAAAAGGATTGAGTGTTGAATTGGTCGGGCATACCTAGCATGGTGTTGAGCGCCATCACAACCGAGGTTGGGGTCGTGACTAACATTTGCCCCTGGACCACTAGTGCATCTACTTTGCTACTCCGTAGGCATAGTTTTTACTTGGATAATGAAGACCTTAGAAATCAGTGAGAAATGTTAAATCCAAAAGTAAATTGATCTTGCTTGCTCTAGATTTTGCTATTTTTTTTTGGATTTGGGGGGGGGGGGGGGGGAGGGTGTTGTTTCTCAGTTTCGCTATGGTTTAACTATTTAATCACATCAGGTTGAACAAAACATTCAAAATCTAATTAAAATGTGACAATCCTAGGACAAGGTTAAACCAGAGGAGAATGTGACTCCAGCCAAGTTTGAGCCCTTCATTTTGCAATCAGGTAACGGGAGCCACGCCCACTGGTTGTCCTTTTTGTCATAGCTTAACCAAATTGTGTCCCATGTACCCTCTAGATTGGTCATCAAAATTGCCCTTGTCAACCCTTCCCCTTTTTGCATACACCCCATCATAGCACCATATGGCTTGCATATTTTATAAATTAGATCATTTGGTGCCCTAGATACAAGTTCCCAATACCTCCCATTTGTGCTCAACCCCCATAACTCTATTCCCTTTATCTTTCTAACTGTCTTATTCACATCATCAACTTTCCCTGATCTAATAGTAATCATATTTCCATCCCCATACACGTGTAATAGATCGATGGCGTTTCCCCAATTAAATCCAACAGCTAATTGATTTTCCTCGTTCCCTCGGGTGATGAATGTTGGTCGGATGACAACTGGAGTACTGTTGCATTGAGGTTGCACGGCTATAATGACACTTCCGTTACGTCCATTAGATGCACTTAGGAAAATAAAATCACCTTGTAAGTCTTGGGTAACCTCTCTTGCTTGCATAAATTGCCATCTCTCAACTCTTGAATCATACTCGAATAAAGTTGGATGACTTTCATGTAACTCAGCAAACAAGAATCGAAAATGATTGGAACAATAAGGGCAAGACAGTAATTTCATACCGGATCTTCGCCACGAGGATGTGCCACGTGGACCTAACGGACTTGGAGGAATCTTTTTCACCATCCTAGTCATAATGTCAACTGACATAACTTCCTGCCTGTTATTCAAAGCAAAGAGGAATATATTACCAGAAGCAGTCAAAAAGTAGACATCTTCACCTGGCGGAACCACTTGTTTCAACAAATCGGCGATCAATATATTAAACCACCGGTTGGAAGAATCGGCGAAGCCATAGAGCACAGCTTCACGGCGCCACCGTTTCTTGTAGAGGAACAGCCACGTGGCGGAGCTCGATTGAAGATTGTAGTCCCGAACGAAATCCCGATCAGAAATAAGAGAGGAAATGGACTTATTAACAGATTTCAGTCGGATAATCTCAGGCAAGGCTAGCTGAAGAATTATATATTGGATGAGCTCCGAGGGGAGTAAGCAAAAACTGATGGCATTTGTGGGCAAATTCCGGTCACTTTCCATCAACCTTACAAAACCAACAATTAATTGTTTTCTTTGTATGTAGCTACATTTAATTGTTGCAATGGCTTTGTTTATATTGTGACAGTGTCTTCGGCTTAGTGAAATTAATTAATCATGTAATATATTCTTTAGTGTCGTAAAATAATGATGAGTCGACGTTATAGTGGAGAAGACAAAGGAAGCGTATTGGGCATCCTATGTGGAATTGTCGTCATAGTGGTAGAAACGAATGGTGGAGATTAACGTCATACAATATTTTAATATTTTTTTGATTAGGTAACGCATAAATTAATCTAAGGAGTGTTCTTTCAGAAGTCAAATTCTATAATATGAGAGCATATTATTTATCATGTATATTTGAGTGCTATCAGAAAAGCAAATTCAACAGGTATGTTGGTCGCCTTACAGAGAACTGCAATTTTCATGAGGAAAGATAGACATGAATCACTCCTCCACAGAATGGCTAATGCACAAGTATAATTTGAAGAGTTAATAACCAATACTTGTACTACTTCATTTTATCTTGTTTTTATTTATATAAACTTTATTTCAAAGAAATTAAGAAATTGATGTTTAAATAGGGACTGAATATTGAAAGTCAAACCTCGTAATTCAAATTGCTTCATTCTTTTTTAAGCAAATGTAATATATATAGGCTATTAATATTTGCATAAATTGATCGTGTAGAAATACCATAAACATATTCCTAAACTATTTTGTGCTCTAGATAAATTTGGTGTCCAAGCCCCTCGTACACTTTAACCAAATTCACTAGGTACTAGCTAATAAGTAGTTGCTATCATTCACCAACGAAATGTATCAACCAATCTTGTTCCTAACCCAATCTCGAAGACTTAAAGGCGGCTTTTAAGAGGTATAAGGGTTATTTGACCTTTGGCCGAAGGCCTATTTTTGGAATGTATCCCAGGCTTAGCTTGTATGGCTAAGTGTCTTTTTTTTTTTACAAAGTTAAGTGTTTTGACCAAATTTTTAGAACAAAAAAAAAAATACTTTTAAAGAGAAGAAAAAAGAACTTCTCTCGAAAAGTATATTTTGAAAAGCATTTTTGAGTAAATTTACTACCCCGCCCCACCCCCTCCCCGCAAAAAAAATTTAAAATATATTTTTCAGTTTTTAATTTTATTATTTATCGATTTAAAGGCTCAAAATTTTATAAGTTCCAAAATTATGAGTTGGAAGTTTATGTATTTGAAAGTTTATGGGTTAAAAAATATGCGTTTTTTGCGTTAAAAAATAAAACATCATATTAGTTCCTTTAGATTGTGTAAATTTTTGTAGACTTCAGGAAGGGGTAGGGGAGGTGGGAAGGGGAAGGGTGAGGAGAGTTGCATAAAAAATATTTTCTACTCTCTAATCAAAGAAAAAAAATTTCACTTACCAACCAAACAAGAGAAAATAAGTGATAAAACCACTCATTTTTCATAAAAACATTTTCCATAAAAATATTTTCCTTCATACCAAACACACCCTAAAAGTACTTTTGAGAAGAAAAAAAAAACTTCTCAACATAAGCTTATTTTAACAGTTTGGCCAAATATGCTATGGTTCTTTAATTTGTTTTTCTTTTCAGTTTCTTACTTCCTCTTGACCAACTTGAAAATACAATGACTCATGTTAAGTGTTCATATTTTACCTAATACACGTACATCCTGTCCACTTACTATACCTTCTGTTTAATTAAAAGGCTTAAAAGATTAAACTTAAAAAGTATTACTTCCATCCCGGATTAAATTTCCACCTTATGCATTTTATTTCATCAAATAAAATATAAATTTCAAGCTACTACCTTAAGGTTCAGTAAATGGGTAAGTTTCTTTACCCTTGGGTTAAACATTTGTCAAAAGAAGTTTAGCATGAGCCAAAATAAAGAATTTCAAAACATCTGAGCTGAGCTAAACGTTTTCAAGAAAAGTTTAGGACAGTGAGCCTGAGAAATTTTACACAACAACCGCTACTAGATGTATTAGGCTATTTACTTGCTTAAACAAAACACTTATCTCCAACAACTCCTCCAACTTTGTCTCTCTGACCATCACTCTCCCCCTTCTCTAATTACAACTCTTTCCTCTCCCTTCTCTCTTACATCTGTAACTCTCTCTCTCTCCAAAGTCTCTTCTGCTACTATTTCCTCTCTTCCATCATCATATTTTTCCCCCACAACACCCCTGAGATACCCTAGCTCCCTCTAACCGAAAACGCCACCTTACAATTCATTTTTCGGAAAAGTTCTGGCACAAACACATAACGCAATACTAACACATATTGGAGGGCGGCCATTCTCTACTATTATTGAAAATGTTGGTTTATGTTTTAGTCAACAATGGCATGCTGAAAATGTTGGTTTAGATTTAGTCAACAATGGCATGCAATTGGAAGAGTTGGTGGAAAGAGTTGGCATGAATGCTTAGGAGGAAGCTTCCTCCTTTGATGTCACCCATGACATCAAGAGGAGGTAGTTTGATGTCACCAATGACATCAAGAGGAGTTCCTTACCCCTATAAATAGATGCACTCTTTCATTTGTAGAAACCATCCCAAAAACAATACAATATATTGTTGTGAGTAGAGAGTTAAGAGAGAAATTCTCTTAAGTGTAATTGGGAAATCTCCCCTTCCTTTGTAAATAATAGTAAGGCAATTGTTCTCCGGTGGACGTAGGATTATTTTGATCCGAACCACGTTAAATCTTGTGTTCTTTCTTTTACGTTTCCGCTAACAATTGGTATCAGAGCAACAGGATTCTATAACGATCCAAGGAGGAAGAACAAGCAAAGATGAGTTCCATGAAGTTTGAAATTGATAGATTTAATGGACGCAACAATTTCAACATCTGGAAGATCCAGATGATGGCGTTACTACGGAGGGAAGGTTCAATCCATGCTATTGACGGAAAGTATCCTAAGGATATATCGGCTCCCGACATGGAGAAGATTGAAGGGGATGCATTGAGTGCAATCCAACTATCCCTTGCACCTAACGTGCTTTGTGAAGTGAGTACGGGTACCGAAGAGACGGCCAAACAGTTATGGGAAAAGCTAGAAGGGCTATACCAAGACCGATCAGTGACAACAAGAATGTTGTTACAACGGCGTCTTCACACATTTAAGATGGGGTCGAGTACTTCGTTACAAGATCATTTAGATGCGTTCAATAAACTTGTCATGGACTTACAGATTGCAGGAATTAAAAGGGAGGAGGAGACGCTTGCATGTGCTTTGCTATTTTCATTGACTTCAGGATATCGTGATATTGAGAATTCAATAATGTATAGCAAGGGGCCTATCACGCTTGAGCAAGTGCGGCAAGCACTTAACTCTAGTGATGTGCGGAGACACGTCGAAGGAGACAGAGATGACCAGGCAAGTGGGCTCTTTGTGAGAGGTCGGACTAGCCAACAGGGAAAGAGCAAATCAAAGTACATATCAAAGTCTCGTGTGAACAAGAAGAATACAAAGTGTTGGGGTTGTGGCAAGAAGGGGCACTTCGAACGAGATTGCCCAATGTCAAAGTCCAAAGAAAAGCGAGTGCATCTACGGTTGAACAGGTACATGATTTTGATAATGATTATGTACTAACAACATCGTGTAATAATAGTAATTATGGAAACAAATGGGTGTTAGACTCTGCTTGTACTCTGCATATGATGTTCCGAAAAGACTGGTTTAGCAGCTATGAGAAAAGTGGAGGAACCGTAGTAATGGGCAATAATGCAACTTGTGCAATAGTTGGCATTGGCTCGGTTCGAGTTCGTTGCCATGATGGAGTCGTGAGGACTATTACACAAGTCCATCATGTTCCTGATCTGAAGAAGAATTTGATCTCCTTGGGTACTCTGGATGAACAAGGCTACAGGTACATGAGCGAAGCAAGAACTATGAAGGTGACTAAAGGTTCTTTAGTCATGCTGAAAGGCAAGCTGGAGAACGGCCTTTACACATTGGCGGAAGCGCCATTGTTGGCTCTACAAATGCATCTACCGTGCAGTTATCTAATGATGACAAGGCAAGACTATGACACATGAGACTGGGTCATATGAGCGCACGTGGATCGGAGATGTTGAGCAATCGTAACCTTTTGGAAGGTGAAATGATCAGCACACTTGACTTCTGTAAGCACTGCGTTCTAGGGAAGCAGAAGAAGGTCAACTTCAACACTGCTAAACACAAGACAAGAGGAGTGCTAGACTACATCCATTCAGATTTGTGGGTCCCTCTAAACTTCCATCGAAGGGCGGAAAGAATAGCTTCTCACTTTTATTGATAATTTCTCACAAAAGGGTTGGGTGCATTTTTTGAAGGCAAAAAGTGATGCTTTTGAAGCATTTAAAGAGTGGAAGATTTTGGTTGAAAATCAAATGGAGCGGAAAATCAAGTATCTTCGCACGGACAATGGCTTGGAGTTTTGCAATGAAGAGTTTAATGAATTATGCAAGGTTCATGGGATCTCAAGACATAGGATCTCAAGACATAGGACTGTCAGGCATACCCCACAGCAGAATGGAGTTGCCGAGAGAATGAACAGAACTCTTCTTGAAAAGGCTCGTTGTATGCTCATACAAGCCAAAATGTCCAAAGTATTTTGGGCTGAAGCAATTCACACTGCTGCTCATATTGTCAATCGATCTCCAGCATCGGCGATTGACTTTAAGACTCCGAATGAGGTATGGTCAGGTGAACCCTCTAACTATTCATACTTACGAGTATTTGGGTGTCCAGCTTATTATCACGTTAATGAAGGAAAGCTTGAACCAAGGGCTAAGAAGGCCATATTCGTAGGGTATGTAGATGGAGTAAAAGGGTACAAACTTTGGTGTTTATCTTTACTCAAATTTATAGTTAGTAGAGATGTCACCTTTGATAAATCTTCTATACTTGATCCCCGTAAAGTTTCTGTGGAGTTTTCAGGAAACAAGAACAACGAGCAGGTGGAGCCTCCGGTGGTGCTTGCCAAGGAAAAGGATCAAGAGACTCAGGTTAAAGATGAGTCGGAAGATGTAGATCTTGAAGAACTTGTTGTCAATGAACCATACACAATTGCGAAGGGGAGGGAGAAGAGGCAGACACGAGAACCGGAACGCCTAATAAATCAAGCAAACTTGATTGCATATGCGTTCGTAGCTGCACAAGAAGAGATTAAGGATCTGGAGCCCTCCTCGTATATTGAAGCAACTTCTTGCAAAGATGCTGCACAATGGCGGTTAGCCATGACGGAAGAGATGGAGTCACTTCACAAGAATCAGGACATGGGTCTTAGTGAAAAGACAAAAGGGGAAGAGGACAGTTGGATGCAAGTGGATCTACAGAAAGAAAAAGGGAATTCTTGAAGTGGAAGATGCTAGGTTTAAGGCGAGATTGGTTGCAAAAGGTTTCGGTCAGAAGGAGGGAATTGACTACAATGAAATTTTCTCTCCAGTTGTGAAGCATAGCTCAATTCGCGTTCTACTAGCATTGGTTGCACAATTTGACTTGGAGCTTCAACAACTTGATGTCAAAACTGCTTTCTTACACGGTGATCTAGAAGAGACAATCTATATGGATCAGCCTGAAGGTTTCCTAGCTGAAGGAAAAGAAAATCATGTATGCCAACTAAAGAAGTCTTTGTATGGTTTGAAGCAATCCCTTAGACAGTGGTACAAAAGGTTTGATGCATTCATGACTACACATGAATTCTCAAGGAGTGCATTTGATAGCTGTGTGTATCACAAGAAGATGTCCGGTAACTCAATGATTTATTTATTGTTGTATGTTGATGATATGCTTATTGCTGCTAACAACATTACAAAGATAAATGCTTTGAAGAAACTATTGAGTAAGGAATTTGACATGAAGGATTTAGGAACTGCAAAGAAAATCCTTGGTATGGAGATTTCAAGAGAAGATGGTGTTATACATCTTTCTCAGAAGAGGTATATTGAAAGGATTCTCGAGAGATTCAATATGCATACGTGCAAGTCTGTAAGTATACCATTAGCTCCTCATTTTAAACTTTCAGAGTTACAAATGCCTCAGTCCGAGGATGAGGTGGAGCATATGTCAAAGATTCCTTATGCCGGTGCAGTTGGTAGCATTATGTATGCTATGGTATGCACACGTCCAGATATTGCTCAATCTGTAAG
Organism: Nicotiana noctiflora; assembly: GCA_032618575.1. Classification (NCBI taxonomy): domain Eukaryota; kingdom Viridiplantae; phylum Streptophyta; class Magnoliopsida; order Solanales; family Solanaceae; genus Nicotiana; species Nicotiana noctiflora. Next base: position 212,610 of record JASVEL010008137.1, on the reverse strand, counting down.
TGTGGTAAGTAGATACATGTCCAGCCCAGGAAAGAGGTATTGGGAAGCTGTCAAGTGGATATTGAGATATCTCAAAGGAGCTTCTAGTGTTGGTCTGACTTTTCGAAAAAGTGGTGGAGGTATTTCAATTCTTGGTTATGTGGATTCTGACTATGCGGGAGATCTTGACCGAAGAAGGTCCACAACTGGATACATCTTTACCCTCGTTGGCAGTGCCGTTAGTTGGAAGTCGACTCTGCAGTCGATTGTCGCTTTGTCTACGACAGAAGCAGAATACATGGCAGCAGCGGAGGCGGTGAAGGAAGCTATCTGGTTAAAAGGTTTAGTGGCGGAATTGAGTTTGGTTCAGCTGGAATCAACTCTTAGATGTGATAGTCAGAGTGCTATTCATCTAATGAAAAATCAAAGATTTCATTGATGTCAGATTTCATTTCCTTCGAGATGTTGTTGAAGAGGGAACTATCAAGGTCGTGAAGGTTATCACAGACGATAATGCTGCAGATATGTTGACCAAGATAGTCCTGCTCGCTAAGTTTGCACACTGCAAAGACTTGGCGGGGGTGTGCATCAACTAGATGCAACTCCGAAGAGAACAATTGTTAGGTGGAAGTGGTATGTTCAACCATGGTTTGATTCTTCTTGTTTCTTACAACGGGATTGCCCAGTAAGCTTAGAAGTTTTGGCTAGAGTTGTTCACACGCACACTCAAAACGCAAACCAAGGTGGAGATTGAAAATGTTGGTTTATGTTTTAGTCAACAATGGCATGCTGAAAATGTTGGTTTAGATTTAGTCAACAATGGCATGCAATTGGAAGAGTTGGTGGAAAGAGTTGGCATGAATGTTAGGAGGAAGCTTCCTCCTTTGATGTCACCCATGACATCAAGAGGAGGTAGTTTGATGTCACCAATGACATCAAGAGGAGTTCCTTACCCCTATAAATAGATGCACTCTTTCATTTGTAGAAACCATCCCAAAAACAATACAATATATTGTTGTGAGTAGAGAGTTAAGAGAGAAATTCTCTTAAGTGTAATTGGGAAATCTCCCATTCCTTTGTAAATAGTAGTAAGGCAATTGTTCTCTGGTGGACGTAGGATTATTTTGATCCGAACCACGTTAAATCTTGTGTTCTTTCTTTTACGTTTCCGCTAACAGTTATATTTCCCCCTTATCTCCTTCTGAAATGAATAACTTTAGCAAACAATCGCTCAAAAGGAAAAACAATAAATACCAACCACCTCTTCTATAGAAGCAACACCAGCCATTCACCAACACAAAACCAAACCTTCACCACATAGATATTCTACTCTCAAATTAACACCAACATTGTCCTTGCTGAGAGGTTCTACTTTTCTTTTCTTTTTCTGCTCAAGCTATGCTCATTGAGGAACTGCTCGAAAAGACCAACAACGCTTGAGATATGCAAAATTCTTAAAAATGCTCAAGATAAACTAAGGTTAATGCATTCAGTATAAGAGTGCATGATATGCGATTATTTGCTGATTTTATTCCAAAGAACAAAGTTAACTGTCCAATCCTGAGAAAGAGAGACCCTTCTCGGCAGACTTAGCTCATTTCCTTTCAGATTTGGTCCTTGAGGAGAAAATTGTTGAATAATACTTGATGCCTGGTTAAGATTACAAAGGGCGGGTAAAGCAAGTTGATGAAATTAGGGAGAATGTAAAAGTACAGAGAGAGAGAGAGAATATGGGCCCATAGTCTACTTTCACATAATAAGTTCCTCAAACAAGTATTCCTAATTATATCTCACACGTGATAAAATTTCTCAGTCAGTCTAAAGGAAGCGACAACTGGAAGACCAATGCTTCAGCTGAATATATTAGGATACTAGACGTGGAATAGAGCTACGGAAAGTATTAACGCAACGAAAATATTTGATAATTAACTCAAATGCTCTAGAGGAGGCGGTTAACATAGACTAGATAATAAGCCATCTAATATAGTTCCCTCTCCGGGTGACTGATCAGATTGTTGCTTGGTATAGGAATCAAGTAGTTTGACTCATTATCAGTTTTTTTTCTTAGTTAATGAATTCAATCATCACAGCATGACATTTCTTTAAGGTATGTCAGAACGAAGTTGAAGATGCAAAGGTTATCTAACTGAGGAGAAAAAACAAAACATACATTTCTGTAGGACCTTTGTTAAACTGGACACCGCCAGTGTAAAAGAAGAGATAGAGGAATGAAATCAACACGATAGCATGCCAAAAGGAAGGGTGCAAAAACTCACAAATAGTAGTCCAATGATTACTAATCGTTAATGATAACAAGGCCAATCTAAAAAGCATCTAGCAAAAGTTTGTAAAGACTAGAATAGGATCAAAGTATAGGTAAAAATAACGCAGTGGGAGGACTAACAATAGCCTCATCAGCAACAGGCACAAATGCCAAAATGCTTATAGACCAGAAATCTTACCGGATATTCCTTTCTCTTCATCACTATCTCCATAGTTGTGGTGGTCATTCTTATTGTCCTGCTTAGACACAGCAGAATCCCGTTGTGGTGGAGTGGTACTAACACCAGTTACAGATTGCTGATAAAGAACACCTCCAGCAATAGTAAACAACAAGCACATCAAACCAAACGGACTAGCATGCTTATCCCAAATGAGAACATTAATGGCAACTGTCAAGAACTTATTCACCACCCCGGTTACTGTAAAAGCAGTAGCGGAGATTGCTTTCCTTGCAGCAAATCCAAAGAAACTGATGAGCAGTCCAAACACACAGGATAATGAGACTGCAACAAAGGCAACAGGGTTAAACAATGTCCCTCCATTTGATCCCATAGCAATGAACACGTCAACATACTCCCCAGTAATAATCCAAAATAAAGGAGCCATCATCAATGACAACAAATTGTTGTAGAACACGAAGCCCCAAGTATTCAGACCCAGATTGGTTACCATATGCTTAATATAGACCATCTCGGTTGTAATGGTCACCAAGTACGCAAACGCCCAAGAATAAGCAGTCAGAGTAAAACCTGAATCTGTAGCAACATACCCAACAGCACCTCCCAAAATGACCACCAAAGATAGAAACGTCAACTTTGAGGGGCATGGTTGCTCTCTAAAAGCTGTATCAGCAACAGCAACAAGCAGAGGCGTACAGGATCTAAAGACAATGAAAGTATCCACATTGGCATGGCGCAAAAGATTGGTGTTGGTGAATATTGCCAGGTAAAAAACAAGGGCAGCAGGCAAGAATTTCTTGGCATTCTCCAACGTGAACGGATCATGATGCAACAGCCCAAATTTTCCTAAAAGCCAAACCCCTAAAGCTGAAGTTAGGTATTGCAATGCAGTAAGAAGACCTGGGTAGTTAAAGTTGGTTATAGCAAACTTGTTAATCACAGCAAGCAAGCTGGAACAGAGGGCATAACCAACCACAAGGCTGCTGGTAGCATAATATTGCTTTGACGCATCAAATCTGATTGCAGACATTGTATTCACAAGAGCTGTTAAAGGGGTTTATTCTCGCCCGGACCTCAATACAGTGCTTGCATATAAGCAATAGAATAAACGCCCAAAATTGAGCTGGAAATGCAAATCATATTTGTTTCTTAATGTGAGTGTATTTATCAAGGATTTTTATGCACTAAAACATGAAAATTCAAGAAAGAAGAAAACAGAAAGGACAAACCATAAAAGGAAAGTACAAATTGGGGACCGAGATCGATGAATCTTGAAATGAAACCAATTAATAAAGTTAGATATGAAAAAAGAAAAGATCTGAAACCGAAACCCAATACAAGATGGAACAATGAACCTAATCAATAAGCAAAAAAAAAAAGGACAGAAAATAAATGTGAATAGAGATCTCGGAAAAAAAGGAACCTGTTTTGCTCCACGTGAATGATCTGAAAAACACTGAGCAGAACTTTGAATGAAAAGATGGATAAATAAAGCTAAAAATGAGAAGGGCAAGAAGAGAAGAACGGGTCCCTGAATAAGAGGTGTGGGTTTTGGAGTTGGGAGTAGTACCGTACAGTATCAATCTGAATCGGGATTATTGGAGGAAAATAAAGAACAAAATTGCTTTAAATGATAGACCAATGTTTTTTACATGCTAGTCCTTTAACCCACTTCTTTCCCCGACTGCAAATTAGTGTGTTCACAAATTAAATGGATCATTTAGGGAAGTACAAAGGTCGGGTTGGTTCGGATTTTTTAATTACCAAATCAAATCAATAGTATCGGATTTTTAAATTTATAAACCAAACCAAACCAACGAAATCAAATTTTTCAATCTCGGGTTTTCAGTTTTTTTTTTATAAGTTTTCATAGCACAAATATATAACTTGTGCTCCACATACTTCTCAAATCCTACAAGGATATTACTATATAATATATTTTTCAAGAAAATAATATAATAATATGAGATGTGTCATAGCATTGTACTAAAATATTCAATAACAATAATACTAAAATCCACAAAGAAAATATTACTAAGTAATAAGCCATAATAAATATTAACATAATCTAAAAGTACTATGTAAATCATGCTTAAATAAGTACAACTATAAATATTTGTTACACAACTAAGCACTAAAGAAAAAGATAAACTAAATTATGCATTTTCAATATAAACAATGAAAAACAGAAAAATAGATATCCACACTATGTTATTTCTAGTGTTGAATTGAATTTTCTTAGTTAGCATTAGTATTGATGTGAAGTTTATTTGAATTACTACCTTTATGAACGGTAAAATTTATTGGACCATTCAAGAATGTTAATTCCAAACTTGAAACAATATGTTTAAAGATAAAACTGTGAAAAAGTTTAAGAAATATTTATGAATTGTATTAAAATTAAATATTTATATGTATAAAATATTTGTAAAAATTGAATAAATGTAATATGTTTGGTTTCGATTTGACTTTTTTTAATTAAAACCAAACCAAACCAATTATGGTCGGGTTATTTTTTCCAACACCAAACCAAGTCAAACCAACCCATGATTGAGTTTTTTTTTTCAGGTTTGATTCGAATTACCGGTTTGGTGCGGTTTATCGATTTTCTTCGTACACCCCTAAGATCTATCTAGTACACTCATCTAAAAAGGTTGGCACCAGCAGGATAAGTTCGCACTTATTTTTATTCATTACAACTTTGAATGTACATTGAGCATGTTTAATAATTTAATCACACTCATATTTCACTCGTGCCATTGGGATTTTTGGAAGTTATTCTAGTATTGTCTGCCATTGGGATGTTTTATATATATGTTCCTGCATGCACATGCCTTGGCATTTATTAGAGCTTGGCTAAGTTTTTGAGAGGCTAAAATTATTTTATTTTATTTTATTTAATATGAAAAATATTTTTTTTCAAGAAAATTGATGTGTTTGTTCAACAGGGAAAAGTGTTTCGAGCATTAACAAAAGTAGTTTTTCTACTTTCAACCTAAAAGTTGTGAGCTCGAGTTTTCTCAAGAACAATGTGAGAAGTTCTTGGAGGGAAGGATGACGATGGTCTATTTTGAAACAGTCTCTCTACCCTAGGTAGGGTTAAGGTCTGCGTACACACTACCCTCCTCAGACCCCATTAAGTAGGGGTGGCAATTTGAGCACAAACTCATCTAACCCGCCCAACTAGCCCAGAGATTAATGGGTTGGGCTACAACCATTTTAGCTTATGGGTCAATTTGGGTTGAGCCCAAGTTAACCCATTATTTTTTGAGCAAATATCATTTGTAGCCCATCGGGCAAAACAAATTTTATCCAGTAGCCCATAATTAACCCTAACAAATTATAGCCTAAAAATAAAATATGAAGAATTACGCCAACAGCGATTGGAAGAAAACAAGAAAAGAATGGAGGAACTTAATCTCCCTCTGCTTACTCAAGCTCTCAAACTTTCCTCTTCCCCCAAACCTTCTCCTGTACGTTTTTATTCTTCTTCTTTTCTCTCTTTTTCCCGTCGTCCCTTTTTGCTGTATTTTCTAACCTAATTTTATCTTTTCTTTTTTTGGGGGGAATTAATAGATGAAGAACGTGAAACCTATGATTATCAGAACAGAGCTTGTTTCCGAAGATCACCTCGTGTTGTTAACAAACCTGCACCTGAATACAAAGAAGTATATTACTAATTTGTGCCATAATGGTGAATACAAAGAAGGAAAAACCTGAATCAATTTTTGAAATCCCACAGAAGTGCTTACAAATGGGAAGTTGGAAAATCCCTCAAAGTCTTATGCCAACGCAAGCTTTACGCCCCAGCACTCAAGTTATCAGAAACAAGGAAAAAAGGGGCATGAACAAGACTATTAGTGATCAAGCTATTCATCTGGATCTTGTTGCCAAGAGTAAAGCGATTGAAGCAACAGAGACTTATTTTTCGAATCTCCCAGACGCATAGAAAAATCTTCTCACCTATTCTGCTCTTCTGAATTGCTACTACAAGGAATCAATGACTAAAAATGCTGAGGCGCTGATGGAGAAAATGAAAGAACTTTACTTAGGTTTAAGCTCCATGCCTTATAACAACTTGATGACTCTCTACACAAAAACCGGGCACCCAGAAAAAATTTCAACCAATATTCAAGAAATGAAGGCCAATGATGTAATGCCATATTCTTACATAAAAAAGATAGTTACTATACAAATTATACAAAATGGATTGTTACTACACAAAAAATATACAAAATAGATTGCCACTATACAGCAAATATATAAAATAGATGTAACTATACAAAATATATACAAAATAGATGTAACTATACAAAAATATACAAAATAGATTGTCACTATACAAAAAATATACATAATAGATGTTACTATACAAAATATATACAAAAAAGACTGTCACTATACAAAAATACATGATAGACTCCAAAATATTAGAAAATACACATAATACATAATTTTTATACATTTTTTAGACAGATTATACATTCACGATACAAGTTATATTTGGGATACACAAATATATATTTATACATTGCAAAAAAACAAAATCTCCATTGCGCTAGGTTGGGGTCGAACCTACGACCATCTGCTTAGAAATCAGGCGCTCTACCCATTGAGCTACAAGCACTTATGTTGTCATACTCTTTCTGTTCGGCTACTATATGCAATATGTTTCGGCCGAAGGGCCATTTTTTGAAAGTGGGTCAAAACATGGGCTATTAAAATTTTGAGGGGCTATAGAGGGTAGTTTTTCCTTATTTTTTATAGCCCATTCTGATCCATTTAACAGCCCAAATATAACTCATGAAACTTACCCAAAACAAAGTATCTCAACCCAACTTATTTAGAAATTTACTTAGTTGCTCCAATTTTTTAATTTTTGTATTTTTAATTTTGTGTTCTTTTATTTTTCTACGCCACTCACTCACCCACCCCACCACATCCCACCAACCTCCTACACCCCCACCCCACGCAAAACCCTTAAAAAAGATAATTGTTTTGTTGTATTTTTAATTTTTAATTATTTTATTTTCTACATCACCCATCGCACTCATACCCTCCCTCCCAATACCCCTACCCCAAACCTACCTCCGGTGCAAACCCTTTAAAAATTTTTTACTTTTTATTTTTATTTTTAGATTTCTATTTTTATTTTTCAGTTTTTCTGCCATCCCACCCCACCCCACCATACCCAACCCCCCTCCCCGGCGCAAACACCCTAAAAAAAATTTATTTTTTGTTTTTATTTTTAAATTTCTATATTTTTGTTTTTTAGTTTTCTGCCACCCCACCCCACCCCACCCCATCCTATCAATACCCCCTCCCCCCACACACCTTACCCCACGGTGCCAAACCCCTAAAAAAATTTATTTTTTATTTTTATTTTTTATTTTTTAATTTTTATACCACCCCACCATACCCACTATCCCCTAGCCCCTACCCTACCCCTCCCCCGCCAGGCAAAATCCCTAAAAATTCATTTTTTGTTGTATTTTTAATTTTTTATTATTTTATTTTTCTACACCTTCTACCCCTACCCCTCCCATGCCCCCCTCTCCTCACTTCCCACCCCGGGCGCAAACCCCCTAAAACAATTGTATGCAAGATGAGCATGATTTTAAAATATGGGTCATGTTGGGCGGGTAAGGTTATGACCCATTGTTTAGCCCATCTTGACCCAGCCCATCTTAACCCAAATTCATTTTGGGCTGGGTTGGGCAATAACCCATTTATTGACTAACCCATCTTGACCCGCCCAAATTCAGCCCAACCCGCCCATTTGCCGCCCCTACCATTAAGTGAGATTGTACTGGATTGTTAAACATATTATAAAAGAAAAGTTAAAGAAAACAGTATACATTTTTTAAAATAATGATTGTTGATCACATTGTCTAATTATTCAATAAAGAAAGAAACTCTGCCCTAGCGGAGTCAGGTATTTTCCTATACATATTCAGTATTTCCTATTTAACAGATTTTAGCATGAATAAGTCTAAAATATGGATAATATAACCATAAATGTCGAGTAAAAGCGATAAACAGGGATACCATCCCGAATTCAGCCCGAAATTGGGGCGTCACAAGTCACAAGCTACTATAGAGTGTATTAAAATACTACAAGTATGGAACTAGGAATATAGTATGAAGATAAATGGAAATACAGACGATAAGGAAGAAACATGGTTGTGGACGTCGACAGCTACCTTGTCACTCCTAGTCTGCGTGGTCTGGAAGGAAATCAGCACTGAGGAGAGAACTCTGCTATGCTTGTATCTGCATTACATGGTGCAGAGATTAATGTGAGTACTCCAACCCAGTAAGTAATAAAAATAAATAACGACCGAGAATATAAAATCCCATGAAGACACAAATAATACTATCTCAAGCAGTAAAAATCAGTTAAATCGTAAAATCAGTGAAATATAGCAAGAATCCTCTTTAAAAAAATAGTTAAACAAATATTCTTAACCAGTATAAATGCTCAGTAACCTGCCCCTCGGCCGCATTATCAAACTCTCAGCACAGTATCACCCCCGCGGGCTCAATATGAATCACACACTACAACATCAACCCCTCGGGCTCACTCTCAAACACATGGGTACCCGTGCTCACTGTGGGTGTGCAGACTTCAGAGGGGCTCCTACAACCCAAGCACTATCAATATGTCCTGAAAGCCTGAACATATCAATATGCGGCCTGAAAGCCTACTCACAATACACTCGAGGCCTGAAAGCCTCCCCATATATTGCTCGAGGCCTGAAAGCCTCCTTACATATCACTCGAGGCCTCAAAGCCTCCTCACATCACTCATCATATCCTCACACATGGCCATCGACCTCAATCATTCCAAAAATAATCAAAAACCCCTCGGGCATCAATAAATCAATAGTACTTAGCTCAAATAATAGTTCAAATATAAGTTAAAACTCTAAATTTGAGTAAAATATAGTTGATTTCATGAAACACTATAAATCACATGGACTGAGTTCAAATAACATTTCAAATAGTGAGGAAAACAGTGATGATAGCTCATAAAGAGCTCAAACAATCGCCAATAAGCCCCAAATATGGCAGTAAGCCCAAATCATAGTGAAAATAATAAGTCATAGCTAATACGCGGTAAAAATATCATGCGGGCGGGACCAAGTCACAATCCACAATAGTAAATAACCTCACGCTCGTCATTGAATGCGTGTCTCATCTTAACACAGTACCAAGTTGTGCGAATTTGGGGTCTGAAACCTTCAAGACATCATTTAAAGTCATTACTTACCTTTAGCCGGCCAAAAGTCTAGCTCGATATGCCCTTTCCTCTCGAATCGACCTCCTTGTGCATCGAATCTGACCAAACCCACAAGGAATACCTCACAATAGGCTAATGAATATGATCATAACCCAATCGAAAAGACTCGAAAATTATCATAAATCACGAAGTTGGCAAAATCGGAGCCCGGGCCCACTTTACGAAATTTACATCATTGGATTCGTCGTCTTTCCGTGAGTCTATACATATCAAGTTTACCAAAATCGAAGTCCATTTAACCCTTCAATTTTCATTTTTAAATTTTCAAGTTCCCAAGCCCTAGCTTCACACTCTTTTGATGAATTGACCAAAAGCCCTAGCTTCACACTCTTTTGATGAACCTCGATATGCCCTTTCCTCTCGAATCGACCTCCTTGTGCATCGAATCTGACCAAAACCACAAGGAATACCTCACAATAGACTAATGAATATGATCATAACCCAATCGAAAAGACTCGAAAATTATCATAAATCACGAAGTTGGCAAAATCGGAGCTCGGGCCCACTTCTAAAAAATTTACAAAATTTACATCATTGGATTCGTCGTCCTTCCGTGAGTCTATACATATCAAGTTTACCAAAATCGAAGTCCATTTAACCCTTCAATTTCCATTTTTAAATTTTCAAGTTCCCAAGCCCTAACTTCACACTCTTTTGATGAATTTCAGCCTATTTTCATATTAAATCTATCATAATTTTATATATATAGGCCAAGGGACTTACCTCCAATCACACCTAGTCGAAATCCTTATTCAAATCTGTCCAATAGCTCTCAAGCTTGTTTAAAATTTGAGAAAATAACATAACCCTCGCGGAAAAAAATGAATATAAAACTCCTCATGGCTTCAAGGGTTTCCGCTTCAGCGGTCTCCATGCCCGTTTCAGCATAGTCGCTTCTGCGGTTTTTGTCCGCTTATGCGAAATTTCATTAAAACTCATTGGCCGCTTCTGCGACACAAATATTCGCTTCTGCAGAACCTCACCTCCAGGCCAAACCACTTCCGCGACCTCGTGTCCGCTTCTGCGGACTCGCTTTGGCGAAAAGAGTTTTGCTTCTGCGGAACTACCCAACTCGGCTCTTGATCGCTTTTGCGACCAAGATCACACTTCTGCGGAATCGCAGACACGCTTCTGTGGAATCGCTTCTGTGGTCCATTTCCGCAGAAGCGAGCATACCAGATACCAGCAAAATCTGCCAATTTCTCAACTTGAATTTTATCCTGTTAGCTATCCGAAAACATCCCGAGGCCCCCCGGGACCTCAACGAAAAGTACCAACACATCTTAAAATATTATTCAAACTTGCTTCAATCATCAAAATACCTCCACTAATACCAAAATCACTGAATTACATAGGATTCAAGCCTAAGTTTCTTAAAAACTTCCCAAATACGCATTCGATCAAAAACTCGTCCAAAACACCTCTGAATGATATGAAAATTTTCACACGTATCCAAAATCACCTAACAAAGCTACATAAACTCTCGAAATTCCATTCCAACCCTCGGATCAAAATCTCGCCTATCAACCAGAATTCGCCAAAATACTAACTTCACCAATTCAAGCCTAATTCTATACATGACCTCCAAAATCACTTCCGATCACACTCCTAAGTCACAAATCACTCCCCTAAGCTAACCGAATCATCGGAATTCACACCCGAGCCCTCTAAGTCAATAGTCAACTTCCGATTGACTTTTTCAAAACAAGCTTTCCTTAAAGAGAATAAGTGTCTCATTTCCATCTAAAACCAATCCAATTCGACTCGATCATCTCAAATACCAATAATGAAGGAAACGGGCAATAACTCACGTGACGATGGGTCGGGTCGTCACAATACCCAATTAAACTTTAATTATTTATCTTTATAAGTTCAAAAGACATGCAATCATCTTAAATATTGGGTTTTAATATTTCATTTTTACGTATTTACTCAAAGTTTTGTTTAATAATATCGATATTATTTTGCAAAATGAATGATACAATTCGGCATACACATACAATGCATATGCCGAGAAACTAGTATTTTATAAATAAAAGAGTAAGTAACATAAAGTCTGTATGAGTTACAAAAGTAAGTCATCAAGAAATGGGGTGCTAAATGGTAGATTGACCATCCCAGAAGCCACAAGAAATGCAAGAATCCACAAGGGTAGAATCCATTTGAACACAACAACTAAAATCTTCTTTCCTGTGACAAGTGACAACAAACAAAAATTCAAGATTGTTAAGTGTTTAATAAAAGAAGTAAATATAAAAAGAATTTATTACCAGCAGAGGCAGATGTATCTTCCGTTTTATCAATAAGCCATTCACCAGTTTCCCTTAGCTTCTTTTCCACATCTCCTTCATTCTCCCCAACAGAATTTGACAAAATTGAATCAAACAAAGTCTTGCTCTCCTTTGCTTCCCTTAACAAATCAATCTTTTCTTAGATTAGCTAGACAATATTTGAATACACTTATGTATCTTCTGCTTTTTAAATTTATTTGCTCCCTTGCTAGGAGAAAGTATGTAAACCAAAATGATCAAATTTAACACATTAGTAAGTGTTGAAACCGATCCTATGAATAAATGCCAGGGATACGAACAACCATTTACCATAACATTTGGAATATTCTTTATTTTAATGAATTTAGAACAACCATTTACCATAACATTTGGAATATTCTTGTTTTTGTTTGCCTTTCTTTCCTCTGCGCCGATGGTCGATTGGAAGCAGTCTCTCTGCCCTCTTGATAGAGGTAAGGCCTGTCTACATATTACCCTCCACAGACCACACTTTGTGGGAATATACTAGGTTGTTGTTGTTATTGTTTTTTTAATGAATTTAGAAGATATTACTTAAATCATGCAAGGTATAAACAGTGATAATATATATCTCTCCTAAATTACACAAAGCTTTACAGAAAGATTGAGCAAAATAGCAACACCAAGATAGTAGTATGTTCGATAAAGTAAAAGGTATTTGCCTGCTGGTATCTCTGTCTCGGAAAATGCCAGCACCAATGGCTCTTTCAATCTCTGCAACTGAAAGTTGCCTTTGATTCTGCTTCTTTCTCTTTTGCAGCTCCAGTCTTGGTTGGGATTTGAGGAGTGGAAGGTTTACGTTACTAGAAGGAGAAGGGGAAGGAAGAAAAGGTGAAGGGTCAGTGGGTGGAGATGAAGATGCAAGTATTTTGCGAGGCTTAGCCATAGAGATGTACTTTAGTCCAATCATTTTGGATATGTTTACACTTCTTTTGCTATGAAGAAGTAGCTAAATGTCTATGTTGAGCTTTTGCAGCTGTATTTTGTGGGGAATTCCTCAAAAATATCCCATGGATTATCTTCTTTTTGGGTATAATCTTTTGCACGGAAAAATTCAGCATTCTTATTATCGGTTTTTGACTATTGCTCAAATTGTGCGTGTTATTCACGTGCAAGGAGTTTGTTTCAAGGTTTCACATATTAATTTTGATGGTAACAAACCAAAATAATTACTAAATAAAAAATATTTACTTGTGGTAATTTTATTCTTGCACAGATTTTTTCAAAGAAAAAGAAAAAGTAAAAATTCAAACAATGACGGGAAAGGAAATATCATGTGACGAATTTATGAGTGAAAATATAAGCAAGGAAGATTAAAATTATGGAAGGAAAATTCTTCCATATCTTTAAGGGAATCTTACATAAATGTCCCAAATAAGTTATAATTTACCAATCTCTAGCCATTCACGGATTTACCAAAACTAGCCAAGCACATATACAAATTAAAAACTCAAATAAATAAGATTCTTTCTCTCCAAGAATCACACGCAAAAATCTGCTTCCATATTTTTAAGCGTGATCAATAACATTGGATGCAAGATAAAAAGAAAATTTCATGGATGAGGTAGCAAATAAGGTGATAAAATACAAAAAATATATATTATACAAGATTCCAAAATTTTAAGTAAGAAAAAAAAAGATCTTTTACGATGAGTATGGTTGAAATTCATTGAAAACGTATAGATGAGTCAATATACAAATTTTGAGGAAGATTGGAGATTATTTAGACCGATTGGGTATCAAAATTCGTAGTTAAACTCGAGTTCAAATATTCTTCTACGATACATGTATCATGCATGTATCTCATACACATGTATACATGTGATACACATTTGATACAAATATGATACAAATATGATACATATACGATACACAAATAATACACATATTTTTTTTGCATGCTTATCTTCTATTTTGAATTTTCAATTCAACTCACCTCAAAACTCCACCAAATTATTAAAAAATTGAGATTCATGTTCCTTAAGATGTACCCAATCTATTCTAAAAATACCCACTAAAAAGGGATAAAATTGACCTTATTTGGCAATAAATAGCTAATTGGATAATATTGGTAATAATTGGCTAATATTAGTTATATTTTATAAGTTAACAAATTTTTATAATAAACTACTTATAAATAAACATAGCTGGTAGTTTTTCTATCTTGAAAGGAAAGTTGCTAAAATCCTAGAGAAAATCTAACACATTTTCTATAAAAGGATGAAAGATACCATATGAAAATTATAAGGCCAAGAAAGAATACATTTTCTGGGAAAAGAAAATTTATTATGGGTATCATAAAATCTATATTATGGAAAGAGATTTCTCATATAATAGGAGTTCAAAAATATATTGAGGTCTATTCAAAACGAAATTATTTCAATAAATGTGGAAATAATAAGTTCACCCAAAGTTATTTATTATATGAAGAAGAATTTGGTAGAGCTCCACACAAATATGAAAAAGAAGATACTGTGTGATGAAGCCAAGAGAGAATAAATGGAAGTGAGATATTCTATAAAAGGGAAGAACATTTACAACGACTTAATGGAAGAAAAGGAGGAATATTTTGTGGAAGAACGTTTAAGCAAGGAACCGTGACTATGAATTTGAAACTTGGAACGCATCATTGGAAGAATGTCCTAAGTTATAAAAGGAAAAAAAATCATGAGACAATCCGACAAGTCGTTTTAAGTATTCGAGCACCTTTTTTCCTTTTTGATTCTTCATATATGTGTATTTATCATTTTATGGTTTGCAGGGTTAGTTTCGTTTCGGAGAGCTTTTAGGTGATTTGGACCTCTTGGTTCTTGGTTTAGAAGCCTAAGTTGAAAAGGTTGACCAAACTTTGACTTGTGTGAAAATGACCCTGGAATAGTATTTTTATGGGTCCGATAGGTTCGTATCGTTATTTTAGAGTTGACGGCATGCCCAAAATTGGATTCGGATTTCCTTAGGTTGAATTGACTTGTTTAGCCAAAAAGTTGCCAATTTAAGGTTTAGAAGTTTTTTCAAGTTTGACCTTAAGTCGGATATTTTGGCTATAACATTCAGAATTTATGTTGGGACTTGGAATAGGTCCGTTTTCCTATCTGAAATTTGCCTGCAAAATTTGATGTCATTTGGAGTTGGTTTGATGGGATTTAGATGCTTGGTTGCAATTCTAGAGGTTCTTGAGTTCTCTTTTGAAATTCATGCTTTTTAATGTCTGATTTGTACTTCTAGATGTTACTTTTATATTTTGATCATGCGAGCAAGTTCATATGATATATTTAGACTTGTATGGATATTTGATTTGGAGCTTCGAGGGCTCGAGTTAGTTTCAGACTTTTTTTGGAAAGGTTGCCGGTGTGTGATCGTCGTGGACTCAACCCTTAGGAAGAGTGGGCGCTAACAACTTTTACCCGATAGTAGTTTTCGGGGTCAATTTCCTCAGGGAGCTTGATATTGAAGTTCAGTATTTGTGAAGACTAATAAAGTGTTGTAACTTCTAATTTGGCTTCTAATATTTTTGATTTTCTTTGTTTATCAACTAAAGATATTGACTACAATTATGATCTAGATTATGCTAAATTATATTGGCCGAGCTACCTGGATCCACGAGTACACATTTTATCGAGAAAGAATTTACGAGGAAGAAAATTACTAGATCGTCGTTGTGGGGCTTAGACAAAGCATTTGTATCCTCTTCGCTAAAGGTAAGAGCGTCATGAGCAATGTATCCTCGAGTTCGTTTCTCCTTTGTGATAGATATTTTTGTTTTGCTTATCATGGGTTCTTGCGGAGTATCGCCGCCGCCCATGATTATGTAGATGACATGTTGAGTTTTGTTTACCTCATTCTTCTTGGCTACCCCCTGTCTCAAAACTGATTTTTGGCTCGATCGCTGTGGAATTCTCAAAGGTGTCCTTTGTTGAGCAGCCGGGATACCTCTTCTCGTAGGTGATGGCAGTCCTCGGTCTGATGGCCGTGTGTATTATGGAACTCGCATGTCAAGTTGTAATTTCTCTGCAAAGGATCCGACTGTATTGGTTTGGGCCATTTTGTATCTCGAATTTTTCTAATAGTGAACACGATGTCTTATACGTCGACACTGAAATTGTATTCCGATAAGTGAGGTACGTTAACTGGTCCCATGTTTCGGTCAAACCGGGTCCTGTTGATGACCCCCCGAGGATCCTATCCTCGATCCATCTTCCTATCGTTGCAAGGTAGATTGCACCTTAGGGCGTTCCTCCTGTCTTCAAGGTATGGTTGATACCGTTCTTTGCTTGGCTTCAACTCTTTTATGAGGAATTGACTTGGGTACACCGAGCCTGATGGGGCCCCCAACTAGTCATCCTCTGATTGATACAGGTTGTGGACATCTGACCAGGTTACGGCATGGTATTCGATCAGATTTTGTTTCAGTTGTTTCAAAGCTATGGAACTCCGTTCATTCAGGCCTTAGGTGAAGGCCTGCACCGCCAATCGTCGAAAACTGGTGGTAACTCCATTCATTCCATCTGGAACTAGGACACAAACTCCTACAGTATCTCATTTTCTCTTTTCTTGATTTTGTAAACAACGGACTTCTGTGTCGCTACTTTAATGTCTCCGACGTGTGCTTTTGCAAAAAAGTCTGCTAACATGGCAAATGAGTCTATGAAGTCGGGGGTCAGGTTATGGTACCACATCATGGCCCCTTTAAAAGTGTTTCTCCGAACTTTCTCAATAGTACGGATTCAATCTCATCACTCTTTATATCATTACTTTTTACTGTGCCGGTATATGCAGTGACATGTTCGTTGGGGTCGGATGTGCCATTGTATTTAGGAAGTTTCGGCATATTGAACTTCTTCGGGATAGGTTTCGGCGTCGCTTCTTTGGGGAATGTCCTTTGAATGAATTTCTTTGAATTTAGACCCTTAAGGACCAGAGGGGCGCCGAGGATCTTATCGACCCTAGAGTTGTAGGTTTCGACCCTTTTATCGTTGGATACGATCATTTTCTCTCCCAATTCGATCCTTTTGGTCAGGTCCTCGAGTAATTTTATGATAGCTAGGTCAGCCATTGACTCGTTGTTGCTTGACCTTTTGAGTACCCACTCTACGGGGGAAGCTGTATTTGGTGCCACTGTACTGGGGTTCTTGGGTGGCTCTATAGCTGAGTGATTGCTAGTTGTTGTGTCTATAACATTACAAAGATAATGTGAAGACTAACTTCCTGTTCTTCCCAAGCCGGGGTTTTTTGCGCTTCTAGTTGGTCGCTGCATCGTACGCTCATGTCGCCATGAGAATTTTCATCTACTTGCTGAGCATTCTCTGAATCCGCGTCTACTTGGATTGGTCCAGGAACGCCGTCAGGATTCTGTGGAGGTGCTCAGATGGCCAGAATGGTCATGTTGTTTTCCCCGTGGTCTTCAAGATCGTTGTTCTTGACCCTGTTTATCGAGCTGGACATTTTGACCTGCAATCAAAAGAGTTCTTGGGCAAGAAAAAGTGTGAATGATATCGTGCGTTTAAGTGATGAAACTAGCAAGAAATAATCACTATTATATTAGCCCCATGGTGGGCGCCTAACTCTTTACCGTGAAAATGGTAACAACAATTAAATTTGTAAATAAGATTCTAAAAATGCGTGATCTATTCCCGAGCTAGTTTGGAAGAGTGATTGGTGCTAAGCATGAAGTAAAACAATAAAGATCGAGCTAGACAAAATGATAATCAAACCAATAAGGAGCATTTCCGAGCTTAGGACAAGCCAATAGATACCTCGGGCCTATCGAGGGTAATCTTATCAAAGGTAGTTGGGAAGGGAATAACAGAAAAATATTTAAGCAAGTAAGGCTTTATATGATTGAGTTTGAGTGAAATATTTTAAGAACAGATCAAGAAACAATAAAATGTTGAACACGATCTCCAGATATAATAGACAAATCGAGAGAATAGCTATTGTTGAATATGACTTAAAATTATAGAGGAGTTTAGAGAAAGAGAGAGAATATTATTGCTTTCTTTTCAAGCCAATGAGAGATATTTTACAAGGTGTTCGTGACCCCTTCATTTATAGAAAGAAAGGGGTGTCCAAACTTAATATAAAAAACAAATATAATAAAAGAACGAGATTTGACAGCCTACATTTCTTTGTAGGAGAACAGGTATCGAGCCGTTTGGAGAAGTCTCGCGGGCCCCAATCACATCCTTCGGGCAATATCTTCGCCCATTAGAGTTTTAGTCGATGCTCGATTTGGGCAAGGCATCGGCTAGGTCCCGAGGAGGACCCGTACCAAGATCCCATGCCTTCGGGATTTTCTCTTCGAAGCACTATGTCAAGAGAAATTGGTCAACTGATTTCCATGCATACAAATATAAATACTCAATACTAGGGAATCTACCAGGTGCAATCCCGTAGTTCCAATGTAAAAGTGCAGGAGGGTATCTCCCGAAATACATATCCATAGTCCCAAAGTAAACATACAGGGGAACTCCCGGGATAACATCCTGTACTCCCAAAGTAAATGAACAACATCAACAAGAAACTCAATTCAATCAATTTCATACTAAGGTAAATCATGTATTCCTAACCTAGCATGCTGCACATAATTCAAGTAGGGTAGTAGAACAAATAAGCAATTAAATCAACTAGACATGCTCCCCTAAGAAAACAACAGGCTCAAATTGTAAGTAGTGTAGACAAGAAAGGAAAACACAATTTTAAGTACTTAATGGAAATCAAATTTTTCAATAATTAGCACAAGTACGCATTCATCACCTTACGTACAAGGAATTTCAATTAACAAGTATACTGAACTCTAAGGGAGTCTTCCACACAAGGTTAGGCAAACCACTTACCTCGAACCCGTTCCAAATGACCCACGTCTATTCAGTTCAATTGCATAATATAAATAATACTTCAAGTAACAAATTCTACAAATAAATTCTAAGATAATGCGCGAAATTAGGTGAAATGACCAAAACGCCACTCGAGCCGCGTCTCGAAATCGGGTAAAATTTATATTTTCATAATCCTCATACTCTCACGAGTTCATGCATACCAATAATTATCAAAATCCAAGGATAAATTTCCCATCAAAATTCTAATTCTAGGTCTAAGAACTTTCTTCCCATTTTTCTCAATTTTCATCTCCAAATCCGAATTCAAATGATAAAACTAAGATAAGATTAATGGAATATAACTAGAAAGGAACAAGAAATCGGTACCCACCAATCTTCTCTTAAAAAACCTCACAAAATTACCCTACCCCAAGCTTCAAAATATTTTTTTTCCAAGTTTTGAACAAAACACTCGATTATGTGCCCTTTCTTCCCAGTAAAATCGCTTCTGCGGAGCCAAGGTCGCATCTGCGACATTTCACTAAAGAGCGACTCCGCACCTGCGATCCTTTTACCGCAGATGCGATGCCGCTTCTATTGTGCCCTGACCACATCTACGGTCAACTCTCTCTAGCCTCAAACCATTTCTACGACTGTTAGACCGCTTCTGCGGTCTCGCATCTGCGGTCCCAAACCAGAGGTGTGGGTATGACACCAGACTTGAAGCTTCAGCTGCAATATCTCAACTCAAAAATTCCCGTTAACTACCCGAAATCATTTCGAGGCCCCCGGGACCACAACCAAAATCACGAACAAGTCATGTAGCAATATTCAAACTTATACCAATCCTTAAAACACCTAAGACAACATCGAAAAATTAATTTAACATCGGATTCAAGCCTAAGAACTTCAAAAATTTAAATTTACGCTTTCGATCAAAAAGTCTATCAAATCTCGTCCGAATGACCTGAGATTTTTCACACACATCATATTCAACACTATAGAGCTACTCCAACTTCCGAAATTCTATTCCGACCCTCGGATCAAAATCTCACTATTGAACCGGAATTTCAAAAGTCCAATTTTTGGCATTTCAAGCCTAAATTACCTACGGACCTCCAAAATGCAATATGATCATGCCCCTAAGCTCAAAATCACCCAATGAAGCTAACGGAATCCTCGAAATTCCATTCCGAGGCCATCTTCACATTATTCCTACTACAGCTAAATTTCTAACACTTAAGCTCTCGTTTAGGACTAAGTTTCCCAAAACTCTCTGTAACTGAAAATCGAACATTCCCGCAATTCCAACTAGCATAAATGAACACGAGAAAAGCAGTTAACATGGGATCGATGTAAATTATAAAAATAATCGATCAGGTCATTAGACCTTCGTTCAGCTCCCTCGAGGTATGTGTACCCCAGCTGGGTCTGACCTCCATTTCGAGTTGCCCGGACTCGGACATATAGCCCGATTTAAGACTTTGAAATTGGGCTCCTTGATTTTGATAGTATACAGATAGTCCCCGCATATTTTAGAATTAAATGATAAGAAATGATTTGAACCTTGACTTTCACAAATCTCTAGTGATGATATCGTGTTTGTGACACGTAGGAACTTGAAGTGATTGGAAATGTGATGTGAGCATGCTTCTCCAAAACATCAAATACATTTCTGCTTTTGTTAGCCACTTGTGATGCCGTTTCTTTCGTTGGGTTTTTATAAATAAAGGGTTACTTGGCTTAACAAAAACTACACTTATTACTTCCTCATCCACTTTTAGCCCTTTTCCTTCTGTATCCCTTACTTTAATCACCTATTTCTATGGTTCCAATATGTGACCACAAGGTCCATAGCAGCACCTTTACTAGTTACACCAAAACTTTCTTTTTCAAAGCTATTATATTTAGCCCAACGGTGGGCACCAAACGGTTTACCTTGAAAAATGTGAGTACAAATTAAAGATAATTATTGTTTTAAAGATATGTGATATTCTAATACTAGTGATTATACAAGTAATATTAAGCTTAAGTAAGAAGAAATGATGAATCAAATCAGTGTTGTTGGAGAAATAGGGGAATCGAACTTGGTTATCCCAGGAACCTCGAGGTAAGCTAAGAACAATATAGTATAATAATAATAAGGTAAAGATAATAAAGCTAAAGAACAATTGTTGAGCACGTTAAACAAGAAGAGCAGAATAGAATGTTTTATTGTAGTGAATAATGTGATATCCCCCCTCCCCTTTATATAGAAGTAGAAAATCCAAATATAGTACATTTCTAATTGTGGTAAAAAATTCTATTGGTATATGTGTATAACAATCAAGTATAAACATGTACCATTTCGTACAAATCTTATCCTTTAATTTATGTCTTGGTCCACGTGTCCTTGAGAAATTCTCACTCTTTCTTGATTGACTTCGAGATTGTGCTGCTCTCGATGTAGGTCGTGCCAGGCCTTCGGTCAACTTCCTCGATGTATGTGTCCCTCATATGGGTCCGACCTCCCTTTTGAGTTGCCTGAACTCTAATTCATAGCCCAATTTAAAACTTTGGAATCGGGCTCCTTGATTTTAACGTATACACTCCTCAATTTACCATATCCAAATGAAAGCATCAACATTAAGAAAAATTCATCTTCTTTGCGGGATCAATATGTGGTGTGTGAAGATTGACCAAGCAATATATGAAAATAAATATTCTTGAAGTCATTGAATGGAAAACCAATCAAGCAACGGTCTAGTCAATTTAAGGAAGAAATGAGCTTTCAAGAAATTACCAAGATGAAATATGGAAACAAATAAAGGAACGACGGTCAAATTTCCTTAGGTCATAAAATAGCTAGAACAAGTTGAAGAGGCTATAAAGCGGAGGTGACGGAAGAAATGTACGCAGCTTTCTATACTATTTTCTACCCAACTACAAGTCTTTAGCCTAACTCTTAACAAGCATTTTAATTTACTTTATGTAGATTTACGTGGGCACAAAAGAGAGAAGAAAGATAGAAAAATATTGGAGAGACGGTGTGTCCTGAGAGGTTGTGTCATTGCTCGTTATTGGTGAGCGAGTGAAAACCAACATTTTGTGTTGCTGGTGAGCGTGTTAAAACCAACCCTTGTTCGTTGTTGGTGAGAGCGAGTGAAAACCAACCTTATAAACGTTGATGGTGAACATTGAAAATCACACAACTTGTACTCAACCCAATTTACAAAGAGCTAAAGATAACCTCCTTGCAACCCAAAGGATTGGATTAGGATACCACATTGATTCCAAGCCAGTATAAAATTTCTAGCGTCTCCCATATTTTGTTATATACCATTACTGTTTGTTGTGATTAGTATTTGTTTAAATCGTATTACGAACAGTTTTGTTCGGACGGTCTCCGTTCAAGTCTAGTTGGTCTGAAGAGTAGTCCACTAGAAATATAAAACGGCTACAATTTATCCCCTCTTGCACCTTTGCAGGGAACTACTGTATTTTATACTTTGCCGTATGTTAAGATTGTAGAACATGCTATTCAATTAATAATTGTATAATATGGAAGTTGCAGGAACAACAACACATTATTCGACCTGATCCATATGTCTGCCCCAAAACAGGAAACCATAAGTGATTATGTAAATCACCCTGGATATCGTCAAAAAGAAATTAATGGATTTTAGAAGATAATGATTTTGGACCTTTTTTACCTTGTAACCACTTATAAATTATATAAGTTCGAAAAATAAGTATGGGTCTCATTTAATTAATGATTATAAGAATAATAATCTCTCTTTTTTTAGTTTCTGAAGCACGAAATATGGCCAAAGATGAAATTAGTGCCTGTTTGCTCAGCTTTGGAAAACCAATTTAGTTTTCAAACAAAAGAAACAAAAAATAAAGAACTAAAACCAATTCTTTGAAGGTCACACAGTTAGCATCAAATATCTGTTACTGGCTCAATTCACAAAATTCTCTCATCACAGAAGAGATCAGCTTGAAGACTAAATAGAGGGCTTTGTATAAGGGCGGGCTATATGACTAACAAGATGAACTCAAAATTCTTATATTACAACTGGTAATCCTCAAAAAGAATTTAGCTGGATTCATCATGTAGGTAATGTCCTAAGCAATCTCAGAGCTCGCATCCAATGTGACCTTTGCGCTAGTACAAGTCGTCTCAAAATTGGCACAGCTCCAGCAGCTATAATCGCAGCATGATTCTCACTGTCCATGCTCAAATTATACAGTATTGCTAGAGATGCTTCAACAGCTCGTTCACTCTCACTTTTGAGCAGCTTCACCAATGGAAATATCCCTCCCTCTGCAGCCACGGCTCTGGTGGAATTCACCACCTCGTCAGCGTTTATTCTGTTGAGTTCTACAACAGCAGCCTCCTGTACTTCCGGTGAATATGAAGTCTTGATCTGTTCTACCAGCCTTGGGATCGTCTCATAAAGAGTTACCTCTAAGTTGATCGGATTATCATAGTCAAAATATGGACCAGAGAGATAGCGGAGCTTCAGAAGACAGGCAGCAACCCAGTCTTTGTGGTAAAGAGGGATGTCTGATTTGAGAACCTTTCGCAGTAACTTTGTGAAATGAGATGCATTTACTTTACAACAGAACTGCTCGAAGTCCAGCAGTCTTGTAAGTAGCCGGGATGCTGCAGATATTGCATGACCAGCCTCTTCAACCTCAAGCGCATGAAGTTCTGGGTTCTGCAGATCTATTTCAGATTCTGCATCTGCATTATCAAGATGAATACAGCAAGTTATTTATTTCCAATAGAACTTAAGACAAATATTCTCAACTCTTGATAGAGGCTAGTATTTAGCATAGAATACCCACACCACCAAAGTTAGAAAATTGACTAAATATCATCAGATCATCCCCCGTGCTTGTTTGTTTTCTTCGTTTAGCCAAGCAACATAGATTAGAATCTTTTTCCACCAGAACAAGCTTTAAATGACTCACAAGTCAGACATTGCAGAATCATCTTTTAGAAACTACTTGAAACAGCCTCCAGTATGCTGGCTACACTACATAAATCAAAGGACAACATCAAAAGACACAAGCAAGTCTCTGCAGCCCATTAATGTGAAAACCCTGTGCCAAAACTTTTCGTCTTGGATAAACAGATTAACACAGATCAGTGACTACCAATTTTATCTTCTACTATCCGCTTAAAGAATAATTTACTCAGTACCGACCTGAGGAAAACAGTGAACTGGTCACATATGTAAGAACTCTCATGTCATCTGTAAGTCTACAGGTTTACGCGGTTACTAAAATAAACTTGTGGTGGTTAAGAATGAGCATTTCCACAGAACTGAGAGAAATATATACTACATAACAGTAAAGCAATGAATACAAAAGGCACACCACTATTGTCAAGAACTTGGTACAGGTTGAGCACTTCTGGGAGTTTGGACATTTCCTCACCAAAGAAGCTCAGAGACACATGAATAGTTATATTGGTGAATTTGCTAAAGCATACTCAGGGTATTTGAAGCATAGACAAATAGGACGAATGAAAAAACTGAAAGGTGGAAACTAGAATTGTACCCAAAAAGTGAGAGAGAGCGAGAGAGGCAATTGGCAAGTGAATGACAATAATTTGGTGTGAATGGAAGGTAAAATGTTGTGGATCACAACTGAATCAAAAAATGTAACCAGTACATGCCTGAGGTGAACTAGGAAAACTATTAATTTTAAGTTCTTGGGGCATAATTTGTGGCCTAAATGCCAGAAAAGAACACTCTAATCTCCTACTTTAGTAGTGGAAGGCACTACTTTTGAAATTTACAAGCACATTGACATTCCTTGAAATATTCTCCAGAAGATTTCCTAAGACTTCCATATTACCATGTTATGTTGAACAGCAGCAGTGACAGATTACTACGTACTTCAAAGAGGAATCAAGAAACCTACTAAAAAAGGAAGAAGCCACACTTTCTGACAGACTAGGCCTTAATTAGGATTGAGGGCAAGTAGTCTCTCATACCATTTAAAGTTTTCTGCTGGAAAACACCATCCAGCCCACTTTCTAGGTCAACGGACAGGATCTTTTCTGTGCATGGCTCAATAACTGCGGCAAACTCAAGGATTGAAGCAGATTTCCTCTGCAAATCTGGGGATGATGTCCTCATGATATCAACTAGGCGAGATAGAACAGCAGAATCTAAGAGATCCACCACATTGGCAGTTTCCAAGCTGCAAAAAAGAAATTCAGAGTTTGATTCACCATGAAATAGTGAATTGATTCATCTTATATCTGCTGTAACACCAACTAGTATGAAGCACTTAATACAGTCCTACATTCGAATATCTCAAAACTGATGAAGATGATCAACTGCTCGTCTGCAGTACGAATAAATGTCTTTTTGATGAACTAAAGATAATTGCAACATGAACAATGTTGTTATTATGCAACTTTAATTACATAATGCATTTACCATGTCAACAAAATCATTTGGAAGAATACTTCCACCAAAATTGAGAAGGAACCAGAACTTCCCCAGATTTGCCATTTACCCTTTGTCTAGTCAAAATAAAAGGATTATGAGGAATGAGTCTTTGGACCTAAGAGCATAAAGTTTAGACAATCGTTTTAATCGTAATCTCCGATATCCCAATAACGCATGTCGACATGATGACCATCACCTTTAAAAATTGCGAGTTACAAATCAACATCAACTCAAACCACAATAATGCAAGTTCCAACTAGTGCCCCAACCAACTTAACAGTTTCGTCCTCGCCCACCCTAAAACTCAAGCCCAAGTTTGCGATCTTAGAGCATGTAAGCCTTGGAAATGATTTGATAATGATACAACTATCAAATGTGGGATGCTTACCTTGTTACTTAACACTGTGTTAGCATTAAGCAAAGGGAAAAGGGTCAAATATATCCATCTACTTTCGAATATTGTTTATATTTAACCTCCATTATACTATCCGGTCAAATTTGTTCCTATTGTTGTACTATCCGGCTAAATTTACCCTTATCTGTAAAGTTTTAAAAATAACCCCTTAATATGTTAAATAATCCAAAATCTCCCAATTTCCTTTTATTTAAATTATATGTTGTTCTTCTTGCTCCACTATTTTAATAAATGTGCATGCTAAAGGTACTACACTAGACAAATTATTCATGGATATTATTAATTACCAATGCACCCACTTCTCTTCTTGTGATAATGAGTTTGGAATTACTTTAAAATTTTATTTATTTTTCAACCATATACAAACCATAGAATTCAGTGGGTCTATTTATTGTGTATTATATGCAGCTGATCATCATGCATGTACACGTATATTCAAATATTTTTGTTATTATCTGCTTAATATAGAGTTTGATCCACTAATTTAAGAGTGCACATTGCGTAGGCATTTGATTAAAGAAAAATTAAATTCGATAATGTAAAGTCTCCAAGAAACTTCAACTTCTACCACTAATACTTGCAAAGTCTCCATACCTTTGGTGCAACGAATTCATTAAAGTTGGGATGTTGTAAATACTTTTGGAATTTAGACAAGCTGCCTAATTTAGATTTTTTAATTTACAATACTTTATTTACTAACAGTTGTATTATTTTAACATTTCTTTCTCTTATTTTTTTTCCAATTAAGAATGCATGTAAATGCTAATTATTTCGAAATAGCGAATCAAGAAGAAGAATGAGTGACTTAATCCAAATAATTTGGGAGATTCTGGGGCCAACTGGCGAACTGAGGGGTAAGTTTTATTATGTCACGACCCATTTTCTAAACAAGTCGAGACCGGCACTCGATCACTAAACATGACCGAGCGAACCATCTTTGCTCATCAAACCTAGTATAACTCCAAACTTTATATGCTACAAGTAATACTCTATCCAAATACTTTTGATTAATTCGAATATTTAAATAAATCAACTCCAAAACTCTATTCATAGTAACTACTGAATTATTTCTAAGTTATTATAAAATAATATATGAATCGCAATCCAATGACTATGTCTATGAAGCCTCTGACAAACTGACGCACTGCTCAGGACATGAGATTTCCTGGACAGTTCTCTAAGTAAATAAATAAATAACTTAATAAAGATGACTCTAAGAAGTACTCCACGAACAAAAGCGGAGTTCACTAATAGCACTGGAAGAGAAGGAAGTCCTAACTCGTAGCCTGCTCGCCTGCAAGTCCGGTTCCTACGTTGTACCGCAGACCAACGTAGGTTCCCAAAAGAGAACGTCAGTACCATCCACTGTACTCAGTGAGTCTCAACAACAGGGGGTAAAACTCTAATAATATATACATTATGAGCAAAGGTTTTAAATGCATGTAAACATAAAGCTTATAAGAATAATAAAAAAAAAAATTGCATGATAGCAGTTTATGAATATTCTAAAAGAAATTCTTTTCTTTTTCTTTCTAAAAAATTACTTCACTTTATACTTTGGGAGTTCCAACTATCCTGACTTAATTATGTCTCAGTCACCGTGTGATCAGCACGGGTTCGATCCCAACCTGATCGAATAGGCCCAATCCACGAGGTGCCACTCGCTTCATGGTTCTCAGGGCTCATGTATCATACCTTAGCATGGCTAAGTAAATTCTCAGCAACGAGACCCTCGGCACGTGTGCTCTCTACTATGGCACAAGTAATTTCAGGAAGTCAACGCCTTGGTCAGGACTCTCGTCCTGGACGATGACCCCTTCTCAGAATAAAGGATACTCCCCAAAAATCTTTTCTTTCTAAAACTTCTTCTTGTGACTTTTCAAGTCTAAATCTTTTCTTTATAGAACATTATGTACATGCTCATATTGGTGTCCTTAAATGTAAAGCATGGCATAAGAATGAAATAAACATATAAAAATATTTCTAAAGATTCTTTCTTCTTCATAATTTTCAATATGAAAATAGCATATAAGAACAACACAAAAATCTGAAATTTAAGCACATATAGCATAATAGATCATCTAAACTTTTGCTAGAACAATTCTAAATTAATGGGTACTCACTCACTCTAATTAAATAAAGATAAACTCTTTTAAGCAATTCATCAAACATCTTGTATGCGTGCTTTTGTGAGTTAAACCACTTTAGTAAAGGGTTATATCAACTCACCTCAAAACTTCTCGAGCCAATATGTAGGCCCTAGTCCAATTGACACCAATCAAACAAACGATTCTACAACAACCGGTGTATTTTAATTAATTTTAAGGTACTACACCTAAATATCAAAAATTTCTTGATGATATAGAGGAAGAAAGGAATTAACTACTCAACTCTTAGCTATTAATACTTTAGGATAATTGACAATAGAGAATTTTATATACCTGAATTCAAGAATAAGTGATTTGTAAAGAACCCTAGATTTTCCGTTGACTGCGTGACTTGTTCGCTGCTTCTGTCTCCTGTTTCCCAGCTTCTGTGCGTTTTTTTTTGGTGTTCTGTGCATTAAGCCTCTATTTGGTCCCCCCCCCCAAAGTCATGTGACTTCCTTTCTAATTAGTTGCTTTATCTTTTTTTTTAAACTAATAATTAGTAATACCCATTTTTTTAATAAATTAATAACACATAAATTATTAATATATTAATAATATTTTTCTAATTGTATATTCAATTAATTAAGTGTGTGTATATATATATATATATATATATATATATATATATATATATATATACACACACACACTATAATCAAGAAAATAATCATAATAATAATAATAATAATAATAAGTTAAATTTTATTGTGAGAAAGCACGGGAGAAAAATATATTATTGATATTTTAACAACGATACAATGAGCCCTATATATAATACATATTCTACTCCTACTACATATAGGATTAGGACATATTATACTCCTACTACATATGGGATTAGGACATTATCTACTCCAACAATATATAGGACTAGGACTATTTACACATAAGTATCTAACACTCCCCCTCAAGCCGATGCATACAAATCATATTCACCGAGCTTGTTACATATGTAACTAATACGAGGACCAGTGAGGGACTTGGTGAAAATATCTGTAAGTTGATCATTCGACATTCAAGGCCACTAAGCTCCCCTAAGCAATAAAACTGAAATTGCAATGTTCACGCGTAAAAGTAATTGTAGCTCGCTGGAACCTTAGTTCTGGCGACACATGGAGGCGCGTGACTTTCTACCAGAGCGAAAGACTGGGGTTTTGTCGCCTAACTTTTTCGAACAAGATGGTAGTATTGGTTTTCATACAACATTTATCGATGAACGCAAATAAATCTTGAGTCATCAACCGGAAAAAAGCACGTTGACTGATTTTTCTGTTCATATGTGACTGGAGTTTTCGGGGTTTGGTCGCACAAGGGTTTCAGATCTGATGGTGGTACTGGTATATGCACAGTACTACTGTAGCAGTGATAACCCTGGGAACAAGACGAAGTTGCTGGAAAATTGCACGGCGATGAGATCTTTCTTCCCGGATGTCGCTGGAATGACGCACAACGATAATTTTCTCACTGAAGCTCTGATACCATGTGAGAAAGCACGGGAGAAAAATATATTATTGATATTTTTTAACAACGATACAATGAGCCCTATATATAATACATATTCTACTCCTACTACATATAGGATTTGGACATATTATACTCCTACTACATATGGGATTAGGACATTATCTACTCCAACGATATATAGGACTAGGACTATTTACACATAAGTATCTAACATTTATAATTAGCGTGTCTCGAAACTTTTAAAAATTTGAGAAGTGTTACAATCTTCCCTCCTTAAAAACATTCGTTTCGAATGTTGCTAGGGCCTTATTCTTAAGCTAACAATCATAACTTAGGTCCTTGAACCTCTTAAGTTTTCTTAGCACTACTCACCTTTCCAAGAGACTCAAAATTTTGGCCAACTCCCTAAATTTTTAAAACTTTCGGCAGAATTTCCCTTGTAAATAGGACTATCAAAAAAACAATATTCCTGTCACAAATACCATAACTACACCAACAACAACCAAATATACTATAACAGGCCATTCATATGCATCATACGCAGCTCATAAATTAATTACTCACACTTCGGTAAGGAGGTACCACAATAACCAACAAGAAAAAAAGGTACAACAACTTTAGCACAAGTAAATCACTTGAATGAATTAAATATACTACGGCATGAACTAAATTACTACAACAACTAAATATAATCTAGGAATGACAGATACACTTGCTAACTTATATTTAATAAATGAAATATAAAT
Organism: Nicotiana noctiflora; assembly: GCA_032618575.1. Lineage (NCBI taxonomy): Eukaryota > Viridiplantae > Streptophyta > Magnoliopsida > Solanales > Solanaceae > Nicotiana > Nicotiana noctiflora. The sequence goes on along the minus strand of JASVEL010008137.1, from coordinate 182,515 downwards.
GTCAAACCAAACTTTGGTTCACTTACTTTTTTCCTCAAATAAATATGAATATCTCTTTCTCATATCTTCCTCGACTTCCCATGTAGCCTCTTTTGAATCATGATTACTCCACAAAACTTTTACCGATGGTAAATCTTTTGTTCTTAACTTTCTTACTTGCTTATCCAGAATTTTTATAGGTACCTCTTCATAAGTCAGGCCTTCTTTAATTTCTATAGTATAAGTAGGTATTATATGCGACTCATCATGAATGTACTTTCTAAGCATAGACACATGAAAGACAGAATGAATAGAGGACAACTCAACGGGTAGCACTAGCTTATAAGCCACGTTTCCTTTCTTTTCTAGAATTTCATAAGGTCCGATAATCTAGGGCTAAGCTTCCCTTTCTTACCAAACCTCATAACTCCTTTCATCGGTGAAACTTTCAAAAACACCTTATCACCAATCATGAACTTTAACTCACGATGCCTCTTGTCAGAATAAGACTTTTGACGACTCTAAGTTGCTTTAAATCTTTCTCTAATTAGCTGAACTTTCTCCAAGGCCTCACAAACAAATTCTGGACCAATCAACGGCACCTCTGTTGGCTCTAACCAACCCACCGGAGACCTACATCTCCGTCCATACAATGCTTCATAAGGAGCCATACCAATGTTGGCTTGATAGCTGTTATTGTAAGCAAATTCTATAAGCGGCAAGTGATCATCCCAATTACCACCAAAATTTATAACACATGCACATAACATATCTTCGAGAGTCTGAATGGTCCTTTCTGCCTGGCCATCGGTCTGTGGATGGAAATCGGTGCTTAAATTGACTTTGGTACCTAATCTTTTCTGAAATGCCTGCCAAAAATGCACCGTGAACTGAGGACCTCTATCAGATATGATTGAAATTGGAGTACCATGCAATCGGACTATTTCTTTTATGTACAACTGCGCATACTGCTCTGCGGAATCCGTCGTCTTTACTGGTAGGAAATGCGCGGACTTTGTCAATCGGTCTATAATAACCCAAATTGAATCATGTTTACGGTACGTGCGAGGTAGACCTACTACAAAATCCATATTAATCATCTCCCACTTCCACTGTGGTATTTCTATGTCTTGAGCTAGGCCACCAGGCTTCTGATGCTTGGCTTTGACTTGCTGGCAATTCAAATATTTAGCCACATGATCTACTACTTGTTTCTTCATGCATTTCCACCAATACAATTCTTTCAAATCAAGATATATTTTGGTAGCACCTGGGTGGATAGAGTACCTCGAACTGTGAGCTTCCTCCATTATGGCCTTCGTAAGACCATCAACATCAGGCACACATAACAGATCATTCAACTTCAAAACTCCATCATTTCCTAGAGTGAACGCAGTGATTTCTTTGCTTCTGACTCCTTTTAATTTCGCTAAGTACGGATCTTAGTGACTAATGCTGTTTGTGTTTTTGTTTTTGTTTGCCTTTCTCTTCACTGCGCCGAGGGTCGATTGGAAACAACCTCTCTGCCCTCTCGGGTAAAGGCCAGGGTAAAGGTAAGGCCTGTCTATATATTACCCTCCCCAGACCCCATTTTGTGGGAATATACTGGGTTGTTGTTGTTTTTGTTGTTGTAAGTACGGATCTTCGTCTTGCTTAGCCTTAACATGCGCAACAAGGGAGGATTGCGCTAAGGCATAAGCAGTTATATCTCCTTCTTCGGTCTCGTCCAATTTAATTCCATCATTTGCTAGTTTTTTGAATTTCTCAACCCAAAGATTGCCTTTGTACTGCAAGATGGGCCAAGACACCCATTGACTTCCTACTAAGTGCATCTGCTACCACATTAGCTTTGCCCGGGTGGTAAAGGATATTGATGTTATAATCTTTCAATAGCTCGAGCCACCTTCTCTGTCTCAAATTTAGTTCTTTTTGCTTGAAAATGTATTGGAGGCTTTTGTGATCGGTAAACACTTCAGAATGCTCGCTATAAAGGTAGTGTCGCCATATCTTTAATGCAAACACCACTGCTGCAAGCTCTAAGTCGTGTGTGGGGTAGTTCTTTTTATGATTCTTTAACTGCCTGAAAGTATAAGTAATAACCTTTCTATTTTGCATCAGAACACAGCCAAGTCCCACTCTAGAGGCATCACAATATACTGTGAACCCACCCGAACCTGTCGGCAAGGTTAACACAGGGCAGTGGTCAACCTCTTCTTTAACTCTTGAAAACTCTGCTCACAAGCGTCTTACCATTGGAACTTAACTACTTTCTGAATCAATTTAGTTAATGGAGCTGCAAGTGAGGAAAATCCCTCTACAAACCTTCTATAGTAGCCAGCTAACCCCAAGAAACTCCTGATTTCGGTTGGCGTTGTCGGCCTAGGCCAGTTCTTGACTGTTTTTATCTTCTGAGGGTCTACTTTTATTCCTTCACTAGATATCACGTGACCTAAGAATGCCACTAACTGCAACCAGAACTCACATTTTGAAAACTTGGCATAAAGCTCTTTCTCCTTCAAGGTCTGTAAGGCTATTCTAGGTGTTCTGCATGATCTTCCTTGAGTACACCAAAATATCGTCTATAAACACAATAATAAAGGTATCCAGGAATGGCTTGAAAACTCTGTTCATGAGGTCCATGAATGCAGCTGGAGCATTTGTCAACCCGAAGGACATCACTAGAAATTCATAGTGTCCGTAGCGAGTTCTAAAGGTTGTTTTAGATATATCCTCTTTTCTGATTCTCAACTGATGGTATCCCGACCTCAAGTCTATTTTTGAAAAGTACTTTGCACCCTGAAGTTGATCAAATAAATCATCAATTCTTGGCAGTGGGTACTTGTTCTTAATGGTAACTATATTCGATTGTCGATAGTCGACACCAATTCTGAGAGACCCATCTTTCTTCTTGACAAATAGGACCGGGGCACCCCAAGGTGTAACACTCGGTCTGATGAAGCCCTTGTCAAGAATATCTTTCAACTGTTCTTTCAACTCATTAAGTTTTGTTGGAGCAATCCTATAAGGAGGTATAGATATGGGCCGAGTGCCTGTCATAAGATCAATGCCAAAGTCTATGATTCTTTCAGGAGGAAGTCCGGGAATGTCATCTAGGAAAACTTCTGGAAATTCTCTAACAATTGGCACTGACTGAAGAGTTGGTGGTTCTGATTCTGGATTAATGATGTGAGCCAAATAGGCGAGAAACCCCTTACCGATCGTTCGTTGTGCCTTAAGGTAAGAAATAAACTTACCTACAAGCGATGCTGAACTACCCTTCCACTCTAAGACTTCTTCATTTGGAAATTGGAACCTGACTATCTTGGCATGACAATCTAACATGGCATAGCAGGAAGACAACCAATCCATACCCATGATCACATCAAAATCCACCATTTCTAACTCTATGAGATCGGCTTTGGTGTTGCGACCTTGGACTGAAACAATACAACCTCTATAGACTCTGGTAGTGTGACGACCCGGCCCGTCGTCACGGGAATTACCACCCCGTTGTGTTGTAATTACATAATTCATGCTTTTATATAAGTGTTAGAGTCTATCGGGGGAGTTAGGAGTGAATTAAATTGGGAATGAGGCATATAGCCTTTGTGAAGGAAACTTGAATAAGAAAAGTCAACCCGGAGTTGACTATTTAGCTAGAGGGCTCGGAATCGGATTCTGATGATTCGGTTAGTTCCGGAAGGTGATTTGTGACTTAGGGGAGCGATCGGAATTGAATTTGGAGGCCCGGTGTAGAAATAGGCTTGAATTGGCTAAGGTTGAATTTTGGCGAAATCCGCACGATAGGTGAGATTTTGATCCGGGAGTCGGAATGGAATTCCGACAGTTGCAGTAGCTCCGTTAGGTGATTTTGGATGTGCCTGCAAAATTTCAGGTCATTCGGACGTCGTTTGGTCGGGTTTTTCATCAAATGTGTAATTCGGAAAGTTTTAAGAAATTTAGGCTTGAATCCGTGTGTAATTGGTGATTTTGATGTTTAGGATGGTGTTTTTATGATTGGAACAAGTTCGTATCGTGTTTTGGGGTATGTTGGTGGTTTTCGTTGGGGTCCCGGGGGCCTCGGGGTGAATCCGGACCATCATCCGGCACTTTGGAACAAGGAATGGTCTGCTGTAAATTGCAGACCACTGGGCACCAGTTAAGCCTTCGCGTTCGCGAGGGCTAGGCCCGCGTTCGCGTAGGTTGAGGGAAAATGGTCATCGCGTTCGTGAGGGCACTGCCGCGTTCGCGTAGGCTGGGGCCAGTTGGCCATCGCGTTCGCGAGGTAACATGCCGCGTTCGCGAAGGAGAAGCTTGGAACGCATCGCGTTCGCGTGGGTGAAGGACGCGGACGCGTAAGAGGAAAAGACGAAGCATCGCGTTCGCGTGGTATGGGACGCGAACGCGTAGAGGAAAAATCCGGGCTAGGAAGATTGGTCTTCGCGAACGCGTGACTTTACGTCGCGTTCGCGATGAAGGAACGGAGCAAGGCATCGCGTTCGCGTGGAGACCATCGCGAACGCGTAGGGTAAAATCGTCTGGCAGTGAATTAAAATCACAGAACAGAGGGCTCTCGGGTTCATTAACCCAAAACCCCATTTTTGAGTTCCAAGAGGAGAAACTCACGGGAATTGCTGGTAATTCATCGGGGATTCGTTGGAGGTAAGTTTTGTGGCTTAATTACATCATTTTAACATGAAATCCTTGGTTAAATCCCCGTAAATGGAAGATTTAAGGTGGGTTTGAGCCCTAGGCCTAAATTTAAGAAAAACACTGATTTGAGTGGGCAAATGGAGTCCGATTTTGGTAAAATTTATATGCCTAGACTCGTATCGAGATGAGGATTCCGAATATGTAATTTTTGTAATTTTTCGACAAGTGTACCAAAAGTCGGGTTTTGACAACTTGTGGGTTTTGATATAAATTGGGTTATTTCGAATGAATTTCGTGAAATTAGCGTATATTGATGCATTCTCTATGATTTTGAGCAGAGTTGACATCCGAGGAGATTGAATTGCGAGGCAAGCGCAAGGCGGATTGAAGCTTCTACCGGTTCGAGGTGAGTGGTAGTAGTAAACAATGCACCGAGGGTTTGAAACCCCGTACTAGCACTTTACAGTGCTATATTGAGATGAGACACGCGTTCTATGACGGGCGTGGTAACATTGTGATAAGGGGTTCGGACTTAGTCCTTCCCGGCTAATAGAATACTGTGTTGTACAACTGTTAATAAGGTTATAACTGTACCATTGGGCTAATAGCCATGTTTGGGGCCTCGTGCCGATCTGTAGAGCATTAGGGAACCTATAGAGCTAGGTGACCTTTACATTGTGTTGGAAATATACACTCAGCCATAGCTCTAGCTGCATAGCATAATATGAGCCTGTACTAGATGTGTACATTGAGAGAGATTATCTAGGGTGGAATTCCCTGTTCTAGCTGAGTGGGCCTGAAAGGCCAAGTTTATACCGATTGAGATGAGATAGGGTCGAGGACCCACTATGAGATGTTATATTGGGCCTGAAAGGCCAAGTCTATATTAACTGAGACAGGGTCAAGGACCCATTGTGATATATTATATTGGGCCTGAGAGGCCAAGTACATACTGACTGGGATAGGGTCGAGGACCCATTATGAGGTATTATGTATATAGATACCTATTTTGGATCGGACTGCACGCCGCAGTAATATACATGTGATATACATGTAATATACATATGGGACGGACTGCACGCCGCAGTATTATCGCGCTTGGGCTGTAGGAGCCCCTTCGGAGTCTGAGTCTGCACACATTCCAGCGAGCGCTGGTATATTATGGGATCGGGCTGCACGCCGCAGCAGTATATATGTTGGATCGGACTGCACGCCGCAGTGATATATGGTGGACCTGGCTGCACGCCATAGCACCATAGCGCTTGGGCCTAGGGAGCCCCTCCGAAGTCTGTATACACCCCCAGTGAGCGCCGTCGACGTTAAATGGAACGGGCTGCGCGCCGCAGCAGTATATGTATTGGAGCGGGCTGCACGCCGCAGCATTATACTTAATCATATCCTACTATTTACTTAGATACTTATACATTATAGATATAAGTATATGCTTTTATATGTCGAGATGGCCGTACACCGTAGGGGTACGAGCGAGGGTTAGTTCAGTGTGGAATCTTGTAGAGATAAACGTAGATTGGAGGTTAAAGTACTACTATAGTGATGACGTACTTGTGAAGGTTGCCTTAGAACTGCTAAGTGATAGCACAGGAGTTCTTACTTTCAGTTATTATTTATTATTGTTACTCACCGAGTTGAAATATACTCACCCCACTCCCCTGCACTTTCTGTGCAGATCCACAGGTGCCCGAGAGCAGTTGAGACATTGTAGCTGCTGATCCTTGTCTACTTTTGCGGAGATTACGAGGTAGCTGCCAGCGTCCGCAGAGCTTGTTTTCTCCTTCTTTATCATCTTGTTGATTTCCTATTTTGCCTAGACTTGTTTGTATTAGGATGTTACTCTGTAGAGGCTCAATCTCGTGACACCACGATATGGTTGGGATCGTACTTTGTATGCTTTTACTATCATGCTTTTCATTTGATATGATCACTTGTTGTTTAAGTTTAATTTGATTAATTGGAATTAATAATTGGCTGGGTTAAGAGATGATGTGGTTGGGCTTGCCTAGCATCGTGTTGGGCGCCATCACGACCGGGGTTTGGGTCGTGACAAGTTGGTATCAAAGCCTAGGTTAATAGGTCTCGCGAGTCATGAGCCGGTTGGTAGAGTCTCGTGGATCGGTGCGGGGACGCCCGTACTTATCCTCGGGAGGCCGCAAACCTTTTTAGGAAAAGTTTCAATTCTTGGAATTCTTGTCGTGCGATTACTTTTGACTTGAACCGAACTTTGACATTCTATTCTCTCGCGGATGGCGAGAACTCGATCATCCGGACGTGGAGGACGACCACCACTACCACCTACTAGAGGCCGCGGACGCGGTCGCGGTCGTGGCGGAGTTAGGGCGGCCGAGGCAGTGCCAGCTGACCCACCCCCCGCTGCAGAGGTGCCAGCAGCACCGGATCAGGCACCAGCCGTGCCCATTGCTATTCCGGTCTACAGGAGACCCCGGCTCAGATACTAGCAAGTCTGCACTGGCCTAGCACGGGCGGTTTCGGTTACTACTGCAGCAACTGCATCGGGGATCGGGGGTGGTCATCGGACCCCCGCAAGCACGCACCCGCAGCCGGCGGCGCGTGCGCATGCGCACACCGCAGGCTCCTCCGGGCTCGGCTCCGTGGTTCCGGTTCGGCCCGACGAGATCGGATTCGGGGGACGGGGTCCCAGCCATGACGGACGATGAGCAGCGTCGCCTCGAGAGGTTCACCGGGTTATCTCCTCCAGTGTTCACTGGTGCTCCGGGCGAGGACGCCCAAGGTTTTCTGGATATGTGTCGTCGGATGCTTCGTACGGCAGGGATATTGGAGTCCAGTGGGGTATCTTTCACTACCTTTCAGTTTCAGGGGCCAGCCTTTGCTTGGTGGGAGGCTTATGAGCGCCGCAGGCCAGCCGGGGCAGGACCACTATCATGGCCGGAGTTCTCCACTATGTTCTCGGAGAAATGGGTGCCTCGATCTCAGAGAGAAGAGATGCGTAGGCAGCTTGAGGGTCTCCGTCGGGGGGACATGTCAGTGTCAGAGTATGAGATCAGATTTACAGAGTTGTCCAGATATGCACCGTGGTTGGTTCATTCCGACGGAGAGAGGATTGGGCGCTTCGTGGACGGCCTCATTTATCCCATTCGTATTCGGATGACTCGGGAGAGGGTTTTGAGTCGTACATTTGAGGATGCTGTGGATATTGCTCGCGACATCGAGACAGATCGTCGCAGGGAGTGAGAGAAAAAGGAGGCCGAGAGGCCTCGAGCGAGCGGCCTAGTTCCGGCGGCACACGTACCGCGAGGCCGCAGTCGGCGCGAGCCGAGGTCGCTCTTTCGTGTCTTCGCAGTCGAGACGCTCGCATCGTCGCGGATGGTCTCCCAGACGAGATTATCGTGGTTCGCACCGCAGCCGCCCGGCTCTCGGTGCCATGCCGCGCTCGTAGTTCTTCGCGTGCCCCATCCGCTCGGTGGTTCATCTCGGCTTAGTTCTTCAGCGGGCCACTCCAACGCCAGGGGTTCTTATCAGTCTCAGCCCCCAGCACCGAGGAGTTGTTACGAGTGCGGAGAGCTTGGGCACCACCACAGGGAGTGTCCCCGCCTTGTTTCTAGATCTTATCAGCAGAGGGGGCAGCTCTCGTCATCTGGTCCATCTACTTCAGTGCCCGCCCCACCGGCTAAGGGTGAGGGTCAGTCAGCTAGGGGTCGCCCTCGAGGAGGAGGCTGATCAGGCGGACAGGCTAGATGCTATGCTCTTTAGGGCCGATCTGAGGCCGTTGCTTCTAATACAGTTATTACAAGTATTATTTCAGTCTGCCACAGAGATGCCTCAGTGTTGTTCGATCCTGGTTCTACTTATTCTTATGTGTCTACCTATTTTGCTCCTCATTTGGGAACGACCCGGGGGTGTCTTGAGCTGCCAGAGCATGTATCTACCCCAGTAGGGGATACTATTATTGTGGACCACGTATACCGGTCCGGTTTGGTCACTATTGGGGGTCTGGAGACCCGAGTGGACCTGTTGCTTCTCAGTATGATCGATTTTGATGTTATATTGGGCATGGACTGGCTATCTCCATGTCATGATATTCTGGATTGTCATGCTAAGATAGTCACCTTGGCTATGCCGGGCATTCAGAGGATCGAGTGGCGAGGCACGACCGAGTATGTACCTAGTAGGGTAATATCTTTCCTCAAGGCCCAACGAATGGTTGGGAAGGGATGTCTCTCTTATTTAGCATTTGTACGGGAAGTCGAGGCCCAGACTCCCAGTATTGATTTTGTTCCCATTGTGCGAGACTTTCCTGATGTGTTTCCCTCAGACCTGCCGGGCATGCCGCCGGACAGGGATATTGATTTTGGTATTGATTTGGTGCCAGGCACTCAGCCTATTTCTATTCCTCCGTATCGGATGGCACCAGCTGAGTTGAAGGAATTGAAGGAGCAGCTCCAGGAACTCCTAGATAAGGGGTTCATTCGGCCGAGTGTGTCGCCGTGGGGTGCACCCGTCCTGTTTGTTAAGAAGAAGGACGGATCTATGAGGATGTGTATTGACTATAGGCAGCTAAACAAAGCAACAGTGAAGAATAAGTATCCTCTGCCTCGTATTGATGATTTATTTGATCAGCTCCAGGGAGCTAGGGTGTTCTCGAAGATTGATCTTCGTTCAGGCTACCATCAGCTGAAGATTAGAGAGTCTGACATTATGAAGACTGCATTCCGGACCAGATATGGTCACTACGAGTTCCTTGTGATGTCTTTTGGGCTGACCAACGCCCCAGCAGCATTTATGCATCTGATGAACAGTGTATTCAGGCCGTATCTTGATTCATTTGTGATCGTATTCATTGATGACATACTTGTCTACTCTCGTAGCCAGGAGGAGCATGGCTAACATCTTAGAGTTATATTACAGAGGTTGTGGGAGGAGAAGTTGTATGCCAAGTTCTCCAAGTGTGAGTTCTCGCTCGAGTCCGTGGCATTCTTGGGGCACGTGGTGTCCAATGATGGTATTTATGTTGATCTAAAGAAGATAGAGGCAGTACAGAGTAGGCCTCGACCGACCTCAGCTGCTGAGATTCGTAGTTTTCTGGGATTGGCAGGGTATTATCGCTGATTTGTTCAGGAATTCTCTTCTATTGCTTCACCCTTGACTAGATTGACTCAGAAGGGTGCTCCTTTTGTGTGGTCCAAGGAGTGTGAGGAGAGCTTTCAAAAGCTCAAGACAGCATTGACCACGACACCATTCTTGATACTGCCGTCAGCTTCAGATCCTTATACTGTGTATTGTGATGCCTCAGGAGTTGGCATTGGTTGTGTGTTGATGCAGGAGGGTAGGGTCATCGCTTATGCTTCTCCCCAGTTGAAGCCCCATGAGAAGAACTACCCTGTTCATGATTTGGAGCTAGCAGCCATAGTTTACGCTTTGAAGATTTGGGGGCATTACCTATATGGTGTCTCATATGAGGTGTTCACGGATCATCGCAGCCTTCAGCACTTATTCAGACAGAAGGACCTTAATTTGAGACAGCGGAGGTGGTTGGAGTTGCTTAAGGATAATAACATCACTATCTTGTATCATCCGGGGTAGGCCAATATTGTGGCCGATGCCTTGAGTCGGAAGGCGGTTAGCATGGGCAGCCTAGCTTTCATCCCAGTTGGGGAGAGGCCTTTTGCTTATGATGTTCAGGCCCTAGCCAATCGGCTAGTGAGATTAGATATTTCGGAGCCGAGTCGAGTGTTGGCTTGTATTGTTTCTCGATCTTCCTTATATGATCGCATCAGAGAGCGACAGTATGATGACCCACATTTGCTTGTCCTTAAGGACAGAGTGCAACATAATGATGTCAGAGATGTGACTATCGACAGTGATGGTGTTTTGAGGATGCAGGGCCGTATATGTGTGCCCAATGTTGATGGTTTGCGGGAGTTGATACTTGAGGAGGCACACGGTTCGCGGTACTCTATTCACCCAGGTGCCGCAAAGATGTACCAAGACTTGAGACAGCACTACTGGTGGAGGAGAATGAAGATGGATATTGTTAGGCATGTAGCTAAGTGACTCAATTGCCAACAGGTCAAATATGAGCATCAGAGACCGGGCGGTGTTCTTCAGCGTATGGTTATTCCCGAGTGGAAATGGGAGAGGATCACCATGGATTTTGTTATTGGGCTACCTCGGACAGCGAGGAAGTTTGATTCTGTATGGGTGATCGTTGATCGGCTGACTAAGTCCGCACATTTCATCCCAGTTAGTACTACTTACTCATCGGAGCGGTTGGCGGTGATCTTTATTCGGGAGATTGTCGGGTTGCATGGGGTCCCGGTGTCTATTATATCCGACGGAGGCACTCGGCTCACTTCCCGCTTTGGAGAGCATTTCGGCGAGAGACGGGTACGAGGGTTGAGTCGAGCACGACATTTCACCCCCGGACGGACGGGCGGTCCGAGCGTACTATTCGGATCCCGGAGGATATGTTGCGGGCGTGTGTGATGGATTTTGGTGGTTCGTGGGATGAATTCTTACCACTTGCCGAGTTTGCCTACAACAACAGCTACCAGTCGAGTATTCGGATGGCCCCGTACGAGGCATTGTACGGCGGACGGCGTAGATCTCCCGTGGGATGGTTTGAGCCTCGGCGAGGTTAGATTGATAGGGACTGAGTTAGTCCAGGATGCTCTGGATAGAGCAAAGTTAATCCAGGAGAGGCTTCGTACAGCACAGTCTCGTCAGAAGAGTTATGCGGACCGTAGAGTTCGAGAGTTGTCTTTCATGGTTGGTGACAGAGTATTGCTGAAGATTTCACCTATGAAGGGTGTCATGAGGTTCGGGAGGAAAGGGAAGTTGAGTCCCAGGTATATTGGCCCTTTTGAGATACTCAGGAGAGTTGGAGAGGTGGCATATGAGTTAGCCTTGCCACCCAGTTTATCCGGCGTTCATCCGGTATTCCATGTGTCTATGCTCCGGAAGTACATTGGAGATCCGTCTCATGTATTAGACTTCAGTACCATCCAGCTTGATGGTGATCTGTCCTATGATGTGGAGCCTATTGCTATTTTGGGTCGTCAGGTGAAAAAATTGAGGTCCAAGGAGATTGCATCGGTTAAGGTTCGGTGGAGAGGTCGACCCGTGGAGGAGGCTACTTGGGAGGTTGAGCAGGAGATGCGGAGCAGATACCCTCAGCTATTTGAGACTTCAGGTATGTTTTTACCTTACGTAATTTGATTTTTAATAACAGCCAGGATGTGACGACCCGGCCCGTCGTCACGGGAATTACCACCCCGTTGTGTTGTAATTACATAATTCATGCTTTTATATAAGTGTTAGAGTCTATCGGGGGAGTTAGGAGTGAATTAAATTGGGAATGAGGCATATAGCCTTTGTGAAGGAAACTTGAATAAGAAAAGTCAACCCGGAGTTGACTATTTAGCTAGAGGGCTCGGAATCGGATTCGGATGATTCGGTTAGTTCCGGAAGGTGATTTGTGACTTAGGGGAGCGATCGGAATTGAATTTGGAGGCCCGGTGTAGAAATAGGCTTGAATTGGCTAAGGTTGAATTTTGGCGAAATCCGGACGATAGGTGAGATTTTGATCCGGGAGTCGGAATGGAATTCCGACAGTTGCAGTAGCTCCGTTAGGTGATTTTGGATGTGCCTGCAAAATTTCAGGTCATTCGGACGTCGTTTGGTCGGGTTTTTCATCAAATGTGTAATTCGGAAAGTTTTAAGAAATTTAGGCTTGAATCCGTGTGTAATTGGTGATTTTGATGTTTAGGATGGTGTTTTTATGATTGGAACAAGTTCGTATCGTGTTTTGGGGTATGTCGGTGGTTTTCGTTGGGGTCCCGGGGCCTCGGGGTGAATCCGGACCATCATCCGACACTTTGGAACAAGGAATGGTCCGCTGTAAATTGCAGACACTGTGCAGAAGGCTAAGCCGTCGCGTTCGCGAGGCTAGGCCCGCGTTCGCGTAGGTCGAGGGAAAATGGTCATCGCGTTCGCGAGGGCACGCGCCGCGTTCGCGTAGGTCGGGGCCGGCTGGCCATCGCGTTCGCGAGGTAACATGCGCGTTCGCGAAGGCGAGGCGTCGGAACGCATCGCGTTCGCGTGGGTGGGTCGCGTTCGCGTAAGAGGGAAAGGAAAGGCATCGCGGACGCGTGACTTCACGTCGCGTTCGCGTTGAGTAAAAGTCAGGAGGCTGAGGATTTGATCTTCGCGGACGCGTGAGAGAGTGCCGCGTTCGCGATGAGGAAGAGGAGGAAGGCATCGCGTTCGCGTGAGAGGCGTCGCGAACGCGATGAAGAAATGAGGCTGGCAGTGAAGTTAAGTTCAGAACAGAACCAGTCGCGGGTTTAATACCCAAAGACGCCATTTTTGAGTTCTAGAGAGAGAAACTCACGGGAATTGCTGGTAATTCATTGGGGATTCGTTGGAGGTAAGTTTTGTGGCTTAATTACATCATTTTAACATGAAATCCTTGGTTAAATCCCCGTAAATGGAAGATTTAAGGTGGGTTTGAGCCCTAGGCCTAAATTTAAGAAAAACACTGATTTGAGTGGGCAAATGGAGTCCGATTTTGGTAAAATTTATATGCCTAGACTCGTATCGAGATGAGGATTCCGAATATGTAATTTTTGTAATTTTTCGACAAGTGTACCAAAAGTCGGGTTTTGACAACTTGTGGGTTTTGATATAAATTGGGTTATTTCGAATGAATTTCGTGAAATTAGCGTATATTGATGCATTCTCTATGATTTTGAGCAGAGTTGACATCCGAGGAGATTGAATTGCGAGGCAAGCGCAAGGCGGATTGAAGCTTCTACCGGTTCGAGGTGAGTGGTAGTAGTAAACAATGCACCGAGGGTTTGAAACCCCGTACTAGCACTTTACAGTGCTATATTGAGATGAGGCACGCGTTCTACGACGGGCGTGGTAACATTGTGATAAGGGGTTCGGACTTAGTCCTTCCTGGCTAATAGAATACTGTGTTGTACAACTGTTAATAAGGTTATAACTGTACCATTGGGCTAATAGCCATGTTTGGGGCCTCGTGCCGATCTGTAGAGCATTAGGGAACCTATAGAGCTAGGTGACCTTTACATTGTGTTGGAAATATACACTCAGCCATAGCTCTAGCTGCATAGCATAATATGAGCCTGTACTAGATGTGTACATTGAGAGAGATTATCTAGGGTGGAATTCCCTGTTCTAGCTGAGTGGGCCTGAAAGGCCAAGTCTATACCGATTGAGATGAGATAGGGTCAAGGACCCACTATGAGATGTTATATTGGGCCCGAAAGGCCAAGTCTATATTAACCGAGACAGGGTCAAGGACCCATTGTGATATATTATATTGGGCCTGAGAGGCCAAGTGCATACTGACTGGGTTAGGGTCGAGGACCCATTATGAGGTATTATGTATATAGATACCTATATTGGATCGGACTGCACGCCGCAGTAATATACATGTGATATACATGTAATATACATACGGGACGGACTGCACGCCGCAGCATTATCGCGCTTGGGCCGCAGGAGCCCCTTCGGAGTCCGAGTCCGCACACATTCCAGCCGAGCGCCGGTATACTATGGGATCGGGCTGCACGCCGCAGCAGTATATATGTTGGATCGGACTGCACGCCGCAGTGATATATGGTGGACCTGGCTGCACGCCATAGCACCATAGCGCTTGGGCCTAGGGAGCCCCTCCGAAGTCTGTATACACCCCCGGTGAGCGCCGTCGACGTTAAATGGAACGGGCTGCGCGCCGCAGCAGTATATGTATTGGAGCGGGCTGCACGCCGCAGCATTATACTTAATCATATCCTACTATTTACTTAGATACTTATACATTATAGATATAAGTATATGCTTTTATATGTCGAGATGGCCGTACACCGTAGGGGTACGAGCGAGGGTTAGTTCAGTGTGGAATCTTGTAGAGATAAACGTAGATTGGAGGTTAAAGTACTACTATAGTGATGACGTACTTGTGAAGGTTGCCTTAGAACTGCTAAGTGATAGCACAGGAGTTCTTACTTTCAGTTATTATTTATTATTGTTACTCACTGAGTTGAAATATACTCACCCCACTCCCCTGCACTTTTTGGTGCAGATCCACAGGTACCCGAGAGCAGTTGAGACATTTTAGCTGCCGATCCTTGTCTACTTTTGCGGAGATTACGAGGTAGCTGCCAGCGTCCGCAGAGCTTGTTTTCTCCTTCTTTATCATCTTGTTGATTTCCTATTTGACTAGACTTGGTTGTATTAGGATGCTATTCTGTAGAGGCTCAGTCTCGTGACACCACGATATGTTGGGACCGTATTTTGTATGTTTTACGTTTCGATTATCACCCGATATAATTAATTACTGTTTGAGTTTAATTTGATTAATAACTGGCTGGTTTAAGGGATAATATGGTCGGGCTTGCCTAGCATTGTGTTGGGCGCCATCACGACCAGGGTTTGGGTCGTGACAGGTAGACTCTGGTAACTTCCACTGACTCGCCAACTGGAGTAGATACTAGGAATGGCTCACTAAGTTGTTCATGTTCTAGGCCGAGGTTAATTGCAAAGTATGGAGTCACATATGAAAACGTTGAACCTAGGTCCATTATGGCATAAGCATTATGTGAGCAGACTAAAAGTATACCTGTAATAACTTTTGCAGATGCCTCTGCACTCTGACGATCAAGTGTAGCAAACAAACGGGGCTGTCCCCCTCCCTGAGTAACTCGGTCTGCGCCTCTGCCTGCTCCATGCCCGATCTGATTATGAGAACTACGAGCATGAGGTGGTGCTGCTGCAGTAGATGAGGAACTAAAAAGACGAGTTGATCCACCACTGAAATTACGTCGCAACTTTGGGCAGTTGGCCTTTATATGACCAATGTCTCCACAATGGTAGCAACCATGAAACCCGAGCTTGCACTGACCTGAATGTTGCTGCTTACATGATCCACAAATACCTTGCTGGTGTGAATGTTGCTCAGCATAACTTTGGCTATGTGAGGATGATGTCCCAAAATTCTGACTCTGGCAAGATTGATTTCCATATTTCTGAGTACGCCTGAAGGAAGACCCACCACGTGACTTATGACTGGATTGAGATGGGGATAATGATTCCTTATTAGAGGAATCCTTTCCACCTCCGCTGGATGTACCATGAAACCTACCCGTTGTCCGAGATTTCTTGTTATGCTCTTTCTCTTCTCTCCTTTGTTGTCTGTTTTTTTTAAGTGCTCGGCGAACCCCATGACATATGAGAAAGCTGTCATTCCTACAGTTGCAGCTGATGTATCCTTAATGTGGTAAGCCAAACCGCCAACAAACCTGCGAATCTTTGCTCTTTCTGTCTTAACCGTGTGAGGAGCATGCTTAGCCAACCTTATGAATTTCATGTAATACTCTTGCACACTTCTATTCCCTTGCTTGAGCTGTTCGAGCTCTGTAGCCATAGCTTCCCTATCCTCTTCGGGGATCAAATTAGCCATGAATGCCTCTTCAAATTCTTCCCAAGTAGGCGGACCATCATCTTCACCTCTTTCATTTTCCCACATCTCAAACCAAGCGCCGGCCACATCTCTAAGTTGGTAAGCAGCCAGCTCCACAGCTTCATCATCAAATGCTTTCATCACTCGGAGGGCTTTCTTGACACCCTCCACCCACAACATCGGATCTTCATCAACTATAGAACTATGGAACACTGGAGGACTCAACTTTAAAAATTCATTTACTCTTGAGGACTCAGAATTGTTCTGTCTATTTGATTGAGGTGGAATCTCATCTCTTCTCTCGTTCTGGTTGGCCATAAAGGCTTTAAACATCTCCATAGCACTGTTGACCGCATTAAACATCTGACCCACCTCTGTGAATATAGTTGTTTGGGCCGGAGTTGTTGTTGGGGGCAGTACTGGATCCTGGGGTACTGGTTCATTATGCTCCACCCCTTCCTCATGTTGACCCCGGGGTACTTGAACCCCCTCTGTGGATTTACTCTTCCTTTTTTAGGTTGAAGGCTTTTTAGTTTTGCCTTGGGCCACAATAGTAGCAAGAGTTTCTTGAGAAGCATCGTGAGTGTCGGTGTCAGAGTTGCGAGTACGAGGCATTTCTGCGAATTTTGGAGAAATGAATATATTAGATAATTCCTTAGAGGTAGGATCTACTGCACGATCTAAAGTATGACAAAAGTGAGATTTTTCCTAAATGCCTGTAGCCTCCTGTTTCTCCTGTTTATAAGTATGGCACGCTTCATACCCATAAACAAGACTCTACTAACACGGTTTCATAGACCCCTAGGACTCTATAAACCTGAGGCTATGATAAATTATAGGGGTAAATTTAGCCTGATAGTATAACGGTAGGGGTAAATTTGGCTAAACAGTATAACGGAGGTTAAATATAGACAATATCCGAAAGTAGAGGGATATATTTGACCCTTACCCCTTAAGAAAATCTGAAACTCATTATCTGGATCATCAAATGCATTGAGCACTGCTGGAGATGTTACAATTGGGTTTCGCAGACAGACAAAATCAAGAACACTCCTGAAACATCTTTGAGCAATGGACTATCATTTAAAGCTTCACATGACCCCACATATAGAACCTAGGGAGAATCTAAAAAAGATACAGACCGGATCACATTTGCAATCAAAAGGAATCCTGACTTAAACATTAGCAGCTCACACAATCAATTTTCTCATTAGAGAGAGCCTCACTTCCATCTGCAGTTGTCTGGACCAAGTCCATATAAACTTAGGGCATATCTTATTGTTAAGTCTCGTATATGTGAAAACTAGATTCTTTTGTGCACACTTCAGTCAGGTGCCAAATTACTTGACTAAGTAGCACCAAAGTCAATTATAGGCAAGAAAAAAGACTTAACAGCTCAGCTTCTATCCTTTCAACCCTCCTCAGATCCAGGTCAGTTGAAAGAACCTCTTTTTTCCATTTACTGGAGTTATGTTAACTAATGTCGTGCTTATGCTTTTCTGACCCGAGAGTCTATTGGAAACAACCTCTCTATCTTAGCAAGGTAAGGGTAAGGTCTGCGTACACACTACACTCCCCAGACCCCACTGTGTGAGGTTATACTAGGTATGTTGTTGTTGGTGGTGAGTTATGTTAACTTAATCACACTTATCAAACCTTACTTCATGAAGGCCAATTTCTGTGTAAACAATCTAAATGAGCTCCAAGATGAACTACTGTCACATGTTTAAAAAAATGTCATATAACCTAAATATTCTTGGTACTCTGACACTTTTTTGATCAGGATCTGTTATTCAAAATTAGTGGGGATGATCCTTCACATGACTTATCCGTGTTTTAAATGTGAAAGCGAGAAGTGAAGAGCACACTTCTTTAAAGTGAAGCGACACAAATTATTATTATTAATATTATCAAGATGAACTACTGTCACATTTATCAAATTTCAATTAGAATAACTAATATCAACATTCAATATACAGTAATTTCAATATTAATCTAACTCCTCAAATTTGAGATTTACCGCTTCTCATTGAAATCACTTTGCGCGTCATTGGTTGAAGCACAAACCTCTGAATATGTGTCTAGATTTATACACGTCAAGATTCATTACACTTGCAAGGAAAATCGTATAGAAAATTCTTAAGGCTACTGTAGCATATTCTCCATTTAATTGTAGAGGAATATTTACCTACCTTATAAGGATAAAGAACGATTAACTACCACCATAGCTAAGACTCCTATATAAGGAGCACCTCTAATACATTGTTCATCAGGTCAACGAGAAGTATTTTTGCTCTATTTCGACATGATAACGGAGCAACTACGATCTTGGTAAAGACACAAATAGCTTCTGCTCCCGGCGGTGGCACCGACCAACGTGTGCTACCTGCCGAGCCAATGTTTTTTCATTTTGGTGCCCAACCCTGCTCCTCTTTCTAGCAACTGGTGCCCCTACTCTGTAGATGATTGATCAAGTGTTTCTTCTCTCTCTAGGATCATCCAAGCACCGTCCATTTCTCCAGCGACCGGAACTGCAACTTTTTACATGACTGGCAAACTCTTTTGATCTTTGAATATCTAGCTCTACCAATTCATGTCAAACTGATACACCATATCTCTTTACAGTCATTGAGAATCCTTTTTGTGTGTAGAGCAAGAAGTACTATTTGTGCAGTTACCAGCGACTTTCTGGTGCTGCTTTTCTTTTTAGTGATTGTGCACTATCATAATGGATTTTTGCGTCAACATTTTATGTACTCAAGTTAGTTTCCCCACTCTGATTTTGAGGGAACCAGTTGGAATATCAAGTCAATACGTGTCCAGATTCATCATACCTGAATAAGGAAAATCTTATAAAATGTTCCAAAGGATACCTTAGGATATTCTGTATTTATTTATAAAATATTTACTTGCCTCATTATCGTAAAGACTGATTACTGAACATATTATACACAGCCTAAAACTCTTATATAAGGAGCGCCTCTTGTACATTGTCTAGATATGTATAAATCCAGACTCGTATTTACTTGATATTCTAACAAGTTACATTTTGGTGACTCAGATGCAGATTCCACCAGGAAAATACTCAATTCTCAAGTATTGGACTAGTAGAGATAGTGATCCACATCCCTTAAGGTGAACATGCCACTTTACATAACAGGCTACGAAAACAGTGTGTGTAAGGGATATTAGACACCCTGTTACCCTCTTCCAAACCCACCCCTCACCAAACCTAACTGGCTGTCTTGTGAGTTTCTTAATGTTTAGTCTCCCTTCCTGCCCAGCTCAATCAGCCTCACCATTCCCTCCCTCCCACTCTTCGGCATCAGATATCTAAAATCAAGAGCCTGCTAATGTAGCAAGTGATTGTTCTTATAATTAAGACTCAGATCTCCCAAATAAATAATTGTAGGCTCATTAAAAAGCTCTGCAAGATTGATATCATGGGTAACAGGTATTCATGAACTAAACAATTCAAGATAGGCATGGAACACATAGATACAAAAGGGAGGGGAGGAGTACAAAACATGGAAACAAACATGAAACCTGGTTGTTGATGCAACTTTCTCATCTTCATTTCCAGTTAACCCTGCATTTCTTGCTGCACCCCATTCCTTTGTCGACCCATTAACTGGTCCATAATAAAACTGAAGATAACCCAGAAAGAAAAGAGTCACTCATAGAGGTTGTAGAACGAATTTGAGCTCCCTCGAAGAACTAAAGAGTGATAGCACCAGACCTTTGATTTCATTTCTTTGCTAGGATCTAGGATCCGAGTAAGAATATCCAATATCTGCGTAGAAAACAATATCGTTTTACTTCTGTGGAACAAGAATATGACTAATCAACATTCTAGTAGAATATAAAATAAATTGCATTACCATATTTGTCAAGCTCTTAGAGATCTCAGAGTTACTGAGCAAGTAAATCAAAGAATGCAAAACATTTTCTGCTTCCATTCTTTGGCATACGTCATTACTTCATCCAGAAAGACATGAAACAATATAATTAGCCATAGGTGCACGTTGAACGGGATAGATTAACTTATTCTTAAACCAAGGAGAGTAAAAAACAGGAACACAAAGTGCATAATGAATTCTGTTACAAACTCTTTCAAGTTATAGTGTGAACTTTAAACCATCTAATACAATATGGAAGAATTACACTTAACTCCAAGAATGAGAGAATGAAAGTTGTGACAAGCTGAAAAGTTACGACAAAGTTAGTAAAAGCCTGTGTGTCAGCAGCATCATAATTCTAAATAATTTTTCTAAGAAATGTTGGTCTGGCTTCGAAGAAACATTTTTTACTATCAAAGCAACAGAGAAAAAAATCACATTATGGCAGAAGAATTTTGCTCTCTCCAAAATGCATGGACCCGATCACTAGGCCCTTAACATTAAGGTCCAAAGAAGGAAGGTGAACTTTTTCTGCTAGGTGCTAAGCAGAAGATTTTAAGACATTAAAGGGAGCCGTACAGATTGAAATATTTAGCTGCAACAAGTCACTTATGTCTCATAACCATGGAAACAAAAGAATTACAAGACAAATTTAGCAAATGACAGCAAATCTAATAGAATCACAAGAATTGTTAATTGAACAAGTTGCTTTACAGCGAGATCCTTTTAAGAGCTTAGTCCAATATCTGAGCCATGAATCATATTTGCTTCAAAGTAAGCACATAATGGAGGAAGAATTCACCTTTTCTAAAGTGCAATTATCAAATGATTATGCCCCTAACATCAATATTACATAAAGGAGAGAACTTTCACTGCTCACTGCTGAAAGTAAATCAATGAACCTTTACCACAGAGCTATAATCACATAGGACATAATTAGATAAGTCATTAATGTATCTTAACTACATAGAAGAGTATAACATGTTAAAGTAAAAATGATAACTACCTGATAGATAGCCTCTCCAGAGCCCGAATAACAGCTAATTTAACAGTGTCACTAGGATGGTTAATTAGCCGAACAAGAGGGTTTATAGCACCTGCTTCTTTAAATGAAACCCGCATTTGCTCATTAATAGATACATCTGCAATGGCCTCTGCAGCTCTAGCAATAGCTGTCTCATCTTCAAGTCCAAGAATTAAAACCAAGCGAGCCACGCCATCCATCCACGGCAAAAGAGTAAACCTTGGATTTGGTGAAAGTTCACCACTGGATATATTATCTTCTTCAATCTCTATCGCCCCAATACGTGCAAGAAATTGCTGTTGAGTGCGTCCTACAATTGCCTTCATCTTTGCTTCCTCAATGTTTGCATTCTTATCCTCAATATTTAATCCAAGAAGTAATTCAGAGGCGCCATATCTTGAAGTTTTTGGGTTCTGGTCAATTTTCGTACCATCGGGTAAAGAAGGCCATGAATACAGAGCTGGCCTGAAGGACTTGTAGGCAACTGCACCAACTAAAGGGACCAGAAGAAGACCTTCCTCCATGATAAGAATCTTGCTGTACTCATCTTTAGCAAGTTCCAGCAACGCGTTCCTCGCTTCTTTTCTAATGACCTTAGATCCCTCCACCTCAGTTTTCAAGAGCATTGCCTGCACAGCTCCAAAGTAATGAAATTCTCTGAGCTTCAGCTTTGCGGCATCAAAGACATTAACCACCAAAAATGGATTAAAATATCTAGCCCTAAATATGCCACAAACAACAACAACAACAACAACAACAACCCAGTATAATCCCACTTAGTGGGGTCTGGGGAGGGTAGTATGTACGCAGACCTTACCCCTACCCTGGGGTAGAGAGGCTGTTTCCAAATAGACCCCCAGCATCCTTCCCTCCAAGAACTTCCCACCTTGCTCTTGGGGAGACTCGAACTCACAACCTCTCGGTTGGAAGTGGGGGTTGCTTACCATCAGAGCAACCCCTCTTGTCTCCACAAACAATAATATAAATGATAAAAACTAACTTCTTTTCTCGAGGACATTGCAGTAAAGTTGCAACAGATTCAACAAATTAACAATGTTTTTATAGATCAAATCACCTACATGTTATAAGCTGAAGATGAGACTAAGAAGCGTTAGACATTCTTGCTTAATCCAACTACCTATAACAATCTCTTCATGAATGCCTTACTAATGAATTACATTGTCAACTTGACTGATCTTTTACATGGTTTGTGGAATTACAGGTATATCATGAACCATGACCTCTATTTCTTTCGATTTCTACTATGCATCAATTTGGTTTCCCTCCCTATCCTTGTTCAAGAACCAACTAACTATATTTTAGATCTTTTTTGTATCTATTTTTTAATAACTGTGGTGTCTGGGCCAGCTTTCGTGCACCTCGACTAATTCAACGGGATACCATACTACCTCCCACCATCTTTTCTGTATCTATTAAGTTCTATTAGGTTCTTTCCTCCCTATCCTTGTCAAGAACCAGCAAATTATATTCTAGATCTCTTTTTCTTAATGGTAGATGGAAAATCTGGAGTTCCAGAAGGTGACGTATCCAAGACGAATACAGAGGGGCATGTCACCGGATAGGTTCTCTTTTTTGTGAAATTGAATTGAAGAAAATATAAAATATCTTCTGAACACGACAACTCTTGTAGGTCTTTGATTCTAGCTTTTTGCAGAATGTCCCAATAGGTCCTCGGACAGTAACAGGTGGACAGCTTTTTTAGGGGGCATGGCTTCCAAAAAGGAAAAACAGGACCTAGATCAACTACCACTTTAGTAGGAATACATTACTAACTGTGTCAAGACCACCTTGCTATGAGACAGTTCGAGGTAAAAAGTTGTTAGGGGCACAGGCATAAAAAGGGAAATAAGGCATACAAAGGTTTTCCTCACATAGGATGGGATTGGCATGCAAGCAACAAAGAAAAAGTGGGCTTACAAGTTTGAGAACACTGTTTAAGTAATTATTGAATCTGCCTTTACAATGAAGAAGAAAGATAATTTTGGGGTCAACATATTGCTGTGCAATTAGAGCTCACAGTCACTACTCACTTGAAGGTATAACTGGTGACGCCCAGATCAGAATAGCATTTTATCATCATCCACCTACCGCCACCATCTGTTAAAGCAAATTCTATCGCGGTTCATCATAAAAAAGGTTCCCACATGAACCTGAAAGAATTGGGCCAGAAACCCTATTTAATTGGTTCTTAGAACTCCCATATCAGTAATGCTTCTCACCAATATGTCCCCAAGTAGCAATTCAAAGCTTTCATCAGTGACTGAGTTCTTTGCTTTATGGAACCTTTCACCTGCTTTTCCTTTTTCTACCAGTCTCCTAGTCTGCTTTATTTTAGTTTGAAAATCCCGAATTCGCTATACAATTCTTCTGAAATATCGACTCATAATGATGGATGAAGGTGGTAATTATGTAAGTTGAAGGTGGTAAAAGGAGACGGCGTAAACTTAAAATTACAGGAAAGCTATGTCAAAGGACTTACAATCGCTCCTAATAAATGTAGACTTAGTTAAGAACATAACACAGCACAAGTAAGGATGTACCAGTCCTCCTGTTTTTGGTTAGACACTCAAATATCTGTATAGTGATAAATATGAGATATAGATAACCTTTATAGCCCGTTTGGCCAATGTGCCTTTTTTGGCCAAAAGTACCTTTTTCCAAAGTTAAGGTGTTTGGCCAAGCTCTTAGAAAGAGAAAAAGTGCTTTTGAGTAGAAGCAAACGCAGTTTTTGAGAAGCAACAGAAAGTAGCTTCTTCACCAAAGCACTTATTTGAAAAGGACCTTTGAGAAGAATACACTTAGAAGCACTTTTAAAAGCTTGGTCAAACCTAATTGATGCTCAAAAGCGCTTTTCGAATTAATTAGCCAAACACAAACTGCTTCTCACCAAAAAGACTTTTGAGAAGAACACTTTTCAAAATAAGCTAAACTTCAGAAACTTGGACAAACAGGCTATATTAGTTTAATGAACTAATTCGCATTAAAAACCAAACCTTTTTGTTCCAGTTTTTCCTACCAGAACAAAACGGACCTGAATAGAGCTGAATGGGTTCAAAGGATTCATACAGCTGATCCCGGCTAGTATAGGATTGAGGTGTAGTTTATTTATTGATGTAAAATTTTCACAACTCTTAAACAGTCATAAATATATTCAAGATGTTAGATATAGATATAGTTGTCCCACATTGGAATAGGAGTAGCATGCCCTTTGTATAGAGTAGCTATAAATTAGCACATCTTGTATTGCATTAGATACACAATATCAATATATCATATTTTCTCCCGTGCCTTCTCACATGGTATCAGAGTAAATCGTGAGAGATTTATCGCTGTGCAGAAATTCCAGCGACTCCGGAAAGGAAAATCAGTTGACCAGAAGTCTTTTTCCGGCAATCCACTTTTTGTCAGTGTTGTGTAAAAAAAACAACCAACACCACCACAAAGTAGATCGGGCTTCGGCGACCAACCCATAAAAAAAATCTCCGTCAGAATACCCTCCACGCGCCGCCACTCGCCACCTAAAGAATATTTTCCAGCGAAGCTCCAACATCGCGTGGGCCACCTTCCGGCCATTTTTTGGCGACGACTCTTCAGAA
Organism: Nicotiana noctiflora; assembly: GCA_032618575.1. Lineage (NCBI taxonomy): Eukaryota > Viridiplantae > Streptophyta > Magnoliopsida > Solanales > Solanaceae > Nicotiana > Nicotiana noctiflora. The sequence goes on along the minus strand of JASVEL010008137.1, from coordinate 157,864 downwards.
CAAATTGTTCCCCTTGCAATTTCGAGCCTACTCATCCAAGTTACACCAAATTCCGACAACTTTTATATTTTTCCGGTGTGAGTAGTGATTTCAAAAGTGGACTTCCGGCCATTTTTTGGAAACGTTTCTTCAGAACAGTTGGGTCGTCTGGTAATTCCGATCCTACCCGTACTGTTTTTATTTCATTCCGGCCACTTTGAATTTTCCCGGTAGCTACAGTATTATTCTGACTGCTACAGTACTATTCCGACTGCTACAATAATATTCCGACAGCTACAGTATTTCCTTATTCTGTTTCACTGTTCCTTACTCTGTTTCAGTGGATTACATTTGATTATTTCTCTAATTTGGTAATATTTTGCAACGATGTCTTTGGGAATTGATGCTTTTGGGTCTAAAAACATGAGTTCTGGAAGCTCTAGTGTTATGATTACTTCGGAACCGTTAATTGGAGGTTCAAACTACTTAGCTTGGGCTTCATCTGTCGAGTTGTGGTGTAAAGGTCAAGGTGTTCAAGATCATCTAATTAAATAGTCTAGTGAAGGAGATGAAAGGCGATAGCGCTTTGGGCAAAGATTGATGCTCAATTATGTAGCATCTTGTGACGTTCTATTGATTCTAAGTTGATGCATTTATTTCGTCCATTCCAGACATGTTATTTGGTTTGGGCAAAGGTTCGTACCTTATACACTAATGACATATCTCGCTTCTATAATGTGATATCACGGATGACAAACTTAAAGAAGCAAGAATTAGATATGTCTACTTACTTGGGTCAAGTACAAGCAGTCACGGAGGAATTTGAGACATTAATGCCAGTTTCGGCTAGTGTGGCAAAGCAACAAGAGCAGCGATAAAAGATGTTTCTAGTTCTTACACTATCTGGACTTCCTAATGATCTTAACTCAGTGCGAGACCAGATTTTGGCTAGTCTGACTGTTCCCACAGTTGATGAATTATTATCTCGATTACTCCGCCTTGCTGCAGCACCAAGTCACCCACCGATCTCATCACAAATACTTGATTCCTCTGTTCTCGCATCGCAGACAGTGGATGTCCGGGCGTCTCAAACTATAGAGAACAGAGGAGGACGAGGTCGTTTTGGGAGATCTACACGCAAGTGTTCTTATTGTCACAAACTTGGACACACTCGTGAAAGGTGCTATTCCTTACATGGTCGTCCACCCAAAAATGCTTACGTTGCTCAGACCGAGACTACAGGTAACCAAGATTTTTCTATATCTAAAGAAGAATATAATGAGCTCCTCCAGTATCGAGCAAGTAAGCAGACATCTCCACAAGTAGCCTCAATTGCCCAGACTGATACTCCTGTTGCTGCTAATTCTTTTGCTTGTGTTTCCCAGTCTAGTACTCTTGGACCATGGGTCATGGACTCAGGCGCTTCTGATCACATCTCTGGTAATAAATCACTTTTGTCGAATATTGTATATTCACAGTCTCTTCCAACTGTTACTTTAGCCAATGGATGTCAAACTAAGGCATAAGGAGTTGGACAAGTTAACCCATTATCTTCTATCACCCTAGATTCTGTTCTTTATGTCCCTGGTTGTCCTTTTAGTCTTGCATCTGTTAGTTGTTTGACTCGTGCTCTCCATTGTGGTATATATTTTACTGATGATTCTTTTATTATGCAGGACCGTAGTACGGGGCAAACAATTGGTACAGGACGTGAATCAGAAGGCCTTTACTATCTTAATTCACTCAGTCCTTCCACAACATGTCTAGTTACCGATTCTCCGGACCTAATCCAATGTCGTTTAGGACATCCAAGTTTATCCAAACTTCAGAAGATGGTGCCTAGTTTATCCAGTTTGTCTACATTAGATTGTGAGTCGTGTCAGCTTGGGAAACATACCCGAGCTTCCTTTCCGCGTAGTGTTGGGAGTCATGCTGAGTCTGATTTCTCCTTGATTCATTCTGATATATGGGGTCCTAGTAGAGTCAGTTCAACCTTAAGATTCCGTTATTTTGTTAGTTTCATTGATGATTACTCAAGATGTACTTGTCTTTTCTTAATGAAAGATCATTCTGAGTTATTCTCTATATTCCAGAGTTTTTGTGCTGAAATAAAAAATCAATTTGCTGTCTCTATTCGCATTTTTCGCAGTGATAATGCTTTAGAATATGTATTTTCTCAGTTTCAGCAGTTTATGACTTTCTCATGGAATTATTCATCAGACATCTTGTCCTTATACCCCTCAGCAAAATGGGATTACAGAAAGAAAGAATAGGCACCTTATTGAGACTGCTCGCACACTTCTAATTGAATCTCGTGTTCCGTTGCGTTTTTGGGGCGATGCAGTTCTCACAGCTTGTTATTTGATTAATAGGATGCCTCCGTCTCCAATCAAGGATCAAATTCCGCATTCAGTATTGTTTCCCCAGTCAGCCTTATACCCTCTACCACCTCGTATTTTTGGGAGCATATGTTTTGTTCATAACTTAGCCCCAAGGAAAGATAAGTTAGCTCCCCGTGCTCTCAAGTGTGTCTCGTGTTCTGAAGGGATATCGTTGTTATTCACCTGATCTTCATAGGTACCTTATGTTAGCTGACGTCACATTTTTTGAGTCTAAACCTTTCTTTGCTTCTGCTGACCACCATGATATATTTGAGGTCTTACCTATACCGACCTTTGAGTAGTTTCCTATAGCTCCTCCTCCACCTTCGAACACAGAGGTTTCACCCATACTAACCATTGAGGAGTCTAGTGTTGTTCCTCCTAGTTCCCCAGTCACAGGAACACCACTCTTGACTTATCATCGCCGTCTGCGCCCTACATCAGGCCCAACTAGATCTCATCCTGCACCTGACCCTAGTACACCGATTGCACTTCGAAAAGGTATACGGGCCACACTTAACACTAATCCTCATTATGTTGGTTTGAGTTATCATCGTCTGTCATCTCCCCATTATGTTTTTATATCTTCTTTGTCCTCGGTTTCCATCCCTAAGTCTACAGGTGAAGCATTGTCTCATCCAGGATGGCGACAGGCTATGAGTGACAAGATGTCTGCTTTACATACAAGTGGTACTTGGGAGCTTGTTCCTCTTCCTTCAGGTAAATCTATTGTTGGTTGTCGTTGGGTTTATGTAGTCAAAGTTGGTCCCGATGGCCAGATTGATCGACTTAAGGCCCGTCTTGTTGCCAAAGGATATACTCAGATATTTGGGCTCTATTACAGTGATACCTTCTCTCCTGTGGCTAAAGTGGCATCAGTCCGTCTTTTTCTATCCATGGTTGCGGTTCGTCAATGGCCCCTCTATCAGCTGGACATTAAGAATGCCTTTCTTCACGGTGATCTTGAGGATGAGGTTAATATGGAGCAACCACCTGGTTTTGTTGCTCACGGGGAGTCTCGTGGCCTTGTATATCGCTTGTGTCGGTCACTTTATGGTCTTAAGCAGTCTCCTCGAGCGTGGTTTGGTAAGTTAAGCACGGTTATCCAGGAGTTTGGCATGGCTCGTAGTGAAGCAGATCACTCTGTGTTTTATCGACATTCTGCTCCGAATTTATGTATTTATCCGGTAGTCTATGTTGATGATATTGTTATTACTGGCAATGATCAGGATGGTATTACTAATCTGAAGAAGCATCTCTTCCAGCATTTTCAAACTAAGGATATAGGCAGATTGAAGTACTTTCTAGGTATTGAGGTTGCTCAATCTAGCTCGGGTATTGTTATTTCTCAAAGGAAATATGCTTTAGACATTCTTGAGGAGACATGGATGATAGGTTGCAGACCTATTAAAATTGCGATAGATCTGAGTTCTAAACTTCTGCCGGGACACGGGGAGCCGCTTAGTGATCCTGCAAGTTATAGGCGACTTGTTGGTAAATTAAATTATCTCACGGTGACTAGACCCGTCATATGTTTCCCAGAAGTAACACATTCTATGAATTCTCCCTGTGATAGTCATTGGGATGCAGTCGTCCGCATTATCCGGTATAGAAAATCGGCTCCAGGAAAAGGATTATTGTTTGAGGATCGAGGTCATGAGCAAATTGTTGGGTGCTCAGATGCTAATTGGGCAGGATCACCTTCTGATAGACGTTCTACGTCTGGCTATTGTGTTTTAGTAGGAGGAAACTTTGTGTCCTGGAAAAGCAAGAAACAGAATGCAGTTGCTCGATCTAGTGCAGAAGCAGAATATCGAGCAATGGCTATGGCAACATGTGAACTAGTCTGAACCAAACAATTGCTCAAGGAATTAAAATTTGGTGAAATCAGTCAGATGGAACTTGTGTGCGACAATCAAGCTGCCATTCATATTGCATCAAATCCGGTGTTTCATAGAGAACTAAACACATTAAGATTGATTGTCACTTCGTAAGAGAGAAGATACTTTCAGGAGATATTACTACGAAATTTGTGAGGTCGAATGATCAACTTGCATATATTTTCACCAAGTCCCTCACTGGTCCTCGCATTGGTTATATATGTAACAAGCTCGGTGCATATGATTTGTATGCTCCGGCTTGAGGGGGAGTGTTAGATATAGATATAGTTGTCCCACATTGGATTAGGAGTAGTATGCCCTTTGTATAGAGTAGCTATAAATTAGCACATCTTGTATTGCATTAGACACACAATATCAATATATCATATTTTCTCCCGTGCCTTCTCACACAAGACAAATTGATACCTACCCAAAGAAAGTGTAAGAACACGAATCAACCAGTCTTAGTGTCTTACCAGTTTTGGGATGACACCTGCTTCAACCATATTCTTGTGATTAGAAACAGTCAATGCTAAATTAGCCAAAACCCTTCCAGCTGCCTCCTTCACTTTCACTTCTTCATCCTCCAGGAACTTTATTAGTAAAGGCAGGAGATCAGGATTGGCAATTTTGTTTCTGAGTTTCTCATCCACAGAAAAATTCCATAATGTCAATAAGCTTTGCTCCTTCACCTGCAGAAATAAATTCAAGCTTGTGCCTCAAATGTTTGTGACAAAAAGACATCGAGGAAAGAAAAAATGAGGTAGATTTTGCACATTTGGGGAGAGGGAAGAACGTCTCAAGAGGCCGTTTATCTCTTCTATTGCACCACTATCTGCCACAAGCTCTCTGTACATATTCACTGAGGATATCATCCTCAAAAGACCAGCAGCTGCTTCACAAGCAGCATCAGACTCAGACCTTAGAAGGTTCACAGTCAGATTAACAGAACCCCGGAACTGCATTAACATATCAACACACTGCTTCCCTCCAAGTGAATACTTCCAGAGAGCAATGACTGCCTGTTCTCTATCTAGAGGGTCATGGTCCAAACCAAGCATCCGAACAAACAAGGCAATGTAACCATCACCTGTGTTAGATGAGCTATCCTTTAACTTATCAACATCCTGTAAATGAAACAGGAAGATTCATCATCATGTACACCTAAGCAAAAAAACTTGATGCGGATAAGCTCTGAAAGAGTTAGTGAAAGAAAGATCACCACTAAAAATGGGAGTACTCTCAACGATTAACTAGACATTAAGCAAACAAATTTATTTATTTATCTCTAGGATTAAGAACTGGAGGTTAAAGTTGTGTTTTGTAAACCAATTTCCCCATAAGAGAGAAATATTATCTACATAACATTCACAAATGAGTTTGAAAACTCATAGCATGACAGAGTAGAAACTAAAGCAATAAGAAACTAAAATACAGTAGGAGAAATAGGGGGTAAAGAAACTTCACCTGGCGAGGGTCAACATAAACTTCACCCCCTCCATCACTGCAGGCCGCCGTGAGACCTGAATACAACCTATGGAAGTTGGAAAACAATGAATTATTAGCTTTTCTTGTTCTAATTGTGACACTTATAACTCCTGCAGGGGTTTGCAAGACTCGATAATTGGGTGGCTTGAGCAAGAGCTGTGCTGGGATTTGTAAGGCCATGTTTGGTATATGTCAACAGAATTAGAGTTTTTAGTAAGAGTTCACTATACTCTTCTCTACTCAATACTCATAATGGAAATAAACTAGTGACGATATTGTAAAGAGATTTTTCTCTCTCCACCAAACTCTATAAGTTTCTTATAGTTGTTTGGCTAAGCTGCAAAAATTAGCTTATTTTGAAAAGTTTTTTTTTTAAAAGTATTTTTTTCAAAAATATTTTTGGCAAGAAGCAGTTTGTGTATGGCTAATTAGTTTGAAAAGCACTTTTGAGCAGCAATTAGTGTTTGGTCAAGCTTTAAAAAACTGTTTCTAAGAGAATTTTTCTCAAAAGTGCTTCTTGAAAAAGTGTTTTCGGAGATAAGCTACTTTTTTCAGCTTCTCCTCAAAAGTATTTTTTTCCTTTCAAAAGTTTGGTAAAACATCTCAATTTTTTGCCAAAACTATTTTTGACAAAAAAAACATTTTTGGCAAAAAAAAAAAGCTTAGCCAAAGAGTGTGTGTATAAAAAAATACATGATTATTAATGATAGTTTGGTGTCGTTGGGCCTCAAAGTGTGTGTGTGTGTGTGTGTGTGTGTGTATATATATATATATATATATATATAATTAAGTTATTAAAAAATATAAATTTAAAATATAAAAAAATATAATTATTAATGATAGTTTGGTGCCACTAGGCCTCAAAATATATATATATATATATATATATATATATATATATATATATATATATATATATATATATATAGGTGACGACATGGATGCGACAATTGTACAAATTAATAACTTAATTTGTACAATTAAGTTATTAAAAAATACTATGAATTTACAGGTGACGACATGGATGCGACTATACATCCCGGCCCTCGGACAGCTCGAGGAGATGGAATAATATAGGATTATTAGCACTGGACGAATATAGCTCGACTATGCTTTGATCACGGTCTTGATTGAGCGGTGGCGACCGGAGACGCACACTTTCCATCTGCCATCGGCGAGGCCACTATCACACTCCAAGACGCTGAGATTTTATATGGCCTGTCCGCTGATGGCTTGCCAGTTTTACTGCTTGCGACCATGAGACATTATTCGCGGCAAGCATATTGGGATATGCTGCACATGCTCACGGGTTTCATGCCGGAGGATGAGGAGGTAGCGTCTGGGGCCAGTCGTATGTAGCTAGTCCCCATTAGAGACAACCTGGTGCAGATCCACCATACTATCACCGACGAGTCAGCGGAGGTGGATGTACAGCAATATACGAGGTTGTTGTTGCTCCTATTTGAGGAGGGGTCTTGTTCCCGAACACTTTGGAAAACCTAGTGAGCCTGCGTTTTTTGCATCATATTACCCGGTTCGAGAATATAGCCAGCTATAGCTGGGGTGGTGTTGTCATCTCATATTTTTACAGGCAGATGTGGCAGGCTTGAATCGGCACACAGAGAGACGTTTGTGGCTTTCTGATGCTTTTACATGTGACAACAATATTCAAATAATATGTCCATTAGTTACAATTCTACCTAGTTATAGTTAATATTATACTTTACGTCAACTTTGTATGTTAGGTTTGGGTCTGGGAGCGATTTTTGCAGTTTCGGCCACCTCTACCACAACTACCGGCTAATGTAGAAATTCTGCATCTCCCTCTAGCACATAGGTGGGTTATGCGTCGTAGACTTGCACGAGAGTATGATGTCCATCATAATCTTCCCCTCTACAGGGATGTGTTGGATTTGCCAGAGGACGCACAAGTGAATATCTAACTAAACTTATTAGTTATTGTTTAACTTAGTGTTGCCCATACTAATGGTTTGCGTTCTTATTTGATAGTTCATCTGGATGTCGTACAGCGATGAGATGATAGGTACCCTGCCAGCATATTGCACGTTCGGCCGACATATTTGGAGGGCTTCTGTCCCACTCACACACCTCGATATGGTCGAGCATTATGCCTCGGAGTGGGTATTTCGTCAGTTTGGCCTGCCGCTGCATCAAGAAAAACTTTTTCATCCGGAACCTGTCCGGCAAAAACTACTTCAGAATAACCACCCGATGACTGGGGGTTATCTCTATGACACACAACCTCGTTTTTTAGAACGTCTTCGACCTTCACGTACATCTCCAACATTGTGATTACAAGAAATTCTCGGTATTCATCCGGAGTCCTTGAAAATCACTCAACATTTCATCATCATCGTTAAAATTTGAGTAAAAAGCAACCCCTTGCGAAGTGACGGATTACAAATATCCTCCGGTTACTTTAAGTATATCACTGAATGTTTCCTCACACTCATTTTTTTGCATAACAACGATATCAATGTATCGTACTCCATTGTAAGTGGCAATTTAACATGATACTTAGCAGGTAAACTGTAGCCCACAGAGTTATTCTCCATCACAACCTCACCCCCCAATATAATGAGATTCTTATTCTACGCTCTTCAGACATAATGAAAAAAAGTTGTAGAATTTAACAACAATAAACGTTTCAACAAGACTTAAAAATTTTTTTGAATGAATTTCTATACAATCTTAACCTCTTTATATAGGAAATGGCTAGCCAAAATAATTAATTTTTTTCATATATAGCGTCGAAAAGGTTGGCACTATACACTTTTAAATTATTGAAGTCAGCAATTATTGGTGGGGCCAATAATGAGGGGTATAGCACCAGGTATTGTGACGCTATATCAGGGCGTGTCAGCTTTTGCAGTATAGTACCATAATACCTGACGCTATACATTGACGGTACAGTTACCGGTAATGTATAGCGCCAGTTATTGTGGCACTATACATAAAAGTGTCTTCTTCTTTTTTCACATACTTATGTACTTTAAGTCCAAAACAACAACATTTTGGTTCCGGACTCACACACAACCAATTATCAATTAAGTTCTACGATCTTAGGTTTTAAGTATTCACAATACTTCAAAGCGGAAGTAAAAGGAAAGAAAAGACAAACTATGCATAATGCTTAGGTTGTCAAGTCTTTTTGTATGGGTCAGAATCATACCCTATAATAATGAACGAAGCTAATTATTTTTCTCGGCTAAATGCAAGATTAATAAATGGCACGACCACTCTAAACGCCCGCCTAAGATGATCATTAATGCTACGACCTATCCGCTATGTCTAAGATAACCGCTTAATATGGTCCCAACCACCAAAACACGGTTTATGTAGTTCATAGCTATAAATACCAAGAAGGAAGCCAGAAAAAGGATTTCTCTCCTCCCGCATGGGGGACTCTAAAACAGAGAAAGAAAAAATAAGGGAGAATCGGAACTACACAACTGAAATGGAAGATCAAAAGGAAATATGATTGTAAGGTTCTAAACCTCCATACGGGAAGGCAGACTATCCTATTATCATCAATAAAGATCATCCATATCTTTGACTACTACAAAAATTGTCCTTAATTACCATTTCCTTTACTTGATTCTTGATTTATTACGACTTGCTATGATTGGCCCTCAACCCATGTATATTGATTTGTATTCATAAAGTATATGATAACTTTTGAGTCAAACAATTTGGCGCCGTCTGTGGGGATTTCCTAGCAAGATCGCGTAGTTCTTCCTGAAGTCAATAGAAAAGGGGACGCCGGGAAAAGGAAATATAACCCAGCTAGAGAAAGCCTACTCTCTCTCTCTCTCTGGTTTCCGATAATGCGAACAAAAAAAATCCCCCACTTTTTGGAGGATCGCTACAAAGCACCCCCCATTTTATGATGCGGGCCTCGATCCAAGGATCCCTCAAAACGACCTGCATACCGAGAAAACCAGACGTAAACTGCCCAAATTCTTTAAGTCTTAAAGTCAGACTGTAGTTGAACCAAGACTCAGGTCATGCGCCTTCACCATCAAAATTGATATAGTTCAACTACAGATGAACTAGGACTCAGACCACGCGCCTTCGACAACAAATTCAACCATGGTTGAACCAAGACTCGGGCTATGCGCCCTCGCCTTCAAATATTTAACGAAGCTCAACAACAGTTGAACTGGGACTCAGGCTACGTGCCTTCACCAACAAAATTTGACTACGGCCGAATCAAAACTCAGGCCACGCGCCTTCGACAAAAAATTCAACTATGGCAAGACTCGGGCTATGTGCCCTCGCCTTCAAAAATTTAACGAAGATCAACAACATTTGAACTGGGACTCGGGCTATGTGCCTCCTCCAACAAAATTCGACTACGGTCGAATCAAAACTCAGGCCACGTGCCTTCGACAAAAAATTCAACCATGGTTGAAACAAGACTCGGGCTATGCGACCTCGCCTCCAACAATTGATTAATTTCAACAACAGTTGAATGGGGACTCAGACCGTGCGCCTTCATCAACAACTTCAACTATGGACGAACCAAGACTCGAGCTATGCGCCCTCGCCTTCCAAGTAAGTATGTCCGACTCAGGCTAAAATCAGAGACACATATAATTCGGCCTCGGTCGGACCACAAGGTCGTGTTCTCATTATCACAGTCCGACCACGCCTGAACTGGGACTAAGGCTAAACGCTACCACCCTCGAATGAGAGGTTCAACTTGGCCACGTCAAGTCAAAAAGAAAAATTGCCAACATACGAATGTTAACACACCTACCCTGATCAAACATTAAAGGCGAGATGCCGCCTAACCAAACGCGGGCAAAACAAATACTAGACGAATAACGGGAGGCAAATTCCTTTTAATTCATAAAACAATCGCGGGCTATTCCCGCTTACATTCGACCAAAAGCCGATCAGTTAATTTTTTTTTTAGAAAAAACAACAACAACACAAACAAACACCAAATGGCGAAAAGAGAGGAAAAAGCTATTTTCTATTCAGCACCATCTGCATTGCCACTTGTCCCCTCTGCACTGCCGCCTGTGCCCTTCGCAATTGGCACCATCATCGACCCCTGGCGTCGTGGCGTCAAAGCCACATTCCATACGGGCCTCCCGAGCCCTTTGGCGTGCCCCCTTGAAAGCGGTTTCGGACACGATACTGACCTCAAACAGATTCTTGTATACATCCCGCTGGGCCTCGGCATAAACCCAAATTTCGCGGGACCGGCCAGCGAAAGTGAAGTGCTCTTGGAGACACCGATTCTCTTCCTCCAAAATCGCGATCTAACCCGTTGCATCGTGAGCGCTCCGCTCAAAGACCCATATCCGCTCTTCATGACTCCCCTCCCTGAAAGCAGCTGCTGCCCTTACCAACGACAATTGGGACTCGTCGGCGCGGATAGTCCCTACAACTCCTCGACTCTGGCCGAGGCATCAACCAGTTGGCGCTTCAAGGTTGCAATCTCCCCTTATAGTGTGGAAACCTTCCCATTCCACTCCGATGTGACTTCCGTTACCTAGGTTAAACATATGCGCTCACGCTCGACTGAGGCCCTCCTACCAGCTTCAAGCTCCTCATCCTTTCATTACAACTGCTCTTCCAAAGCCCTCACCCGACTGAGAGCGTGTTGCGCCTAAAGCTCCCTTCTCACCAATTCCTCGACCAAAGCCCGACTACGGGGATCGTACCTCATGCGCACACGCATCTCCCTGCACCTATCCCGATAACGATGATACTTCTCCAGTACCCGCAAAAATACCCTCGAGCGAACATTGGCTCGGCGGATGCTCTCCACCTCCAGCAAAAAAGCCTACAAAGCAAAAGACTATTGTTTAAGAAAAAATAAAAACAGGGAAAAAAGAAAGCAAATAAGCCTTCATCTTCGAACACGTACCCTCATGGCCATCACAGCCACCTCGTTCATCAGACCAACATCCGTAACTTCCCTTAGTGCCTCATTCTCTCTCGCCGAGCACAGCTGCCCGAACTGCGACACTAGACTCGAGTCCAGTTGCAGCAAATTTGAATTCGTGGGAACCTCAATGAGGCGAGGCCTCCCCTCCAAATGGACAGTAGCATTCGCGAAACCATCTCGAAACATGCGGACGTCCTTAGAGTCCAAATCCGAGTCAGACCCAGACCCATCTCCTGCATCCCCTCCCCGCGCCGCTTCCGCCGACGAGGTGCTCGACCTACCAATCTCCATGATCGTGGGGAGTCTCCCCCATCTCGACCCTAGGTGTTGAAGACTGGGCCGTTGGAGCAGCGCTTCCTTTACGACCCAAGTAGACTTGGGCATTATCCACCCTCAATCTATCCTCGGGGGTACGCGCCGCAGCCGTACTCTCCTCGCCTCCGGATGGGGCGAATCTACAATGATTATGATAAGGGGAACGAGCGCGGCCACTGCAGTAGAGACTGGAGTAAATGCAACCCTACGCCTGACCAAGGGCCTATCCTCCTCTTTACACGAGGATGAACCATCCCGAGAGTGAATGTTCCCCAATGGCCCTTTATCCCGAATATGCATTGCGAGGGGGAAGGAGCTGCAGAAGACTCGAACGATGTCGTTCTCGGTACACGACACGATGCAGGCACCGCAAAAAATCTAACAATCGCACATGTACTCCGGAAGGCCAGTTGAGCGGCTCTGTCACGATTCACTCTTCTTGCAGCAGAAAGACAAGGTTAGCCCAAGGAACTACAAAATCCTAAACCATGCAAAGCAGGGAACGAGCTTCTTACCCACGGCTTGCCCCCGACCATGTTTCTCCCAAAAGGATGCCCACGTGTGAATCCCCTCGATATGAGGAAGCACGACTTCGATCCATCTGCGTATTCCTGCAAATAAGGTTGGTGGAGACCTCTTGGTTGCAAAAGCAACGACAAGACAATATTCGGATAAGCACAATAAAAGGAGAAGGGAGGAACAAAACTTGCTATTTCGACAAAGGTAACTCACATGTATGGTTCCAATGGTTCTAAACCTCCGGGAACCCTGAAGGGGACGCCACTAAATGCTCGGTTCTGTTATAAAAGAAATACTTAAAAGACGGAGGCTCGACCTCATCGTCCAGCATAGCCGTCAGCCTCATCGACCCACACGGGCACGCCTGAAGCATGGTGCCCTGCACTCGTTGAGGAGCATACAGGGCGAGCACGTGCTGCATCGTCACAACCTGGCTGGCCAATTCCTCGTACTTCAAGAACATCGCCAAAAACTTATATAGAGAGGGGGTGAGTTGGCCCGATCAGACCCCATAGTAACGGCAGAAGTCTATCACCAAAGTGGGAAGTGAAACCCTGAACCCCAGTTTGAAGGGGTACGCATAACAGATGCAGTATCCCGCACGATACCCTTTCCTCATATTCCGAGCAAGAATTATATCAGCATGGGTGGGTACAAATCCCTATTCCTGCAGTCGGGCCATGCCAATCTCCCTATCACCGGGGCTTCATCCACGGGGTCCTCCCCTCCTTCGGCGGTGAAATCTATCACCGGACCTCCAGATATAGGGAGTACTTCATCTACGGATGGAATCCCCTCAGTCTCAGCCTGCCCCCTCCTCCCATCGCCGGAGATGGCCCTTCAATCGCCGGAGGATTGACCGACAAACTGACTGGAGGAGCTTCACGAGAAGAAGTGCTTGCCATTGCTTAGTTGCTAGAAGGATGAAAGACCGAATTTGGTAAAAATGATAAAACTTTTCTCAATCAAGAAAAGGGATAATGAATTTACAGAAGAAAAAAGCTCCAGAATCTCTCAGACAAACAATAAAGTATCAAGAAACTGATATTCCAATTCACCTTTATAGGTCACATATATGATTGCGGGAAAATCGATAGATATCATTAACTGTGTATCAAACCGTCAAAATGGTTCAATTCTGCCAAGACATGCGCCGCCACGACAAGCACCACAAAGTGACTACTCGACCGCAGTCATAATCTCGCTAAACGGAGAAAACAGAGATTCTCGCTAATATGGGCAAAATGTACCATACGACCGCAAAACTCTAAACACACTGCTCATATTGTACTCAGATACGTTGTGTATGACTTGTTTCCTGCCGCATATGAAGGTTACATACCACGGCTCGCCATAAAAAGCATGGCCTCGACCAGAATGACGGTCGTCCATTTTTTATCCAAAATCTTCTATATCGTAGTCGATAAAATTTGCTCATCAAGCTCGAGCGCGGGACGACCTCGATAAGCGGAGGGACTAACTGTATGGGTCGGAACCCGACCCTATAATAATGAACGAAGCTAATTATTTTTTTCGGCTAGATGCAAGATTAATAAATGGCACGACCACTCTTAATTAACGACCCTGAACGCCCGCCTAAGATGATCATTAAGGCTACGACCTATCCGCTATGTCTAAGATAACCGCTTAATATGGTCCTAGCCACCAAATACGGTTTATGTAGTTCATAGCTATAAATACCAAGAAGGAAGCTAGAAAAAGGATTCCTCTCCTCCCCATGGGGGACTCTAAAAACAGAGAAGGAAAAAAGGAGAGAGAATCGGAACTACACAACTGAAAATGAAAGATCAAAAGGAAATATGATTGTAAGGTTCTGAACCTCCCTACGGGAAGGAAGACCACCCTATTATCATCATTAAAGATTATCCATATCTTCGACTACTACAAAAACTATCCTTAATTACCATTTCCTTTACTTGATTCTTGATTTATTATGACTTGTTATGATTGACCCTCAACCTATGTATATTGATTTGTATTCATAAAATATATGATAACTTTTGAGTCGAACAATTTAAACAAAGCATTAAAATGAATGTTTCATGTGTCAAAATCAAAGCAACCATTTGATAATTGAGAGACAAGACGGATATAGTAAGGGACCCTCAATATTAGGTTTCATGTATGGTACTTATTATATCACAATCAAAATTAAGCTCACTCCTATGTGTCAATAATATTTATATGTTCAAGTCACTTATTTAATAATTACAGGTAAATTTATTATTAAATATTAATTAGTAATTTGGTAAAATAATAAACAATGCTATCACAGATTATTTTTTTTAGTTCGTCCCCGAGAACTCCTTACTTTGTTCTCTTGACTTGAACCCACAATTTTAGAGTTTGAGGTAATTGAGTAATTCTTTATTGTCTGCTATCAAATTTAAAATTTATTGACAATGTAAAAGAATCTTTATAAAGGTTACTCCGTTTATTTCAGTTTAGGTAAACTTATTTTCTTTTTGATCTGTTCTAAAAAGAATAATTTATTTTTGAATTTGGAAATAATTTAGCTTAAACATCCAATTTTATCCTTAATAAGAAGCTTTTATAGCCACACAAATACTCTAGAACCCCTTTTTTAACCAACAAATTTCAGAAGGTTATTCTTTCTTAAATTATGTATTCATAAATTGAAAAGAAGAAGTACTACAATTTAAATCCTTGTGAAAATTGGGTCATATTAGATATCTCTATGTCATTTGGCTTTTTCCTCCAATGATCTCCACCGTCAAGTTAATAAGTCTCTCAAACCTCTATAAATACAAATGTTTTCTCACTTTGATTTACACTCAACCTACTTGCTTGTTTTCTTCATTATTAATTCCACCATCAAGACACTCACTTCTCCCCTTTCCCATAACTTTGAAGTGAGCTTTGAGTCATCATCAATGGCTTGCTTGGAACTCTCCAAAGAGGTAATATTTTGACTCATCATCTACCTACTTTCTTTCGATTAATTAATTAATTTGTTATAAAATCAAGAATCAACGTTAATTCTCTTGAAGACACAAACAAGAATTAAAAAGCATTAGATTTCTATCTTTATAATCTTGTCATGCAAAGAGAACACATTTTCCTTTTTCTATTATAGTAGTATATTTTTTCAAGAGAATGATGATTTCACTAATCACCAGGTGAAGCAAGAAGAAGAAGAGTGCACTAATGATGGAACTGTTGATTTTCATGGAATGCCTGCAATCAGAGGAAAAAGTGGGATATGGAAGGCTGGAATTATACTTCTATGTAAGCTTTTTCTTCTTTTACAGTACAAAATTAAACCACGGTTTCATCTTGAGTAATAGTATATGGAAAAGAAGGAACAAAAACTGATATTACACTCTGCTTATCTTTCTTTAATTTATAGTTCCTCCCACCTTATAAAATTGTCAGTACACTTTGTATAAAGTATTAATATAATTTCTCTGACTTATTTTTATATTTTTTCTTTTGTTTATTACTTGGTGTGTGGAAAAGGTGGTCTTCTTAGTGTTGCCAACTTCTTCAAGATTTTTTATTTTTCTTTTCTATTTTAGTGTTAACAAATAGTAGTAAAAGTTTTAAATAAAGTTTGATAACT
The DNA here is from genome assembly GCA_032618575.1 of Nicotiana noctiflora. NCBI lineage: Eukaryota > Viridiplantae > Streptophyta > Magnoliopsida > Solanales > Solanaceae > Nicotiana > Nicotiana noctiflora. Next base: position 141,772 of record JASVEL010008137.1, on the reverse strand, counting down.
CTGGGAAATTGTGAGCTAATAAATGAAGGCAGCTATCATATACAAGGAAACTGGAATATGACAAGAGTTTAAAAGTGCAGAGTCCAAATTTAAAGTAAAATACTTAAGACACGTGTCAAAAGAGGGTTCTCTCATTTTGACAGCTCGAGATACATACGTATATAAACTTGTACATGTATTATTGGGGGAGGGGGGTTGAGAGAGATCAGAGAAGAAACTTCCAGTTTCTCTCTACTTTTGTGATATGAATTTGGCAGTAATAGCAAAAATTCTGTGGAAGAAGACAAGAGAGAAAAAAGGAGGGGGTGTGACAAAAGCATGCAGTAATAGAAAAGACAATTCTGACACGTAAATACATTCATGCGACTGTAGGTGCCACGTTATATAATGACAAAATTTTGTTCTTTTGATCACGATTTTTGCTTATCCTAATTTTTGTTTCTGTGTTTTTTTTTTGTGTTTTTTTATTTACGTTTTTTCCCAAAATAATTATTTGATCAGATGGATTGTGTTCAGTAAACATGATTGTTAGTTTGTTAGCTATGAGATATTGAGGATGGATGTGTCTGAGGGATGTAAGATGATAAGTTTTATGATTTTCACAAAAGTTGAAGGAAACCAAAATGGAAGTGTGATATATAACAAGATGCGGTATGTATAAATTAAATTAATTTTGGTGTCAACCTACGACAACTATGTAAGCTGCGTAGGAAAAACACGTGGTACACGCGCATATAGGGTTCGGATTCTATTAGATCTATGCATTTATTGGCGGATTCTATTAGATCTATGCATTTATTGGCTGAATAGAAGGATGACGTATTATAAATTGAAAGTCATGCGCGTGTATGAATATGAGTGTTCTCTTATAACGTTTTATGATTGGTCATTGGCCTAGTACATAGAAGGATGACGTATTAAAAGTCGAAAGGCGTATCGACAAATGTAAGTGTTCTTATCACATTTTATGATTGGTCATTGGCATAGCATGTAGAAGAATGGCGTATTAAAAGTCGAAAGGTGTATCGACAAATGTAAGTGTTCTTATCACATTTTATGATTTGGTCATTGGCGTAGCACGTAGAAGAATGGCGTATTAAAAGCAGAAAGGCATATTAGTGAATAACCAGTGTTCTTATCACATTTGTTGTTGTTGTTGTCATACCTTGTCGTTTATTGAGAATGTAGTGACCATTCCGGAAGGGAGGATTTTTGCATGCCTTGATTGGTCATTCTACTATTCGGAGAAGAAGGAAAACATGTCGAATAGAGCATGGAAGGATTTATTGTATATAAACAACAACAACAACAATGACGACTACTACTACATACTACGTACAAGAACATAACTAAAGTCATTCTGCATGCCTTATTAGGGTACTTTATTTTGTTGGGGAAAAAATAAGATGACATAGGTTACATAAGATCTATCAAGGTAAAATGATTAATGATTGGATTTCTTCTCATGCACAAAATTGGCAAAAAGAGCATAGTGTTGGCATATTTTGACATTAGGGCATAGTGTATTGGTAAGTTTTGACATTTGAGTGCTTGCTTAGGTAGTGACTTGGTTCAAAGAGGAAAGAAAAAAAGGAAGCAAAAGATATTTAATTTCTTTCCACAATATGGCATAGAAAAAGATCACGCTCCACTATTGAACGACCTAAGGGATCATTTGGTAGGATATATTAGGGAAAATAATACGTGTATTAGCTTTGGTAATATTATTAATCTCTTATTTGGTAGTAGTATTTTTTTAACTTATGTGTAACTAATATTTGTATTAGTACACTATATTCAGTACTATTCTTATACATGGTACACCATAGCATTAGCAATACCATGACTTTTAGTACATAGATAAGCATGTATAAAGACAGAATCGCCCTTTCAATACCTTTAATACACCATATCAAAAGTCGATAAGAAATAAACCATTGTAACTAATAACGACATTACTAATCCCAACATTAGTAAAACATCCTATTTCAGTACTATTCTTATACACCCTATCAAACAACCCATTAATGCTATAGGAATATCACACCTAGGTTATGGTTAACTGCCTTAGTAAGTGTTAATTGCCCTTGTGGGTGCACAATTATCACTAATTTCAACTCTAAATCTACTACAGTAAAATGCATTGTGAATATCAATTTGACAAGAAATTGATTGGAAAGGAAAGAAATGATAGGTCTATTGAAAGTGACCTAATTATCAAACCTAGTAGAAATACTTGACCACAACTTACTTGAGAGGCTAAAGTTGAAAGTTCTCCACATTTTCACAAGTGTGTCTTTACATTGATTGATTGATTGATTTACCTATTCAGTCACTAAACCCCACTATACATATTTAGGACAATGTAACATCCATATAACCAAATTGACTGATTCAACTATCCATATCTAAAGTTGAAAGTTATCTATATTGTGCAAGTGTGTGATTAATCGATATACCTTGTTAGACATGCTAAATCCCATTCTTTAGGATAATTTAACACCCATTGAACTAAAATTACTTGATTCAACTATCTCATATACGGACGCTCTTCTAAAGTTGAAAGTTGTCTACATTCTGCAAATATGTGATTGATCGATTTACCTTGTTAGCCATGCTAAATCCCATTATTTAGGATAATTTAACATCCATATAATTAAAATTATTTGATTCAACTATCTCATAGACTGATGCTCTTTTTATCTTACATTACTGGAGAGGCTAAAGTTGAAAGTTGTCCATAATTTCGCCTAGTATGCCTTGGTCTTAAACATTGATTGATTTACCTAGTTAGGCACTTAATCGCGCTATGTAGGAGAATGTAACACCAATAAAAGCAAATTGATTGATTCAACTATCTTATAAACGAATGCCCTTTTGTCTATAATTGAGCAATAAAATGGATCACCTAACTTTCTTTTAAATTTGTTTTCACTGTGATTTTATCCAGTGAATCAAAGTTTAGCTACTCTTGCCTTTTTCGGTGTTGGGGTGAATTTGGTGTTGTTCCTGACAAGAGTGATGCAAGAAAACAACGCTGAGGCTGCTAATAGTGTGAGCAAATGGACTGGCACTGTGTACATCTTCTCTCTTGTTGGTGCTTTTCTTAGTGACTCCTACTGGGGAAGATTCAGAAGTTGTGCCATTTTCCAGGTCATCTATGTGATTGTAAGTATCCATTACGTGGCATCTGACACACAGTTTAATGAAATTCACAATCAAACAGATTTCTTATTCCATCATACTTGTCGATCTTGCTCTTAATGATTGGTCCGGGATGCAAACAGGGATTAGTACTATTATCACTGGCGACACAACTTTATTTGGTGAAACCGAAAGGTTGTGGAGATCGAACAACTCTATGTGGACCGCATTCAACCATGGAGATTAGTCTATTCTACATCTCTGTGTACATGATTGCTCTAGGATATGGAGGCTACCAGCCTAACATTGCTACCTTTGGAGCTGATCAGTTCGATGAGCATGATCCTAGAGAGAAACAATCCAAACAGGCTTTCTTCAGCTACTTCTACCTGGCCCTGAACCTTGGTTCACTTTTTTCTAACACCATTTTAGACTACTTTGAGGATGACGGGATGTGGGCTCTTGGTTTTTGGGCATCTGCTGCTTCTGCTTTTGCTGCATTGGTGCTCTTTCTTGTAGGCACCGTGAAGTATAGGCACTTTAGATCTAGTGGCAACCCTATAACCAGGTTTTCCCAAGTTATAATCGCTGCATCGAACAAGTGGAGAGTAGAGATTCCAGAGAATGAAGATGCATTATACGAAGGCGATGACGAGAGCTCCAGAACTGCGGGTAGAAAAATGCTCCACACCCAAGGTTTCAAGTGAGTATAAAAGTAGTAATGTCGAATTCAAAAGATAGTTACATAGATGCCTAATTTGTGGCCTGTGTATTTTGCCTATTTAAGATGCTCTTTTATTAAACACAGGTTTTTGGATAAAGCAGCTTTGATAACATCCAAGGAACTTGGCAATGAGAAGCAGAGGAATCGCAACCCCTGGCGCCTCTGCCCAATTTCACAAGTTGAAGAGGTGAAATGCATCTTGAGATTGATGCCAATTTGGCTATGTACTATAATTTATTCTGTAGTTTTCACACAAATGGCCTCAATCTTCGTGGAGCAAGGTGATGCAATGAATACTAGAATCGCGAAATTCAGGATACCAGCAGCAAGTATGTCTAGCTTTGACATCATGAGTGTAGCAGTTGTAATATTCCTCTACCGGCGAGTCCTTGATCCTTTAGTGAAAAAGATAAAGAAGCACAAGGGCGAGGCTCTAGGGATAACTCAACTTCAACGGATGGGGGTTGGACTTATCATAGCTGTGATGGCAATGCTATCAGCGGGAATTGTGGAGTGCTACAGGCTCAAGTATGCTAGAAATGACCAAAGCTCAATCTCTCTAAGTATCTTATGGCAAATTCCTCAATACTCTCTGATAGGAGCTTCGGAAGTGTTCATGTACGTAGGCCAACTGGAGTTTTTCAATGAACAAGCACCCGATGGACTCAAAAGCTTCGGTAGTGCACTGTGCATGACATCGATATCACTAGGAAACTACGTCAGCAGCTTACTCGTGAGCGTAGTGATGAAAATTTCTACAACTGATAACATGTCTGGATGGATCCCAGCAAATCTTAATAAGGGTCATCTCGACAGGTTTTACTTTCTCTTAGCTGGCTTGACTATCTTAGATTTAGTTGCTTACATAGCCTGTGCTATGTGGTACAAGGGTATAAAGCATGGTGAAATTAGTCAAGACGACAAATGTAAAGTCTAATGTACCAGACACAATTATCATACTTTTAGGCGTATTTTGCCAAAACTAAATAAATTATTTTATCCTCAATTTTTAAACTAAAAATCTCTGGCTACCTGGTGTCATTTCTACCACCAAAGTCAACTTACAAAAGCTGGAGACTGGAGAGTGGAGAGTTCTGGACTGGTTATAATGTTAGTGTCATTGTTGGCTCAGACATATTAGTTGTAGAATTGACAAACATTTTGTTGGTTCCGTCATATTAGACGTAGAAGGTGACGAGCATTTAGGAGTTCAATAGCAAAATGAGTTGGATTTCCGATAAATGTCTACGGAGATCTAGCAAATTATTCAGGGCCAGAAGAACCAGTATCCATCTTAAAAGCACAAATTGCATTGATATGGACAAGTGTAACATTAACCAGTTTTTACATCAAGAAAATTTTCAATAGCCAACGAGTTCTCAAGAATTCAACTTTTGGAATCAAAATTAACCAACGTACAGAGGAACCGTGTCCTTTAAATTGTTCTGCTGATGAATTGTTTTTGAGCTCCGATGCACCAGGACATATCCAGAAGGGAACTTTGATAAAGACTACACACATGGCTAAAATTTTATGCTACACGAAGATATCAAAACTTAAGCTTCCATTCGCCAGGAAGTTCACAATTACAGGAACATCTGTGCCTAGAATTTTAAGTTTTAAGAAGATATCTCCAGTTTCATCATACAAGGAACAACTTCAGAAGAAGAAGAAAAAGCAATTGTATATAAGAAACTTTGAAAATTGTATCCTAGATGCCTACCACTCGACGTGATTACACCAAAAGAAATGGTTGCTACACGTATCAACTTTGAACCTTGCGGACTTGTATGTGGTGAGTAGAATGTCTACGCCAGATTGGTTGTGCTCCACTTTGGACAAGAGTTACATATTGCCCATCCTTCAACAAGCTTTTGCTCTACAGGATGCAGGAAACAAAAAGATTAACTGTGTACATGGAGCACCCCCAAACAAGAAATGCCGAGGGAAATACAGCATTAAAAGAAAAGGAATGATCACTAACCAACAAAAGCTTGATAGCTCGAGAAAAGGTCTCCTCTGCGTCACTTGAAAACTCCATATATATAGGCACGACGCCATGATACAGAGCCAGACGCTGCTTCACCCTTTCACTGGCACAAAAAGATAATATATAAATGTACATAAAACAATACACACAGATGAATATATATATATATATATATATATATATATATATATATTTGCAAAATTAGCGGTCACAAAGGCTAAGACTGTTGCGTTTGATCGGTTGTATGAGGAACTGGGGAGGGGGGCAAAGGTGGGGACTAGAAGCTATTTCGGCTGGCTAAAGTGAGAGAGAGGAAGGCTCGTGACCTGGATCAAGTGAGGTGCATCAGACGAGGAAGGTAGAGTATTGACGGAAGACTCCCAGATTAAGTATAGATGGCAGACGTACTTTCATAAACTTCTAAATGAAGAGGGGAGCGATAGCATCGTGCTAGGGGAGTTGGGACACTCCGAGAGTCACCGTAACTTTGGGTACTGTAGGCGTATCAAGGTTGAGGAGGTAGTGAAAGTTGTGGGTAAGATGAGTTGAGGCAAAATGACAGGAGCAGACGAGATTCCAGTAGAATTTTGGAGGTATGTCGGTAGAGCGGGCTTAGAATGGCTGACTGGGCTGTTTAATGTTATTTTCAAGACGAAGAGCATGCCAGATGAGTGGAGATGTAGTTTGATGATTCCATTGTTTAAGAACAAAGGTGATATCCAGAATTGTAACAATTATAAGGGCATCAAGTTGTTAAGTCATACCATGAAAGTTTGGGAGAGGGTGGTGGAAGGGAGGGTGAGGAGGGCGGTATCTATTTCTGAAAATTAGTTCGGATTCATGCCTCGATGTTCTACTACGGAAGCTATCCACGTTATAAGGAGGTTGGTGGAACAACACAGGGATTTTCAAATGGTGTTTATTGACCTAGACAAGGCGTATGACAGGGTCCCTAGGGACGTTCTTTGGCAATGCCTAGAAGTGAAAGGGGTGCTGATAGCATACACTAAATCCATAAAGGATATGTACGATGGAGCTAAGACTCGGGTCAGGACTGCGGGAGGTGACACCGAGCTTTTTCCGGTGAGTATGGGGTTACACCAAGGATCTGCGCTTAGCCCTTTCTTATTTGCTCTGACGACGGATGCAACGACATACCATATTCAAGGGAAGGTGCCATGGTGTATGTTGTTCGCTGATGATATAGTTTTGATCGATGAGTCACGTAGCGCTGATAATGAGAAACTGGAGGTGTGGAGGCAGGCTCTGGAGTCCAAAGGTTTTAAGTTGAGTAGGACCAAGACAGAATATCTGGAGTGTAAGTTTAACGGCGTGTTGGGGGAAGTAGACGGGGTGGTGAGGCTCGACTTACAAGTCATCCCCAAGAGAGAAAGTTTCAAGTACCTAGGGTCTATTATCCAGGGAGATGGGGAGATAGACGGGGATGTTACGCACCGCATTAGGGTGGGGTGGATGAAATAGCGGTTACTATCTGGAGTCCTGTGTGGGTACCATCGAAACTCAAAGGTAAGTTCTACAGAGCGGTGGTTAGGCCGGCTATGTTATATGGGGCTGAATGTTGGCCAGTTAAGAATTCACATATACAGAAGATGAAAGTAGCCCAGATGAGCATGTTGAGATGGATGTGCGGGCATACTAAACTGGATAAGACAAGGAATGAAGTTATTAGGGAGAAAGTGGGTGTTGCTCCCGTGGACGACAAGATGCGAGAAGCGAGGCTTAGGTGGATTGCACACATGCGGAGGAGAACCATAGATTCCCAGTTAGGAGGTGCGAGCGGTTGGCTTTGGCAGGTATGAGAAGAGGTAGAGGGCGGCCTAAGAAGAATTGGAGCGAGGTGATCAGGCAAGATATGGCGCGACTCGAGATTTCCGAGGACATGGTTCTTGATATGAAAGCGTGGGGGTCGAGCATTAGGGTTATAGGCTAGGGGTAGTTCATAGTTTTTCCCTCTTTGTACCGGGTAGTCTGATAGAGTTTTGCCTATGTCTAGTGGCGGTATATGTTGTGTTCACACTATTTTGTTATTTTGCATATGATTATATTATTGCACTCCCTTTCACTTATTTGGTCTATTTTAAGATATTATTATCACTTCTCTTGCTTCTTTTGTTGTTACATATCTCTTCTTTCGTGTCTTTTCTGAAATTATTATATCTTTTGTTGAGCCGAGGGTCTCCCGGAAACAGCCTCTCTACCCTTCCAGGGTACGAGTAAGGTCTGCGTACATCCTACCCTCCCTAAACCCCACTAGTGGAATTTTACTGGGTATGTTGTTGTTGTTGTTGTGTGTATATATATATGATTATATTATTGCACTCCCTCTCACTTATTTGGTCTATTTTAAGATATTATTATCACTTCTCTTGCTTCTTTTGTTGTTACATATCTCTTCTTTCGTTTCTTTTCTGAAATTATTATCTCTTTTGTTGAGCCGAGGGTCTCCCGGAAACAGCCTCTCTACCCTTCCAGGGTACGAGTAAGGTCTGCGTACATCCTACCCTCCCTAAACCCCACTAGTGAAATTTTACTGGGTATGTTGTTGTTGTTGTTGTGTGTGTATATATATATATGAGAGAGAGGGAGATGAGATATTCACATGGTAGACAAGATCTAAGTTGCTCGAACACGGGTATGGGTGTCCGACACAGGTGTATATCTAGAGGTCTGATCCTTCGAGATGAAAATTCTAAGATTCGAGGATATTGATTTTAATACGGATACGGGAGCGGAGATCCTACTATAAATAATTCAAGAAAAAAAATCAAAATATCTCTAAATTATGAGAATTTTATTGGAATACTTATGTCTAGCTTGTAAAGTGTGAATTTATTTTTTATTCTCAAGTTGCAGATTGATTTCCTAGATAAGGTATGCTATTTTCTTCAAATTTACCTTAGTTTTGGTTCTCATTTCGGGAATCAAATGGTTATCTCGTCTCGAATCCATCGGTCAAAGTACCCAAAATTGTTTGACCAGATCCAGTACGGATCCCATACCCACACCCATACTAGTGTTGTGTCGACGCGTGTGCGACACCTAAGCTGTTGTATCTGAGCAACTTAGGACAAAGTTAAGAATCTGCATCAAGATTTCTTGACCTCCCATGTTGAAAATAGTGACCCCTCCAAATATTTTGTTCCAATTATGAACTTTTTCTTCAGAGATCGCCTTTTCAGAATGTCAAACAGGGTTGCAAACTCCATAATAAAACAGGGGACATGGCAGAGAACAGCTTGATTACAGGTAGTCAAAAGCTCTGGAACTATTTCAGAATGGGGAAGTAAAGAAACACAAGTTTACTAAGGTAAATTAATCAATAAGATCCAAAGATTGTCGAGAAAACAATTAAAAACAAACTAACTTCCACAAAGACTAGTCCTAAAATTTAAGTACTGAAAACTTCCTTCAACATTTAAACAGTGTGAAATGATTTGTATCACCATGAGATACAATAATATTAGCGATCTCATTGAAATATATCATGATACAATATTAATAAGCTAATAGTACTTCTTTAAGGGGGCTTACTTGTTTGTGAAGGCAAAAACTGTTGATGAAGGCCGATTATGACTTAAAATTATTGCCATGGACCCAGTTCTTGTGAAGACAATGATGGGAGTGCTAAGGGTATTAGCCATTGCGGAAGAGTGGAAGGCAAACATTTCACCCATATGGCTCTGCAAAATATATCTAATAGATTAAGCATTTTACTTAAACAATTAAAGATCAATGTGGTTTCCTGGTTGGACAATATGGGAAATTAAAAGCTGGTTAGCTGAAAAGAATTGAATTCATAGCACAAAAACATATTAAGAACCAATACTATTATATATTATACATACACCGCATATGTACCTTATAGGCGGCAGATTGACTAGGAGAACTAGTGCTTTTTTGTAGGCTAGACTCAGTCCTTAATGCAACAATATGCATCACCTTAACTGCCTTCAGTGGATACCTAATGCATTTAAGGAAATAGATGGTTCAATATTTACAAAATGAATAACACATAGTATAACAAATGGAAACGCAAAGTAAAGAAAAAAAATTTCATTGCAAACACAAGTGAGAATACATAATGAAAACTTGATAACTCCCAAATTAGACAAGGAAGAAAAAGAAAACGGAGTGGCATAAGAAAGGGAATACTAGAAAAGAACATATCCATGAGGATCTGGCCATCCATAATAGAAAAATAGTCAATGCAGAGATATAAAAACAAACATGCATGCAGAGAAACCTGATATATCAATTTAAGCAAATAGTAGAAAAGCAGTCATAGAAATTAGAAACCAAGATGGATAGCGGAAAATAGGGAAGGCATGTGGAATAGTTTGTGCCTAGAACAAAACTTACTTCCCATGAGCGGTTTCGCCCGAAAGCATTACAGCATCAGCGCCTTCACGTACTGCAATGGAAATGTCTGAAACTTCTGCCCTTGTTGGGGTTGGGTGATCAATCATGCTTTCGAGCATGTTCGTTGCTACTATTACAGGTTTTTGCATGCTCTGACACCTTCTAATAATGTCTTCCTGTGGATACATGCAATAGCATTTTTTAGTTCTCACTAAGTTCCTAAAGTAAGATACAAAAGGGTTTGGAGAGGTAGGAATATCTCCAATAGAAAGGATCATTGACTGTGGCTATAAGGAATGCAGTTCAGTGGTCTGTAATCGTGTTTCAGTAATTCTAGCACTTAAAATTGATTGTGTTAATAAAGAAAAATAAAATTGATTATGTTAAGAAATAGAAATAATGACTTCCTAAACTTCCAAAAGTTTCTCTGTTGGTTTCTTCCAATTACATCAGAAATAGAATAATCATTCCCTTCCGACCAAATTGACAATAAGTCACTAACCTTTGACAAGAGTATGATAACACCACACAACACCCAAGTTCGGAAAAGAGGCATAAAATGTATTTGGAAAGTAAACCGTGCTGGTTGAAAGAATGAAAAAAGAGTCTTGTTGAACAATTGTCCTGCTATATTTGCGATGGAGTTTGGTTGCTGCAGACGCATCGAGGTGGGGGTGGGGTTGTGGTTGTGGTGGTAACAGGCTGAATGAAACATGACAAGCATGTTTTGATGGGCATTACAGCTGTATCGGAGAAAAAGGTAGACAAAAGTGATACTCAGAAATAGTTCAAACGAAAATGGAAGCTCCACAACTCAGTTAGTAAACTAACATGAAGATTTTTCATTAGCAGCAGTGCAGTGTTTCTCCACCCGAATTACTAGGAGTTTTGATCGCAAACCTATGCAACTGTGCTACATATTAAAACAGGCTAGTTCAGTTGCCAAGGGAATATATCTTTCGAACATGCTGGTTAACTTGCCATGGGAATATATTAACACAAAATTTGTGAAAATCAACATCAATACTAAATAAATATTGGAGGATGTGACCTTGGCATGGGGTTTGGTTGCTGCAGACGCACCCTCCTATAAATTAGTTTTATCACATAAATTTTGCAACCCAAATTAACCAAAGAGCAAAGATTTAACCAAAATGGTGTGGTTGGTGATGATGAAAATTGTAGGGGTAAGGTCTGCGTACACACTACCCTCCCCAGTGGGATTATACTGGGTTGTTGTTGTTGTTGTGGTGTGGTTGGTGATGAAAATTGTAATGTTTAAGCCTTTTCTAGCAAGAGATGGTATTCTAAAGATCACACCCTCACCATTCTTAATTACATGGGTAGTATGCTATTAAAAGGCTCATAAAAGAAGCTATATGTATCAGCATTGAAATTACCTGAAGCAATGGGACTTCCTCAATTGGAAGTTCAGCTCCAAGATCACCACGGGCCACCATTGCCTATCAACAGTTGCATAACATAAGAAAAATATCCAAGATGTTAAAGTAAACGCTTCTATCATTTAAAAGATCATATATCTGTAATAGGAGTACTTTGGCTTTATATGGGCAGGCTTGATATTGCTAAATTAAACTTCTTCACCAGTAGAATTGTCAATAAGCTTTGAGACAACACCCATTAGTACGAAGAGCGTTTTGGGGAAGCAACAAGAACTACACAAGAAGATTGACCATCCCTTCTTCATAACTCTACAACTATATTTTTACAGCTTTCCTACTTCTCCTATTAATAATTTCGACAGCAGCCAAAAACTTCCACAACAAATGTATTCCAAGAAACCAAATCAGAAGTCAAATGTGCTAGTAAAAAGTTCTACGAAGTTTCCAGGAAAGACTCCTGATAGGCATCCATGGAAAGCCTTACTGCCAAGATATTGCTTAGATGTGTAAAATACTAAGGAGAAGGATTGAAGACAATCAAAGGCTTCTCGCAGCCTTCAACTGCCAAACTAGTTAAAATAAGGAATGTTGAAGCTTTTGAAAGCTAGTACTGTCACTTGTTTCTTCTCCTTTTCTTCTGCTTCCTTCCATCCAAATGAAGCTCAACAGTCCCACATGAACCTTTCACATACGGTTCATCATAGCATGAAGCAATCCTTTTCTCAATTGTACAAAATTCAGCAATTTGATTATCATAGAGTTACTACTGATGCTATTGTTTATGTTCTTTGCTCTTCACATTTCTGTAAAGGGCTCACCGTATCTTGAGAATTCATTTTAGTTTTCACCAACATCTTCATTGCATCATCCTTTACTCGATAAATAAAAGCAAGACACTATTGATACTGCTATTTTTTTCTTTACGGAGCCTTACCCTACACACATGCACACGCACGAGCGCGCGCACACACACACTAACATAGCAAAAATAGCATGAGTGATTACTTAAGTAAATTAATTAGACAACATTTTCAAACGATTGAACTAACCCCATCAGAAGCGGAAATGATCGAGTGGAGATTTGGAATGGAGTCTGCACTTTCAATCTTCACAATAACATGAATATCTGCATTACAGCCTGCAGAATAGCTCTTCCAACTTAAACAAACAGATATTAACCATGAAATGCTATGACAAGGTTACATCCCTATAACCTAATAGGCAGAAGATCATATCCCAAACCAAAGGAAAAAAACATAATGGGTAGCAGACACCTTACTTTTCAGGTAATCTTTCAATTCATGGACCACCTTAGCATCCTTCACAAAAGAAACGGCATAGAAGTCGACTTGATTGTCCACACCAAACTTAATATCATCCCAGTCTTTCTCTGTATAAGTTACAAAAAGATCAAGCTAACACGTGATCTTATAAGAACAAATGAGTAAGCAAAATATTGTAGGGAGGTAGGGGTCAGAAATTGGATAACCTGTTATTGAAGGCAGGGTGGCACTTTTTCCTCTTACATTTAGATGCCGTCTCGATTTCAGTTCTCCTCCATCAATAACTTCACATTTCACTATATCGCCGGTTTTCGATTTCACAGCTAATGACATCATCCCACCTGGATGAAGCAGAGCAGGTATTTGATATTTTATGGGTCTAAAAATTTTTTTCCCAAGCGACAGGAAAAATTGACAGCAAATCTAGATCCAAAGACTACTCTTCTCATTATTGAATTTACGTATGAGATGAAAACAATCAGAAAACGATATTTAGTCTTGGAAAGAATTATTCACAGTTACTAATCAAATTCCAATATTGTGTGCTCCAACTAGTTAATAAACTAAGAAACAACTCACTGCACTATACCAGTAAAAATCATTACTCATTACAGAAAAGTAATATATTGAATATAATTAGTTGTAGGTTGTTACTCATTAACACTTTAACTATTAAAAGAAATAAGTACCATATCTCATGAACACAAAAATGAAAATACTGTTATCAACCAAAATAGAGTAGAAAAGCAAGATTTGAAGAGAAAATAATGGAGAACTGACTGGTGAAGACTAAGAAAAGTTAAGACATGTTTCATATGAAAGGTTCCATTTGAAACTCTCCTCATAGTGTTCTCAGTCAAAGAATATGAGATACTAAGACTCCATTCAAGTTGCAATGTTCCAAACTTTTGATTCGTGATCAATGAATGGAGCTTTTGAAAAAAGAAATAGAGCTTTTGAGGAGACAAGGGCTAACTAAGCAATTTGGGAGGGGGCCTACAAGGCGAACTGCACATGGTGAGACAAGTGCCTCCCACGTTCACCCAAAGGCGTTTCCTAAAGTGTCTCATCCTGAAGTAGCAAGTCCCAGTTTTGCCTTTTTAGAAGATTGTTTATGCTATAGCTTTGTTTTAGCTAAGCAAAATGAATTAACAGAAACTCAATTACCATCAATGAGTAGTATGTCTCCGGCCTCCACATCATTTATGAAATCATCATAATTTACACTAACGGTGTCTTCTGTGCTGACTCCTCTTTTAATGCTGAAGTTGAATTCTTGACCCTGCTTAAGGAGAATTGGTTTGGGCACATCTCCACTTCTTACCTCAGGTCCCTACAAGATATATCACAGGCAACCAAAGAACATGATGGAAGGAGCTTGTTAGCATAGTGCTTGTTTATACTAGTTCTTATATCTCATCTTAAAACAATAAATAAACAATTTATTTTCAACATCGAATGGCAACTGATAATTGTTACCCAAAAAACAGTGACTTGTTTTTTTCTTTTTTCACATCAATGCAGTAACTTGTTCGTAGAACAACAAGAAACATTAAGCGTTTTTTACAATTGAAGATGAAAATAACAAGCAACAGAAGATGGATCTCAATTTTAATTTCCTTTTCGTCGAAAAATAGTGCCCAACAAAAGCAAAAGCTCAGTTCGACAACTCTCATATATCAGTTGAAATTATTAAATTGCCACACCCATTTGCAAAATTGTGAATCCCAAAACCTAACGAACATAATAGCAGCATACAAGCTCCACATGCACCTAAAAGTTTGAAGTCTATTTTCTGGTGATGCTAGTGAGAAGTGGTAGCTACAATGACTATAAATGGACAGGATTGTACAGTGTCCAATCTGTTTCTTTGATAGAATAAGAAAAAAGAATATTAAGGAACATGTCCTGCAGGCCTCAGCATACAGAATAGATCACCTGAAAAACAGTTTTACCATCTAGTCGTCCCAAACTGTTTATAAAAGAAAGGAGCCCAAGTCTTTGTTTGATATATGAAAAGGATGTTTTGTCCCTTCACCGTCATTACTCTACCACCACCACCACCCCATACCCTTCTCACAGTGTTCCCAAGGATTAGCAAAATCGAAATGGTGAAATTCTTTGGTCATCTCAATGGGTTCAAAAGCCACTGAAGCTACACATATTTTCTTATGATATTGACACTCCACAATAGTAAAAGGAAGGACAATTGAATAACCAAAAAAGTGCTGGACACATGTATCCCACTCCAACTGGCAACATATTAGACCTATGCTATTAATGTTCTTTCCTTTTTACAGAGGTAGTCTCTGGGTCAGTACTTGTTATCTTCTACCAACACAACTACTGAGTATCTCTGCCCAATAAAAGTTTAGGCTTATGGGAAGAAATCACCTAGTGGCTTTGTCTCTACCGAGATTTGAACCATGATATCCAAGGTTTGCACCCACTTCATTGATCACTAGGCACATCCTTAGGTGCTTCGACCAATGCTATTACTGTTTCCAACATATATTTTAAACGGAAACTAATAATTGCAGCTATAAAGCTAATAATAAGCATTACCTTTGTGTCCAACATTATTGCAATAACCTTGTCCTCAAATTGAGCATTGTATTCTTTAACAAGGTCAATCGTTCTCTGATGCGATGCGTGGTCCCCATGTGACATATTCAGACGGGCCACGTTCATTCCATCCTCTGCCAATTTCCAGATCATCTCCCGTGAGCTTGTGGAGGGACCAATGGTGCAAACTATCTTGGTTTTTCTTGGAGAATTCAGATACACACTTTCTTGCCCCAGACTGTAACCACTGGACTGAACAACAGAAGGGACAAAATTACCATAATTTGCTTTTAAGGACAAATGACACTTTAGAATGTTCAAAGTATGCACTGTTACAGGAAACAAATGGTGAAAAGGGAATAAGCTTATTTTGCTCAAATTAAAAAACATCTATTAAACTTGAAAACATTAGAAAAGGCATGCTCAAAGTGTCATAGGCACTAAGCTTTTCACTAGAAGGAAATGGTTTGAATTTCTTTGCTCTCTTTTCATATGTTCCTCTTTTTGCGCGCTAAGCTCTTCACTAGAAGGAAATGGTTTGAATTTCTTTGCTCTCTTTTCATATGTTCCCTTTTGCCCTTCTCTGAGATATCAAGAAAAAATACACCATGAAGCAACATGGTTTGCATTCTTCCAATTAGATTCGGCATCTGTTCATCTACTGATACCTTAACAAGCGTCCATCATATTCTCAAGACCTTCAGATATTATTATTAATGGCTCAATGGCATAATCCTGCTTTTGTAGATACTACTACGATGGAATACAAGCAATAAATCACAATGTAAAGCAAACTCATAGAGACCACTCTGCGTTGTGGAGGATCTTTATGTTTGCTTTAAGAGAAATCACAAGCATAGGACCAATTCATGAATGAAAGTCAAGTGTAACAAATACGCTAACAGAGTATACTAGACTAGGACCAATTGCTAGATAATCTAGAGGAATTCACATCCCTCCATTTACTTAAAAGTTTAGCTAGAGTATATTCAGGATGCATTTTCTCATGAATGACTGTCATTCTTGCCTATTAAAATTTAAATACTTCCGCATCTACTCTATTGCACTTGGTTTAGAAGGCCAGCCTTGACCGTGGTGGAGCTATGTATGTTGAACCCCCTTCACCATACATAGGTTCTCCACGGTCAAGGCTGGCCTTCTAAACCAAGTGCAATAGAGTAGATGTTGAATCCCTTTATATAAAGAAAACTTTTTAGTGCAATGTTGCTTTCTGAATCCCCTTGTTAGAATTTCAGGCTCCACCACAAGCGTTGACGTTGCTTTTCTGGTGAACTGTAGGACAGAGTAGGAGGAACGGAAACAGCCCCTTGGTTCACATGCAAGATAAATGTTCCATAAGATATACGGCCGCCCTCCCCTGTCCTGCAGTAGCCGGAAGTATTTCATGCAAGGAGTCAACTTTGACAAACGGCAAAGGGGAGAACTAGAGTGCTTCACATTTTTGGCTAGAAAAGCTGATGTCAGTGACATGTAACATAGAAAGAATAAGGAATAAACAAAAGTACAGGTCATTAATCAATCATCAATAAAGAGCTGAAGAAACTTACAGAGGGTACATTGAAATTAACATAATTGGAATAAACATTGTTATTAACGCCATGAAAGTGCTCAGGTGATTGAACGGCCATGACCTGATTCCAAATATTCACTCGTTTCCTGCGACGAGAATCGGAGAAGAACAAATCACCGACGTTCTTGGCCGAGGAAAGCCGATCGAATGACGCCGGTTTAGCTGCGGCGTGTAGTCCTGTAGGTAGATTCATTGTCGCCATTGAACAAGTAACAGAAGAAGTAAGAGATGAAGAATAGAAGAAAGAGAGAGAAAGATATAGAGTTGTGGTAGCTACGGAGAAAACGAGAAGAAAAAACTTGGAGTGAGTGTGTGAGTGTGTGTGTGTGTTGTGAATGTGAGGAAGAGGGAGAAAACAAAGAGCATTGAGTTCCGAAGAGAGCGGCTGTCTCCAGAGACTCAGAGGATTTTGAGACTGTTGGTGACTAAGACATTTTCTAACTTCTTTTCTGCCCTACTGTCCCACCAAACTCGCGCTTCCCCCATGCACCGCACATTTGCTTCACTCTCCACTAAGTTTTTTTTTTCTTCCTTTTATTGGATAACTATTATAGTGCCCGCGTGATGCGCAAATTTTTTTTACAAAAGAAGAGTTTAAAGAGAATATGAAAGTATTTTTATTGCAATTAGAATTAGCGATCTAATACAAAATGAGTTATTGTAAAATGAATTGATGATTTTTGTTTAGAGTAATATAAGTTGTTACGTAAGAATGAATTGCATTATATAAGCATTTGAAGAATTGTCGTAAAACTTGTGAAACTAGTTACGATGTATGGTAATCTCCAACACATAAAATTGAAAAATAGTAGTGACAACTGAAAGCATAGACTATAAGTTAATGTTACACTCCTAACAAACAAATACAATAAAATGATAGATAATGTTCCGAAACAATAATAAACTTTCATTAATTATAAATTAAAGGTAGTTGTAGAGACGGTTTTCCCACTCAACTTCAAATTTTACCAAATAAACCCAAAATGGTTCACTTGGCCAAACTTCGTGATAAATGTCAGTTAAAATTGTACCTAACGGTTGGCCAAGTGAATCTACCAAAATGATTAAAGCTTCCCAATCTAATAGTTCAATTTTGTCTATGGATTCAATAAGATGATCTCGAGTAATTTGATAATTTCTAATTTTTTCGTCTATTGAATGCCTAAGCTCTCTTAATTTTTTATCTTTTTCCCTTCTTTTTGCCCTTTCATCTCTTAACTTGTTTTATATAGATATTGGAATTTTCTTGATAACTTGAGCCTTTGAGTCCGATTTATTCAAGGAATAAACCCTGCGACGGCGAGACCTTCTACGTTGGCCCTTTTGTTGAATTTGGATTTTTGAATTTTGAGTAATTTGAATCATTTCCTGTTTAGCCATATCTGAAAGAAGAATAATAAAACAATAAGATTTTATATAACAAATCGTTGTGATCATTTATGAAATGCATATTTGTTGGAAATAATAAAGGATTTATATAAACATTTAAAACAACCTACCCCTAAGGACTACCAATTTATAATTGACAAAATGAGAGCAAAACTTGCTACTTGGAAAGCTAAGTTCCTAAATATTGCTGGCCGAACTACTCTCTCCCATTCCTACTTAAACACTATCCCAAATCACTATATGCAATATACTCTTCTCCCTATGAGTATTCTTAAAAAAATTAATAAGGTTCAAAGAGACTTTATATGGGGTAGTACTAGTGAGAAGCGAAAAACTTACTATATTAGTTGGTGTATGGTGTGCCAACCTAAAGATAAAGGGGGCTTGGGGTTACATAGGGCAAAAGACAAAAATGTGTGTACCTTGGCTAACCTAGCTTGGAGGGCATTACCAACACTACTACTCATTTGGCTAACCTTATCATTAATACTTATGCTAATCCTCGGAATACTAGAAAAAAATTCTTCATTTAGAGGGGTATTTTAAAAGGGTGAGAAGTTTGCTCTACAAGTATTATTTGGCATTTATATCACCTTTCCAACTTAAACATTTGGGAATCCAATTCCAATATATGGAGCCTTAGAAACATAATCCAAATATGACCATAACCTTATAATTGCATATATTTTTTATGGCAAGGAATGACACTTTGATACTATATCCCTCAACCTATCCGAAGATGTCAAAGATGTCATATCCAAAATAAAAATACGAGTTAAATTTTCTGTTAGAGATACCCCTATCTGATCCCTTAACACTAAAGGTATTTTCACGACAAAATCTTGTTACTCTCAAATACATAATATTAATTATAATAAATTAGATTTTCAGTGGATTTGGAGTCTATCTTGTCCTAATAAGATAAATTTTTTTCTTTGGCATGTCTTCATAATAAAACTCCTTGTAGACAATACCTGGCAAAAATTGGCCTTAATATAGATTCTTATTGTCCAATATATAGAAACCAAGTGGAGTAATCTATCTCTCACATCTTTCTTGAATGCCAGGCTACTAACCACCTTTGAGATACCTTTGATTGGAAAAATTCATATAAGGATAATGGAGAACACTGGCTAATCCAACTGAAAAACATTAACTATTGCTTCAACAACCCCCTGTTAAGCTGGAACCTTTTCTTTCACTTGGCAGTTTGGTATAATTGGATAAACAGGAATAATAACAATCATAATAATACCAACTTGTCCATGAACTTCAATCACATCACTAGTAAAGCTATAGAATTCCATTTCTTAACGGATACTAATATCTTACATACGCCAAAACTGCTTATCAAGATCAAATGGCACAAACCTCCAATTGGATGGTACAAACTAAACATTGATGCATGCTTTGTAGAGATAAGTAGAAATGTGGTCTAGGTGGAGTCAACAGGAATGTCAAAAGAGACTGGATCGTGGGTTACACCAAATGTGCCAATGCATTTGGCTTCCTTCAACCAAAAATAAAGGCTCTACTAGAAGGACTTAAAACGTCCTATGAATGAGATTTGTTTCCACTTCAAATTAAAACGGATTCCACGGAGGTGATTATATTAATACAACAAGGAAACCACCTATTTATTAACATTTATTAAAATTCAGGTTGTTAATGTACCAAGGGTAGCCGTCAATGTTCAAGCACGAATTTCGGCAAGGGAATATGACTACTCACTAGCTTGCATGCATGTGATATGATATTACAAGGAAAAACAAGAAAGTTTTTGTTGCCCCACCTCAAGAAGTAAAAATCCTAGTACCAAAGGATGTATTAGATAAACCTATTTTTAAAAAATTTGTGTCATATGATGCTTGCAACTTGTTAGCAAGCCTAGGTAATGATAATATCATATGTAATATTAAGTACAAGTCCCATGTAATGAATATTCTTTAATTTTTAATATATTTACTTCCTGTTTGCTAAAAAAAAAAAAAAACTAGTGTGATGTTAGATGGTTGACGCCTTGACGGAAGTACGTCCAAACAATACACTTGCTAAAAAGATAGAAAACCAAACGACGCTGTACCATCGACCTATGCCTATTTTCAACTCATCACCTAAGAAACAAAATCCTAAAGAGAGAGACAAACAAAACCTCCCAAAATTCCCATTTCAATGGCTTCTTCCTTGGCTCTGCCTTCAACTTCAACAAAAGGCTCTTCACTCTGTCAAAGCTTCGTTCCTAAAAGAACCCATCAGCCAAGCTTTGTTGTAAGTCTTTCGCATTTCCTTTTTTCTCCATTCTTTTTCTTTGTTTGGTTCCTTTAAACTAAATCTCTTTTAGAAGATTTAATCTGGGTTCAACTTTTGTTATTTAAATGGAAAACATGCCTGCTCTATTTTTTTTATTGAAGGTGTTCGGAAAATATTAATAATTCTTTATGTTGATTTTGCAGTTTGCACAGTAGGGATGGAATTTACATAGTATTTTTAATCTTTGGTGATTCATTGAAGTGGAGTTTGCCTTGACTTCCTCTTAGATATCTGTCCTTTTTAAGGGGTTATAATTAAGTGAAGGAGAATTGGAAAAATATATTTAGTGCAACTTTAGTTTGCTGTGCCTTGCCGGATTTAGTGTTATAAGTTGAAACTTTGACAAAGCTCCAAAATCTTAGATATCTGCCCTTTATCTTGTATCATTTTCTTTTGTTTTGATATCAGAGTTGTGAAAGAAGTGAACCAGTGAATGGGAAGCCTCGAGTGCCAATTATCAATGATGGAACACTTCCAAAGTTCTTGCAAGCAAAACGCCTAGAGAATGCAGTTAGTAGAAACAATGCTAGGCTGAAGATATTCACTGGAACTGCAAATCCTTCTCTTTCTAAGGTAAACCAGATGATTGTCATGTGTATACATGGTGTTTTCTTGCCTGCCAAATTCAGTCTAGTGACAACCAACATCTTCTTATTTGCTTTGTACAGTGTAAACAATGACATACTGAAATTTGCTTCCCGAGTTTCACAGTTCAGTAATTCCTCAACTTCAAATAATAATCTAGTGTCTTAAAATTTGTAATCAATTAGTAGTATTTAGAGAAAATTGGAATGGCCTTTCCAGCAGGACAAGAAAACAAATCCTTGGGAGATTGCCTCCAGTGGTACATTGTACTTGACTCTTCCAGTCCACTCAAGGATATAGTTTCAGGATTTGGGACTATGGAGAATTATGTGGTTTCAGTCTAGATAATTCAGCTTTAGATTTTCATTCCTCGTTAAGCATAAAGAATTTTCTTCTTTTTAAATATTGCATAAGAAGTGGGGATGAAAGGAACCTTTATTCTTTTTTTCTCTCTTCCTACGAAAGATATCTGAAAGTTCCGTTGTAAGAATTACTAAGATATTATTTTATTTGGTAATCATTAACTTTTCTCCTCGCTCGTCAAAATATACGAATTATTGTCACTTTGCAGTGAAATCTATGAAGCTTCTTTTAAGTTTATGCTGTGCTTTTCTTTTCAACTGACGCAACAATTTTTTTCACTTAGGAAATTGCTTGGTACATGGGCTTTGACCTGGGAAAGGTCAACATCAAGCGCTTTGCTGATGGTGAAATTTATGTCCAGTTGCAAGAAAGTGTTCGAGGCTGTGATGTTTACTTGATTCAATCCACATGTCCTCCGGCCAATGAAAACCTTATGGAGCTTTTGGTAATGATAGATGCATGCAGAAGGGCTTCTGCCAAGACCATTACTGCCGTGATTCCTTACTTTGGATATGCCAGAGCTGATAGAAAGGCAAGCTAGATTTCGTTCCAAATTTTATGCTTGCAAGCTTCAAATTTTTATTGGTCAATTTTATCGTCCTCCTTTGCCTTTGTTTCTATTCCACATCGAGGTGGGAATGGGTGTTTACCTCTATATATACCTGTATAATAATACCCAAAAGGTGATTAGAAAAGGAGAGGGAGAGAGTAGAGCCTCACCTGACATTTCCCTATGCTCTTATGATGTACTGCCACTATTTTCTTGCATCTTCTTCTGGGTCAATATTTTAGTGTTCTTTACTCTTGAAATAGTGCAACGATTATGTCGAACAGTTTGTGTCCTTTTTTACTACTTTCTTTTCATATGCTTTGAGGTTTTCTCAGTTGTCTTTAAAGAGTTACAGATGGGAACGCAATTTTTAGTGCATTTTATTATGTTCTAATAATCATAAATTTTTTCAATTACAGACACAAGGTCGTGAATCCATTGGCGCCAAATTGGTTGCGAACCTTATAACTGAAGCAGGTGCGGATCGTGTTCTAGCTTGTGATCTGCACTCCGGGCAATCAATGGGCTACTTTGACATTCCAGTGGACCATGTGTACTGTCAGGTAATCTCTTCTGTACTGTTGACAATGCTTAAGTATTCCCCATTTTAAATTAGTAAATGAGCAGTCTGGATTCTTTGCGTGCACAGCCGGTTGTCCTTGATTACCTTGCTAGCAAGAAGATTTCTTCCAATGATTTGGTAGTGGTCTCTCCTGATGTTGGCGGAGTTGCTAGAGCACGTGCCTTTGCAAAAAAGTTATCTGATGCACCATTAGCCATTGTGGACAAAAGGCGGCAAGGACATAATGTCGCCGAGGTAGATACAAAGCTAAACCTTGGTACTGCAGTTTATTGCATTGTCATGGAAACAATGTTTTAAGTTCTGGTCTCCCAATAGATGAGACGAAGACCCCCTTTAAAATTCTATTTGTGAGCTACGTTGCTCGAACTCTCCAAAAATATTGTCGCACCCGTTTCGGATCCTCCAAAAATGTACTACTTTGGAGGATCTGGCACGCACCCGGCGGGGACATTGTTGAAGAGTCCGAGCAATATAACTTGAGAGCAATGTGTTGTCCTTACAGTTTTTTGGAGTATCATTTAGCAGGATGTATTTCCACAAAACTTAGTTAATCCTCTAATCAAGGGTTTCTAGTTTCTACTCAAAGGTCAATTCCCCTCTTTGGCTGGACGAACCAAAGCTATTGCTTCAATCCTTTCCCCTTCCAATCCTCCTCCCCCCCCCCCCCCCCTTCCTTTTGTTTTTGCTTTTCCACGTGTTTAGGGGAATGTTGGAAGGTGAAAGAGTCCTTTGATTCCTATCTGAAAATGCCATATAGGTTCAGGACTATTCATTTGGCTTGCAAGTGCCTAGCAGTCTCAAAAAGTTCTTTTTTGTGGAGTAGGCCATATTTCCGTGTTCAGCCTTGGTCTCATAGTTTGTAAGCATTCCTCCCAAGTCAAGTAAACTGCTACATATTCTTTTCTAATGGGGAAAAACCCATAGCAGATATGCTTGAATTCAGGTGAAAACAATATGATAGAGCTATTATACTACACAAAGTAGTAAACTCTGTTTGCATTTCTTCTTCCAACATCGCTTTCTACACATCCTATCTTGTCCTGGAGCCATTGTTTTGTTGTGTTGCAGGTTATGAACCTGATAGGTGATGTTAAAGGAAAAGTTGCAGTTATGGTGGATGACATGATTGACACAGCAGGTTAGTTGGATGCATAACTCTAGTATTCATGTTGATCCAAAACCTGGAAACATAAATGGTTTATTAGTCTTAGTTCTTTCAAGCATGGACACTAACTGACTCAATGAACTATGTGGTGATCTGTTTAGTATCCTCTATCTTGAGTTATTCGCCCTGAAAGTTTTTTTATTTTTATTTTATGTTTCTCTTTCTTCCATTTGTGCTAAGATTATGAAAATGTCTCAACTAGAAGTTCCACTAAGTGTACATATGCTGTGTGGAGCTTCTTTTGCTTTTGTTCGGCTCATTCTCTTGTTCTAAGGAGGTCAGGTCTGAAAAATCATTCGTTAACTTTCTGCTTATGGGTCTTAGGGACTATTGCCAAAGGCGCAGCACTTTTGCATCAGGAGGGCGCACGTGAAGTTTATGCATGCTGTACGCATGCTGTTTTTAGGTAAAATTTCCCATTTAATTGACACATTATACAGCATTAAGAACTCTATATATACACATTATACCCTTAGTAGAGTGGTTAGCTGGGTGAATATGGATACACTTCAACCAATCTCTCTCGGCTGATGTTTTAGCTTACAACTGGACTGTTACTGTGTGAAAATTGTTCTATTCTTTGGCAGACCTTCAATCATTTCTTTAAAGACTGAACACGTTTTTATTTTATTAGTGGTTGTTAACTTGTTGTGGAGTGGAAGTATATATATAACCTTGTGCAAATTTGGCCTACAGGCCTAGTCACTTTTTTTTTGGTATATGAGAGTAGAATCTCTGGGAGCAGCTAAGACTCAAACTTTCACTAATATTATTGGAGTTGTTTAGTACTACCTCCGGTCCATTTTAATGTTCGTTTAAGGTTTTGGCATACCCATTAAAAAAAACATATAATATTATTAATCTAAGGATTATTTGACTAAGTTACCCTAATATGATCCGAGATACACAAAGCAATGGGCATAACAAAAAGAAACCCTAGTTATAAAGAATGAAGAAGAAGATTGCCCTCAAGAATCCAATTATCGAAAACAGGTAATCCAAAGTCGAATGCGAACCAAGAGGCTCAAAATCTATCTCAAGAGTTTTCTTATGTCAAAATATGCTAAGTGACTAATGAAATAACCCTATGTCAAAATATGCTAAGTGACTAATGAAATAACCCTAGGTTATTATAAATATTAAATACTCAATTGATATAATAGGAAAAAGTTCCACAGTTGATTTTCCAAAACAGCTCGTCAGGCCCAACGGGGTCCTCAATGGTAGCCTCAACCGTGTTACATAGCTAAATCATGTTGAAATCCATAAGCTTATTTTCTTCGGCTCTTTAAGCTCCTCTTGAACCATGGCCAATAATTGGTGCAACCGTGTCACATGGTTTGGCTTGAGGTCTTGATACTTCAATTTCCAAGCCTCCAAATGTGGTATTATTTGGAAGAATTCTCAAGTTGACTCTCCAAATACCTTCTAATCAATTGTTGAAGATCATGCAACTCCCTAGCGCACATTCTTTTAAACTTGGACTTGGATCGAGTCAACGGTCCACTAGATAATTCGAGGTCATCCTCAATGTTCTCTGCTCCTCCCGGGCTATCGAGGATCGTATCATACCCTTTATAATCTCTTCAAATTACCCTTTCTCTCCTCAAAACTTTTTAGATCATTTATTGGAGATGGGGTTGATTTGGAGAAAGATAATTAATGCCTTCCTGAGGTTAAAACAACATTTAAAATGGACAGGAGGTAGTATTAATTTGTATATCATTGATGTTGAGACTCATAAGGTGCTATTTTTTGAATATTAGAAACAACTGCAAATTTTTTGTTCCTATGGTTCCAACATTCTTGATATATGGTTCCAAATTTATGCATATTCTTGAGTTACCTTTATATTAATTCACTATTAATACTCTTGTTCTGACAGCCCTCCTGCGATCGAGAGGTTGTCAAGTGGCCTTTTTCAAGAGGTCATCGTCACAAACACAATTCCTGCCATGGAGAAAAATTATTTCCCACAGCTGACCGTTCTCTCAGTCGCAAATCTTCTCGGTGAAACAATTTGGCGAGTGCACGATGATTGTTCTGTGAGTAGCATTTTCCAATAGGCAGGAGAGATGGCGGCAAACCCTCAAGCCAGGTTGTCGGAGTGTTCATTTAGCTTCTGCGTGTTTTTTGTTTTCCCTTTTTTATTTTACAAATCATCTCCCTCTTTTCACTCGTCCATCAATTAGACGCCTCCATTGGCATGAATTTCTCCTTTACCCTTGTCCATCTTTAGAGTCACTGACATGCCGAGCGAGTGAACAAATTCTTCTCTTGTTCCATGCTTGTTTTTCGTTGTAGCCAAGCCAGAGTAAGTTCTACAGTTTTAGAATATTTTGGTCTTGTCAAGTTAGATAGTTGGAAGGATAGGAAGATGGAGAAGTATGTGCTTACTTTTAAGATAGGATTGATTCATGTTCTGACATCTCATGACTATCAAGCCATAGTATTAATCCAGAAAATGCTGCGCTGACATTGGAAACAACCTCTCTTGTCCTTCAGGTAGGGGTAATGTATGCGTACACACTGCCCTTCTCAGACCCCACTAGCGGGGTTTTAGTGGGTAGTAGTCGTCGTTGTTGTTGTTGCTGTTGCTGTGTCATCTTCCCAAATGGTTGATATGAAATGCCGTGGAGCTTCAGGTCCTGCCTGATTTAGGATTCTTGGAACCTATGGAGCTTCCTTTTATTGTGTCATTAATTTGTTTTAAAACATACCAATGCGACCAATTGGAGGAACGACAAGTTGATTTAATGTGATGGTTCTTGAATATTGGTTAAGAAGTTATTGGTTATTTTTCTTGTTAATTTTCCCAAATTTTGGTTGTGCTTTTAACATTCCAAATCAGAGATTGAACATGTTATTCTCCTGTGGACCATGCATGAATATTTTAATGATGAAAGCAGTAGAGAATATTTTAATGATGAAAGCAGTAAAAAGGACTTCGGAATTTGTACGTTGCGGTTTGGTCTGAAAAAACAGATCGTTTTTCAAGGTATCAGGAAAAAAATCTTCGGAAAAATTAAAACAAACCCTCAAATGTTCCCTAAAAATGTTTTTCTTTTCAGAAACTAATCTAAATATAAATTTTTTGCCAGCTTTATCCAAGGTTGATCTGATGTATAAGCGCCATAGATGTAAGGTAAGGAGCAGAACAATGGCGTTGAACTTCAGTCCCCTACGTGATGATTTTAATCTGAATTACAATGAAGTCATGTCATGACCCAAAACCCCATTGAGTGGTGATTGACATGTAACCGGGTGATTTTATTTGGGGGATTTGCCGTACTTTATTTGTATGCCACCTTTTAACTTATACCCTATTTTTAAAAATTATTGATTTCGTAACCAACTAACAAAAAAATTGTAATAATATGACGTTTATACCCCTTCCAAAATATATAAAAGTCCGTCTCTCCTCCATTTTCCCAGGTTTAAATTCCAGACCTCCTCCGTATCTCCTCCATCAGTCCGTCTCTCCGGAGGTTGCGTCTCGCATTCAAATTCCATTCAAATTCAAATTCCAAATTTAAATTCAAATTCAAATACATTGTAAGTATTTTTTGAATTATATGTTTTCTGATTGATTGATTGAAGTTGTTTGAGCAACTTCACTGATATGCTGAATTTGCAATTCTAAATTTGTTTGACGATGAATTCTAACATTCTAAGCTGAAGTTATTTAGTTAACGAGCTGTCAAATAACACAACGAAGAAGAAATTATATTAAAACACTATATGATTGTTTTAAAACTTCAGCATAGTTGCTGAAGTTTTTTCGTTATTTTGAAAGCTAAAGTTTTCCTCGTACACTGAGTAAAAACAATAAAACATACATTTAAATTTTATACTGCATCAAAAAACTTCGGCATAGTTGCTTAGGGTTTTTAGTTATTACTTAAAAATTTCAGCAGGCGGAGCTCAAGTTTTCCTCCGACACTGGCTAAATTAGAAATTCATATTGCATCAAAAAACTTCGGCCTAAGTTCTGAAGTTTTTAACTTATTACTTAAAAACTTTAGAAGGAGGAGCTAAAGTTTTCCTCCTACACTCGTTAAATTAAAAATTTATATTGCGCCAAAAACTTCCCCCTATGTGCTGAAGTTTTTTAGTTATTATTTAAAAACTTCAGCAGCTATATTGGCTAAATTAAAAAATTATATTACACCAAAAACTTCGGCCTAGGTGCTGAAGTTTTTTAGTTAGTGTTTAAAAATTCAGCAGGAGGAGCTGAAGTTTTCCTCCTACACTAGCTAAATTAAAAATTGATATTGAATAGAATTAATATTAGAAAAAGCGCACAAATAACTTGTAACAAAATCTTAACATTTCATTAAACATTAAAACGAAAAATTAACATAAATAAAAAATAACACAAAGAGAATTAATTGTCCATATTATCATCATCGTCGTTGTCATCGTCGTCGTCACAACTAGATGGACGAGCATCTTCATCAGCAAGATTATCAAATCTTGCATACATCACAAGCGGATCGAGCTTGTTGTTGATTTCTTTGAGCTCCCTGTCGTATTTGTCTATGAGCTCATCCAGTTTCACTTCAAAGGCCTCTATAATGTCTTGCTTGATTTCTTCTACTATTTGCGTGATGATAGCATCCATTTTTCTCCTTTTTGTATATTATGTCTGCTAGAATTGTCACGATCCGGATTTCTCACACTTGGAAGTCGCGATGATGCCTACTAATAGGAGCTAGGCAAGCCAAGTTAATTTACTTCCTTTAGCAATTATCGATCATTTAATAACAACAATACATAATATGAAAAAGCAAAAGTCTCAATATATATAATTAACTGAAAGAAATGCGGAAGTTTAACAGTATTCTCTACCCCAGAACTAGGGTCACAAACTCACGAATGTCTAGAGAATGCTAAATACAATGTCTGAATAAAAACATAATTCTGTTTGTTTCGGTACAAAGAACAACAACTAATATAAGGATAGAAGAGATTCCGGGCCATGCGGATGCCAGCAAGGCTACCTCAAGATCTCTGGACTTAAGTCAGCTCCCAAAACTCCTACTGCTCTTTAAAAGCTGCTCCGACTCCAAAATCTGTGCAAAACGATGCACATAATGTAGCATCAGCACAACCGACCCCATGTACTGGTAAATGCCTGGCCTAACCCGACGAAGTAGTGACGAGGCTAGACAAGACTACTAAACCAACCTACGTAGTTCAATATATATATATATATATATATATATATATATATATATATATATATATATATATATATATATATATATATAAATGCAATGGAAGAGAATCCATAAATTAACCAGTCAAGAGGGAGGGGGAGCATGCTGTAGGGGCTGTAACAGTTTAGAATACAAAATCAATAAATAAGGAATGAAACGGTACAACTACAATATCAACGAGAGTAGGAAAATAACAGTTGCACGGTACCATCCTTCATTCTTTTACTCTCATTCTCACCAAGACAATCATATAAAGTGTACGACATCAACCTTCGTGCTTTTCCTTACATAAACACTCATATCATGGCATGGAATGACCCTTCGTGCATTAGTAATCAAAACATGGCATGGAATATTCCTTCGTGCATTAATAATCAAACATGGCATGGAATGTTCCTTCGTACATTAATAATCAAAATATGGCACAGAATGTTCTTTCGTGCATTAACATATCCTCAACACAAATCGTACACGGCATCAACCTTCGTGCTTTATCACTCTTCCTCACCCAAGCAATAATCACAAACAATGGGGCGAGGGGATAGACAAACAGTAATAGAAGTCCCGGCAAGGGAAACACAAGTAAACAGTTAAATCCCGGCAAGGGAACAACAACAATAACTTTCACATCCCGGCAAAGGAGATAATCAGTATATAAATACAGCCCAACAATGGAATAATCAGAGGTCTTTCTCTTTCTTTCATTTCTTACTCAATAATTACTTTATCATTCGAGCAAACGCTCCAAAAAGTTCACAAATTATAACTCTTTCTCATACTCTTCACATTATATAGAAATCATCGATTACACAATGAAGAGTCACAAAAAATAAGAATAAGCACAAATAATGACTCACGGTCATGCCAGACACCAATGTATAGATACTCGTCACTATGCCTATACACCGTACTCGATAATTAGCAATTAGCAAACAATACTCTAATCCTATTCCCTCAAGCCAAAGTTAGACCAAACACTTATCTCTACTTCCACGACTAAATAGTAGTAAAGTAATAAGGCTTGGAAAAATGCATTTGCAAACATTATAAAATGATCACATAATGAACATGTCAACACATAGGGTGCATGAATTCAAGAAAAAGAGTTAATGTTGCAAGTTTTCACTTAACACATTGGGGCAGGGTTACATATTAATAAGAAGCAAGGATCCCCAAACTTATGGGATTAAGGATCCCCAAACTTATGGGATTACAAAGTTAAGGAGCATTAGTCTAGTAAGACAGACAATTATTATTAATGAAAAAAGTTCAAAATCTAAAGGATAAAATTATAATAAACACAGGGATTAAACAATACAAACTATACCAGCAACGTAGATAAAATCACATATTGTAGGGGAAGACAAGTCAGGAAAGACCAATCTAAGATATTTAGCTGTTAGGGGGTACAGAATTGGCACGATAAGGTCATACTAGGTGACAAATACAAGCATATGAGAAAAGTACAACTAGAGTGAAGGTCTTAGAAGATTAGGGCGTACGAATGACATAAATTTATTACTATAGAAATTCATAAGCAGGTAGGAAAGGATTAGGCCATACAACCAATGCAAACACTCTAATTGTCAACACATTAAGCTAAACACGTTTCAAAATGTCCAAATTACCTAAGTTACATACGACATTTTTTAGGACTAACAGCTTAGGCACGAGACAATGCTAGAGAAATTCATGCTAGAGGCAGAATCACACATGAAGAGAGTCAATGAATTATATCAAGTCACGTAATTTCAGAAAAGCACAGATATGCTAATTAAAATATAATAGAATAAACATCGCGAAGGTTGAGAACTAACTAATATTGCTCAATAAATATGAAAAAATAACAATATGAGACCAGAATCCCAGATACGTCAAGTTCCCAAGGGTTTCAAAGAATCTAGGGTAGTGCTTACCCGAAAGAAAGTCGAAAAGTAGGAAATCCATTGGCTTTGGCTTACAGCCGGCCAAAGCCAAAATAGAACAAGAGAATAAACCAACATAGAGTAAAAGCATTAGTCTTTTAGTGGGAAATTTATCTATTGACGTCTGTCTAAGAGGGAATGGGGGAAGAGTTTATATAGTAGTGAAAATTAAACAGCAAACATAGCAATTTAAGCAACAAACAACGAAAATAAATATACAAATCGATCTGAAAATTAATTTAAGAGATCTGTAAACCCTAGTTTTTAGGAAAAGTGAAAATCAATAGAATATAAACAAATAACCAGACTCAATAGTTGTATAGGACGAATATAGACACAATGATACTTAAAATGAGGGATTTGAACCAATTTTGGCTCGATTTTGGAAGGGATATGTTTGGCATGTTTAGGCAAGCACTTAGATAACACTAAATGAGAACAGCCAGTACCAAAAAGGGTCGAATATGGCAAGAAATAGTTCTGAAATTCCATATTCAGTAGGATTAGGAGAAGATTTAGGGGCGGCGGTTTTAGGGTTCTTTAAAGAGGTAGGAAATGTTGAATAATGGAGGCGGGTTAGGGAGATTATAGGCTAGGATTTCAAGGAGGGTAATTAAAAAGGAGAGAATAAACAAGGGTCATTAATCTTGAGAGATCAATGGCCAAGATTTAAAAATGAGTGGGGTGGGTCACGTATAAGGGGTACCGACCGAGTTTTAGGTTAGGGGTTGTTTGACTTATGATTGAGTTATTGGTCTAGAGTATTGGGGGGGGGGGGTTAGGCCATTTATTTGGTCCGAAATTGTTTAGAAATTAGGGCTAGTTTTAAATATCAAACTTTTATTAGTAAATAATTTATAAAAGTAATTAATAAATAATAAAATAATATTTGTGAACTAAATAATTGAAAATAGTTATTTAACATTATAGAAAATATAAAAATTTATTTTGGCACAAATAATTTAATTATACACAAAAATACTGTATTATTGCAGAAAATGTACAATTAGCCTTAAAACGCATATGTCAATATTAAAAATGAAGTAAACAAATTTAAATATATACATGTTGGTTTAAATGATAAGTTTGGATAATCATCATACAAATAATTTAAAGAATAATTATTAAATATTTATATAAAAAATGTAAAAAGAAACTAATTTAGAGCTTCTAAAAATTATGAAAAATTATGGAGAATGTTTGTATTGGTTTATAAACTAAATGATGATGCAAATATACTATTTTGAAAGTATATATATAATTTAAAAATTATGAGGGAAAAATTGGGTATCAACACTATCGGCCCTTCGAAAGTTCGCACCATACGCGCTCAGAATATGGCCTTTGTAACAAGATTCCCTCGACCCACTCCTTGAGTGGAGGGACTGCATTCGAGACCTGAGCAACTACTGCACCACCACCACCAATTACCGATAAGAAGGAAGGAAAAAGAAGAGTAAAATAAAATTTTAAAATCAAAATTTTACTTATGTTTTGTGTTCCATTTCTCAGGGAACATCATGCGATCAGAGGTGATCAAGTCCGAGGTACTCACTCGGACAAAATAGCCTAGCCAACCTTGATCCCAATCTTTATCAATACTCGAGAACGGGGCTTTACTAGCCCGACACACAAGCTTGATTAATTCCCCCTCTCCCCTCTTCCCGAAAGAGTTGGGGACTGTATATGCGCATGAGGTGTTCGACGGTGAACAAGCATCTATCGATCTTGCTCACAAAAAACCGAAAAAGGATCACGATCCTCCAGAATAAAGGGCGAATTTGATCGAGGCATACTACGTATATTTTGCAAAAGTCAGTGATGAACAGATCCAATGGGCCTAGCATAATAGGATAAATGTAAACACTTAAGTATCCCTCAACGTGGGTTGTGATATCTTCATCGGGTCTAGGAAACTACCACGTGCTTATCAACCCAGTTGCAATCCTTTTTGACTATGGGGAGGACTTCTTCAGTGATCGAGCATACGTATCACAAGACCTTCTCACATCAGCCAGGTACAAAAGGAGGTCTTTCAGCATTGACATCTACTTTTACCGAGCATACCCCAGGGATGAATGTGTTTAAGGGGGGTTCCGCTACTGGTTCTTGGGCAACTGTAAGCGGAATGGTCTCCTCGATAGTTGGCCACAATGTTGAAAATTTTTCTTTTTGGGGAACAATTATGAAGTCTTCGCCATTTCTTTTAAATTGGGGGGGGGGGGGGAAGGAAAAATAGGAAGTCAAAGGAGTACACTTGATGATTTTGTGATGAAGACGAGCAAAAGCTCTTACAAATATCTCAAAAAAACCAAGATACAATTGCAAGAAAATATAGAGATTTCTAAGGAACAAGGGTAGAAGGTTTGGATGTAAAGTTTGAATGAATAAAGAAAGGGGTACTTATAAATTTTCAAATAACGGTTCGCATTAAGGATTGGCCGACCAGCAACTGACAAGTATTTAATGCCATTGAGATTTGACTAACGTGACATTTCATTCATTTTGTCGTTTCTGTAGTGGGTATCGAAGTGAGAATCGAAAGCTCATATCGTTTCTTATCATCTACTCTCTGAAAAATGAAGGGACTATCTTTATATAGTCAAAATTGGACTCGGAACATGAGGGACTGAAGATCGACCTCAAGTCCCACCGAACCAGAGCCCAAAGTGAGAGTGTCGGTCTTCGAGAACATTGAGTCAAGTCTTCGAGAAAATTGAGTCCGTGATCCCAGAATACACCCTTACCGCGAACGAGCTCGAAGAAATATTGTTAGCGTAATCAACAGAAGACCGAAATATTCGTGGCCGCTCGAATATTATGGAGAAAATCTTGGCACGTATGAATAAGGGATTGGCAATCAGTAAATCAATAGATTTTTTTCCTTTTTATAAAATTCTACCTAAATTAGGACTCATCTACTGTATAAAAGGGGTCTGATAATTCATTTAGCGATATTGTAACGCGCATTCTAAAGCAATATATTATATTTTCTTTCTTTAAGCTCTCGTTCTTCAGTATCTTGATACTGATCGAATTCCATCATGTTCATGTATGACAGACTTTCCAAGACTGTAATGGTTCAAGTTGTGCGGTTTGAATTTTATCATTGTTTATTTCAATTGCAATTTTAATTTATCGCTTTGTGTCAATTTAATCCAGGTATCTTTAAAACCCCTTAAAAATTCAATTGAACAAATATCTTGTTATTAAGATGTCTGATTGGGGGGTCGGGGGTTGATTAGGTAATGGCAAGATGCAAAGCAATTATTTTATCCATTTGAGACTGAACAAGTTATGAAGATGCTGGCCCAAAGTTTAGAACTTATATACGAGAATACATTTGAGTCTTCACATTATGTGGATTGAAGTTTGACAAGATTGAAAAATGCGCCTCGCTTATCCTTTAGCTGAGAATAGGTTCCTTTCTCCACCACCTTGCCTTCATTAACAAATACAATGGAGTCTAAATTCCTGATGGTATTAAGCCTGTGTGCCACAACCACTGTGGTTCTTCCAACCATTAGTCGATCTAATGCTTCCTGCACAGCTTGCTCCGACTGAACATCTAGAGCACTCGTTGCTTCGTCTAAAAGCAGTATGGTTGGGTTCCGTATTATGGCCCTAGCAATTGCAATTCTTTGCTTTTGCCCTCCTGATAGCTGCACACCTCTCTCCCCACATTCTGTGTCGTATCCATTATCCAGTGACCTGCATGTGTAAAGAATATGGCTTAAATGACTTGATTGTATACATATTTTTGTACCAAAACCTCATTAATTTCCTAGTTACTGCTCGGCCATAAAAAGTATACTTACGAAATAAACTCATGAGCATTAGCAACTCTGGCAGCTTCAACAACCTCATTTTCTGATGCATCAAGTCTTCCAAACAAAATGTTTTCATGGATGGTGCCTGAATATATCACCGGTTCTTGGCTCACAAGCGCCATTTGCCTTCTATACCATCCTATATCGAGCAATCGAATGTCCATACCATCAATTTTCAGTGATCCCCTGTCTGCATCGTAAAATCTTTGAATCAAGGCAATCACTGTTGATTTTCCGCAGCCACTCTTTCCAACAAGTCCAATGCTAGTTCCTGCTTTCACTTCCAGGCTGAATTCGCGCAACACTAGGCTATTAGGCCGGCTTGGATATGCAAAGTCAACCTTTTTCATCTCTATCGCACCGGTCATCTTGGTTCCGCTACTGTTATTCTTCCCCTAATTGTATAACATTGATAAATTAATTAGCTCATTATGCAGTTGAAAAGTGAATGTAGAAAGGCAATATTATCTTACATGATACGATCCTTGGATGAGTGAGTTTCGATCAAGAATGGCAAATATAGAAGCAACTGCGGCTGAGCCCTTGGCTAGATCAGAAGTCATGCTTCCAGCTTCAGCTATTACCTTACCAGTGCTGACTAATATAAAGAAAGTCTTGAAAACATCAGCAGCTGATATTTCTCCAGCATTAACTAGCTTTCCGCCATACCAAAAATCGAGGGCCCAACAGATGAAAGTTAGGCCTTGTGCTGATCCTATACCAATACCAGCTAGCCACGATTTCTTTCTAGCCTCCTTCCTTGGCTCATCCTGTGCCTCATCAAAGATTTCAAGGACCTTATTTATGCTCCCAAACGAGGTCACAATCCTATGATTATAAACAGCCTCCACAGCAGTTTGAGTGCTTTGATATTGTGCCTTGACGAATTTAGCTGTGATGGTGGATAGCAAGACTTTTCGCGTGTAAAAGCATAGAATTGTTAGAGGCTGGACAGCAATCATAACTAGTGCAAGCTTCCAAGCCACAACTAGCCCCATTACCATGGCAACAGTGACAGCTGAAACGCTTTGGACCAAGAGTGAGACTCTATCAGCGACAAGAGATTTAACCATAGCTGCTTCATTGCTCAATCTAGAACATAAGGCCCCACTTGAATTCTGTTCCTCATCAAACCAGGCTGCTTCAAACGTCAAGATTTTCTCAAGCATTCCCATTCTTATTCTTCTTGTCAGCCGTTCTCCCATGTAAGCAAAATTGTAATGTTGGCATAGATTGAGAACAAATGAAACAAGGCAAAGGATACTGAATATCAAACAGTATTTCTGAATTCTAGTTTGCATTTCCTCATGAGTTGGTGAGTAAAATGCTGAAATCATGCCACCTATGCTTAGTGCATATACAGGCTGCACTGAACCAAATGCAATGGCGGATAAGCTTCCAGTAATTCCTTGCTTCCATTCAGGTAAGTTTAGTAGAAGGAGTCGAGAGAAGGAAGGGGAAGGATGAGGTGAAGCTTGGGAGTTGTTTTCGATGAGTAAAGGCGAGGAGGCGAATACAGTCGGACTTGATCTTATTGAGCTTTGTCTTCCCGCACTGCTTCTTCCTACTGAAGAAATAAGAGATTTGACACTTTGTTCTTGATCAACAGAGCTAAATTGTCTTTGAAGTTTTGCCATTCTTCCATAGTGTCCATCTTTCTCGATAAGCTCATTGTGTGACCCTAATTCAGTGATGCAACCACTACTCAATACTGCAATGAGGTCTGCATTTCTAACTGTTGATAACTTGTGGGCAACAACCTGATCATCAAATTTGTTGAATGCGAGCTCATTATGTTTCTTTTTCCTATATATAAAACTAATTAATGTGTGTTTACGTACCAGTGTAGTTCTTCCAATGGAGGCTTGATCTAGGGCGTTCTGAACAAGTGTTTCTGATTCAGAATCAAGTGCACTTGTGGCTTCATCAAGGAGAAGAATCACAGGATTCTTTATGACGGCTCTAGCAATTGCAATTCGCTGCTTTTGCCCACCTGATAAAAATGCTCCTCTTTCACCAATCTGTAACAATTAATCAATCATGTTAGAATGATCACATTACAAACATCGATCAATACATGAACTGACCTTGGTCTCATATCCTTGAGGAAGTTGCGTGATGAAATTATGAGCATTCGCAGTCATTGCTGCAGCCACAACTTCATCCATGCTTGCGTCAATTTTCCCTAACATAATATTCTTCTTAATAGATGTTCCAAATAATGCATGTTCTTGACTTACTAACCCCATCTGCCCTCTCAACCATTTCAACTGGAATGACTTTATATCTACACCATCAATACATATAGCTCCAACGTTAGTATCATAAAACCTTTGAATCAAGGCAATGGCAGTCGATTTTCCACTACCACTTGCTCCAACAAGGGCCACTGTTTCCCCCCCTTCAATTTTAAGATTGAATTCCTTGAGCACAAGGTTATCTGGCCGACAAGGATATGTGAAGTTTACATTCTTGAATTCAACTTGTCCTCTAATCTTTTCTAGCACGAGTCCCCTTGTGTCTTCGCCATCAATTTCTGGAACTCGATCAATCCTAGCAAATATTCTTGAGGCAGCAACTGAAGCTTCTGTGAAGTATTTCACTTCAGGCAGTGCCATCCCAAGTGATCTGCATAACACAGTTTTGACACATATATAATATTTTAGGTACGTACACCACATCAAAACATCAAAGTGTTCCATAATACTATGAGATATTCAAATATGAGTAGGTAGTAATGAAAAGAATGAAAGGCACTCACAGTCCACCCAAGACAAAAGAAACTCCAGCTGCATATATTCTGCCACCACTTTCTCCTTTGTGCATAATCAAATGGCTCCCATACCATGCTAGTAAAGCCCATATTGCAAAGGAAAGCCCAGTGCTTCCAACAGCAAGACCTTTTGCAATTCCTTGCTTCATTCCCAACATTATGGTTCGATCAAGAATCGAAGAATACCTTTCAATCACGCTCTTCTCAGCAGTAAATGAATATATAGTCTTAATGGAGCTAAGAGCCTGACATACAATAGCATTTGCTTTGCCATATTCCTTGAACGACTTTTCGGACAAATGGAGTAGATATTTCCCATAGATCAAACCTGGGATTATGAGGAGAATAAGTGTTGGTAAGGCAACTAAAGCCAACCTCCACGAGAAGTAGGCTGAAAATGCAATTCCTGACATGAAAACTGTTGTATGCATAAGAAATAGGGGTAGCTGCATGCATATATGGTAGAATCAAAGTCAGTGTTTGTTTGATGTATATATATATATATATATATATATATATATATATATATATATATATATATATATATATGGAAATCTTAATTAATTAGTCAATATATAAAATTTTACCTTTTCACTAAGAACTTCTTGAATGAGACAAGTGTCTTTCGAAATGGTATTAGTGATTTCAGATGTGGTAGCTTCTTGAGAATCAAAGAAACCAACTTCTTGCCTAAGAATAGCTTCCAAATACTTGTACCGAATTTTTAGCACTTGCCGCTCACTTGTTTTACTCCAGCAGTAACCTTCTGCAAACAAATAATCAACTAATTATCGTATTCTAGGGTTTCATGAATCCTACTTAAACATAAATTAAAAGGCCCAAGCTAGAAACATACCCATAAAGGCCACAACCATTACTGCCAATCCCAATAATACAAAATACAAGCTGCACTGTAAATACAATTGCCAGAAAGCAATATCTTAGAAAGAGAATTAATCAAGACAGCGAGAGATTAATTAATCAAACATAAAATGCTAACCTTTTCAATTTCTTCCATGAAAATCTCATTCTTCTGTTGAGTCTTACCATAACCCAAGCTATTAAAAAGATGACTAACATATACCAGCAAACAGTTTGTTGATATGCCATCTCCAATGGCTCCAATAGTCCCCAAACACATCAATAAAATGTCTATTCCATCAGCATATCTGAAAATAATTGCTACTGAATTTCTATCTTTCTTCGCTAATGCTTTTTCAGATGAACTAGTCATTCTTTTTTTTTTTTTCTAAAACAAACAACTATATATATATATATATATGCTCAAAGGTCTGTTTCTGCAAGCAAACAGCTGAAAAAAAACACCTTCACTCGTTTCTGACCAAGAATGGAATACTCTAACTTACTATGTATAATAAAGTGGCAGAAACTGATTTTCGTGGAACATCCTATCACAACAATTCATAATGCACGTATTTAAATAATATATGAGTTTTGTTTGTTGCATGAAAATCTTTAATAAAAATGACAAATCCACCATAACACACTTTTATAGAGTGTTCCAACAACGATGACTCTGACTAATACTCTCGTCCTTATTGCTTTTTTCTGAAGCATGATGTTTGTGTCTTTTTCTTTCTAGCTTTTTATATGTGCTTTTTGAGCTGGTCACTTTCTTTTTCAACCCTATTATATTGTTATGTAATTTAACTATTGTAACCAGAATAGCCATAAACAATTAACATGCGAAAGAGGAAGAAAACATAAATAGAATAAATAGTGGGGTAGTATGCATCCAACACAATTAGATCTAATCAACTATAGTTAGTAAAACAACCAATGTATGTGTTGCGCTTTTATGGCCATGGGTTCTTGTCCGTTCATTGTCCAATTTGCAGTGATAGATATGATAAATAAGAATACTTAAGGGTGGGTGGAGTTGGGGTAGGGTAGGGTGGGGGTGTGGAGGTGGTTGGTGGGAATGGGAAATGGGGGAAGTTTGGAAAAAAAAATTTCCTTAAATTGGAAGAAAATAAATTGCTCATGAAAATATTTTTCAAAACATTTAATCGAACCAAATATAAATAAATTAAAAAAATATTTTTTTGCATATCAAACACACCCTTTATCAACTCTTAATTTTTACTTCAGTGTTATTATTGATTTTTTGGTCCTGGTAAGAAAACTTTTTCTAAAGTAGTCTTCCCGAGAATTTTGGGAAGCTCCTGACAGTCCCCAAATATTTTCATAAGGTAATCACCAGGATTTGCCAAAAAATATGCCAATTATCATAAATTCTTTTGGGACAGCTCTTAATTAGACCCTTAAGTTAATTAAGCCAGATTCGTATTCTTCGGCATATGTTCCCTAATAGTGTCTTAACTAAACAGGTGAACAATAATTAATTCATTTGCTCATTGATTATTGATATTAATTGATATAAGGACGCTCCATGAGAGCATTATATTGCACAATCTTAGGGGAGAAAGGAAGAGATATGCTCAGTCATATGCATTTTCCCATCCATACAATTTCATGTTAATACTTAAATAGAATAAATATTTACAAATCCTAAAGACCACAACAGAGTTAGTTGCATTATCATAAATGCCTAGCAC
Organism: Nicotiana noctiflora; assembly: GCA_032618575.1. Lineage (NCBI taxonomy): Eukaryota > Viridiplantae > Streptophyta > Magnoliopsida > Solanales > Solanaceae > Nicotiana > Nicotiana noctiflora. The sequence continues at coordinate 101,418 of JASVEL010008137.1, read as the reverse complement.
AAGCTGCCCTTAATTCAGTTCATTATATTCACTTAATAAAGGATTAAGTAATAAAGAACCATTATCAGGGTAACGTGGGGTTAAAAAATTCGACTGCTAGAAGTTTGGCAAAGTCCCACATAGATGGATTCTTTATTTTGCTTGGTTTTTTTTCACGTGAAAGGAAGTCTAATGTTTAGGATTTAAATACACCTCTCATTTGCCTTTTTATCTTCTTAAGGTATTTGTTTCTTCTCCTTTTAGTATTATTTCACTTGTATTTTTCGAGTGGAATAAAATATTGGTTGTGTCCGAGGAGTAAGCAAAATTAGCCGAACCTTGTAAATTTTGGTGTTCCTTTTATTGTTGCTTTGTTGACTTATTTATTATTTAGTGGCTGCCATAATTTTTGGTATAATAGTTGTGACTCATTCACACTATATACATTTGGCTTCCGCAACAATTGGTATCAGAGCCAAGGTACTAGTCTAAGTATGCTCTGTGGTTGCAGCGTAGTCTGATCTTCCACATCAGAAAAGATTTATCTTGGTAACTGAATCAAGGTTCTGTCTCAGTATGTTCTGTGGTTGCAGCTTAATCTGATCTTCCACATCAGAAAGGAAATAATCTTGATTTGTATCGTCATCTATTAAATAATATTTGTGTCAAAGATGGGACCCAATAAACAAGAAGAATCTACACCAAGTGTCAGCAATACGTCACCATTGACATCTTCGCTTATGACATGAATTGTGTCAAATGCAAAATTTGCGGTAGAAATTTTTGACGGGTCCGAACATTTTGGGATATGGCAAGGCGAGGTTCTAGATGTCATTTTTTTAATAAGGGCTAGATCTAGCCATTGAAGAAAAGAGACCAGATGCTAGTGGAGAAGAAGATTGAAGAATTATCAACTGTGTTGCTTGCGGTACCATTCGATCATACCTTGCTAGAGAGCAGAAATATCCATACACAAAGGAAACTTCTGCAAGTAAATTAGGGAAAGCACTGGAGGATAAATATTTGAAGAAAACAGTCAAAATAAATTGTACATGAAGAAGAGACTGTTTCACTTCACCTATGTTCCTGGTACCACGATGAATGAACATATCACCAGTTTTAATAAGTTGGTCACGGATTTGCAAAATATGGATACAACTTATGATGATGGTGACTTGGCTTGATGTTATTGGCGCCATTTCCTGACAAGTACGAGCACCTTGAAACTAATCTACTCCATGGAAATGACGAAGTTTCTCTCAGAGAAGTTTGTTCGGCTTTGTACAACTATGAACAAAGAAAGCGAGAAAAAAAGAAGGGCGGAGAAGGAGAATCACTGTTTATGAGGGGTCGTTCTTAAAATCAAACTAGGACAAAGAAACGAAGATCTAAGTCAAGATCTAAACTTAGCAAAGATGAATGTTCCTTTTGTCGAGAAAAAGGGGCACTGGAAGAAAGACTGTTCGAGGTTGAATAATAAGGCCAAACATAACAATGGAAAGGCCATTATGGATTCAAATGTAGCTGATTGTGATGATTTGGATTTCTCATTAGTTACGACGGAGCCGTCAACGTCATCAGACATATGGTTAATGGACTCGGCTTGTAGCTATCATATGTGTCCCAACATGGATTGGTTCGTGGACTTTCAAGAAGGAGAATATGGAGTCATCCAAATAGCGGATAACAGCCATCTTACCTCTTATGGCATTGGTTCAATACGATTAAGGAACCATGATGGAATGATTAGAACATTAACAGATATTCGATATGTATCGGGTTTGAAGAAAAATCTCATCTTAGTGGGAGCCCTGGAATCAAAAGGGTTCAAAATTATTGCAGAAAATGGAGTGATGAGAGTATGCTCCGGTGCACTAGTGGTAATGAATGCCAATCGGAAGAACAATAACATGTACTATTATCTCGGTAGTACAGTTATTGGGACAACGACAGTAACGTCCAGTGACGACAAAGAGGCAGAAGCAACCAGGCTATGGCACATGCGCTTGGGATATGCTGGAGGAAAATCCTTGAAAACTTTATTAGATCAAGGATTGTTGAAAGGGGCAAAAGGCTTGCAACTTGAAATTTTGCGAGCATTGTGTCAAAAGGAAACAGACAAGGGTTAAATTTGGCACAACAATCCATAATACTAAAAGCATTTTGGATTATGTACACTCGAATATTTTGGGTCCTTCCAAAACAACTTCATTGGGTGGGAGCACTATTGTGTAACCTTTGTTGATGATTTTTCCCAGAGAGTGTGGGTGTATACAATGAAGAGCAAAAATGAAGTGTTGAAAATTTTTCTCAAATGGAAGACGATGGTGGAGAATCAAACAGGCAGGAGGATCAAGTGTATTCGCACAGATAATGGAGGTGAATATAAAAATGATCATTTCAATAAGGTATGTGAAAATGATGGCATCATCCAACACTTCACTGTCAGACATACACCACAACATAATGGAGTGGAAGAACGTATGAACCGAACCTTGTTAGAGAAGGTACAATGTATGTTGTCCAATGCTGGCTTGGGCAAAGAATTTGGGCTGAGGCAATTACATATGCATGCCACCTCATTACTCGTCTATCATCTGTTGCTATTGATGGCAAGACACCATTTGAAAAATGGTATGGGAAGCTTGCTGTAGATTATAACTCTTTGCACGTGTTTGACTCAACTACATATTATCATGTGACAAAGTCAAAATTGGATCCAAGGGTAAAAAAGGCTATTTTTATAGGGATTACTTCTAGAGTCAAAGGATACCGCTTATGGTGTCCTATGACAAAGAAAGTAATATTCAGCAGGGATGTTACCTTCGATGAATCTGCTATGGTAAATAAGGTAACAAATGAAGATACCAAACGAGATGATGGTGCTTCTAAGCAGGTGGAGTTTGAGGAAAAATTTATTTTTCCTACACAAGAAGCACATGAGGAAACAAATGAAGATTATCCTCTAGAAGGAGAGCCAGTCGAGGAGATTCCAACTCAGGAACCTCAATAACAACTTGAATCAGTAGCAACTAGCTGGCCAAAAAGGAAAATAACAAAACCTGTTTGTCTCATTGAGACAGTTGCTTGTGCAACCACAATTGTAGCTGATGATGTTCCTACCACTTATAAAGACACAGTCCAAAGCTCAGAATAAGATAAGTGGAGGATTGCTATAAATGATGAAATACAGTCCCTTCATCAGAATCATACATGGAGATTGGCCAATCTCCTGAAGGGAAAAAAAGCAATTTGGTGCAAATGGGTATTTGCAAAGAAAGAAGGATTCCTAACCAAGAAGATGTTCGCTACAAAGCAAGATTGGTGGCCAAAGGATATGCTCAAAAGGAGGGAATTAATTATAACGATGTGTTTTCTCCAATTGTAAAACATTCTTCCATTACAATTATATTGGCTTTGGTAGCACAGTTGGATTTGAAACTAGTTCAGATGGATGTAAAAATTGCATTTTTACATAGAAACTTGGAGGAGGAAATCTATATGACTCAGCCAGAAGGATTCAAAGTTGCTGAAAAAGAAAATATGGTGTGCAAACTTGAAAAATCATTGTACGGATTGAAACAATCTTCTAGACAATGGTACAAACGATTTGACAAGTTTATGTTGCAGCAAGGGTACAAAAGAAGCAAATACGATCATTGTGTGTTTTTGCGTAGGCTTAAAGATGGTTCATTTATATATCTTATCCTTTATATTGATGATATGTTGATAGCTTTCAAGAATTTGGAAGAAATTGATAAGTTGAAGACTCAACTGAAAAAGGAGTTCGAGATGAAGGATCTGGGTGAGGCAAAGAAAATTCTTGGCGTGGAGATAATAAGAGATAGACATTCAAAGAGACTCTTTTTATCTCAGAAAGAATATTTGAAGAGAGTACTACAACGTTTTGGAATAGATGACAAGACTAAGCCAGTTAGTACTCCACTTGCTCCCGATTTTAAGCTAAGTACTTCTATGTTGCCAAAGGATGAAGCTGAACGATAGTATATGTCAAAGGTACCATACGCAAATGTTGTTGGTAGCTTGATGTATGCAATGGTCTGTACGAGACCTAATATTTCACAAGTTGTTGGAGTTATTAGCAGATGTATGCACAATCCAGGAAAGGAGCAGTGGCAAGCTGTGAAGTGGATTCTATAGTATATTCATAATACTGTAGATGTCGGGTTAGTTTTTGAGCAGAAAGACAATCAGTTTGTAGTAGGATATTGTGATCGGATTTTGTGGGTGATCTGGGCAAACGAAGATCAACTACTGGTTATGTATTTACTTTTGCAAAGGAATCAGTTAGTTGGAAGTCTACTTTGCAGTCAACAGTTGCTTTGTCTATAACAGAGGCAGAGCATATGGCTATTACATGGGTTGTGAAGGAGGCAATTTGGCTTCAGGGGTTACTAAATAAGCTTGGTATTGAAAAAAAAGGTATCACATTTTTTTGTGATAGTCAAAGTGCTATTCAATTAGGGAAGAACCAAGTTTATCATGCAATGACGAAGCACATTGATGTTTGGTATAACTTCGTACAAGAAATCATAGAAGAAGGTGGAGTCACGTGAAGAAAATTCATACTACGGAGAATCCTGCTGATATGCTGACAAAGGTGGTGACTGCGATCAAGTTTCAACTTTGTTTGGATTTGATCAACATTGTTGAAAACTGAAGATTGAAGATGTAGACACAACCAAAATTTGTTATAAAGAAAAAATTGAAGATGTGAAATTTTGCCAAGGTGGAGATTTGTTGAAGTTTGGCAAAGTCCCACATCAGTGGGTTCTTGATTTTGTTTGGGATTTTTTCCTATAAAAGAAAGCCTAATGTTTAATATTTAAATACACCTCTCATTTGCCTTCTTATCTTCTTAAGACATTTGTATCTTCTCTCTTTAGTATTATTTCACTTGTATTTTTGGAGTAGAATAAAATATTGGTTGTGTCCGAGGAGTAGGCAAAATTTGCCGAACCTCGTAAATTCTGGTGTTCCTTTTATTGTTGCTTTATTGTCTTATTTATTATTTAGTGGCTACCATAATTTTTGGTATAGTAGTTGTGACTCATTCACACTATATACGTTTGGCTTCCGCAACAAAAAGTTGTAATTTACCCTCTTGGATCTTGCTCCCTCTATTTATCTGTCTTTTCACTACATTTTTTCCCTTTTAACAAATAAAATCAAATCCCCTTGTAATAATTTTCTATGGTCCACACGTTTTATAACAACATTTGACATTTACAATTTGAGAAAAAGAACATATAATAGTTCATCAAAAAACTATCCTCTCCAATGGACCTCCCCATAATAAAAAATCCCACTCCTTCTTCCCCTCTGCTACCAGAGCTACCGGATAAGGATGACAAAATGGAAGTAGAAACATCCGAGAATAGCTATAAGGAAATTCTCATGGATAAGCAACAGGGGGATCAGGTAACCTACTATGACAATGATAACCAAGTGAATCAGGTAAATGATAAGCATATTGAGGGCGCAATACCACTATCAGCTGAAGAAAAAGATCGCTTATACGCCCCATGGAAATACTCAGTCATCATAAAAGTATTTGGGCCCTACAATAATACCACAATTATATGCCCCATGGAAATACCCGGTCATCATAAAAGGATAAGCATATTGATGGCGCAATACCACTATCATGTCCAACATAGGCCCCTTGGGCCCTACAATAATACCCCAACAACTCTCATCCTCCACCCCAATCCCTACCCTTTGCTACCTTTTCCTCTCATGTTAATGGTAGAAAATCAATCGACATGCATGGTAATCGATTACCTTACTTGCAAGCCTCCCAAAACGCAGTCGAAAAGGCTGCAACCGTCACTTCCTCCATATCCCCAATTAATGAACAAGATATTCCCCTAATTCCAACACCCCAAAACCCTTCCACTGTCCAAGATGTGACAACAGAGGGTTTTACAATGGGGAATCAGCCTTTTAACCCCAATCTTAACATTACCCAAAGTAGAAAACAGAAAAAACACAAAAATGGAAAAACCACCCCTATGAACACCCCCCCAACCATCGTCTCTACCAGCCCACTACCTCCGGACCACCAACCGGGCTCTTGGTTGGAGGTGGCCTTACAAGGCCAGGGCCTCTATTACTAGTTCAACCTGACAACAAGAAGGTGATGCTAGTAGTCCAAAATTCGGCACAACTTACCAAAGCGACGGTGAAAGCTCTGAACAAAGCTCCAATGGCTTTTGGACCCCTCCTATGGCAAGCAATGGCAACCTCGAACAGTCCGTCCCCAATCACGGACCCCCAGGCACTAAACAATCACATCCTCTTTACCCTCAAAACCAGTCCTTTCTTCCCAGACCTAATGAAGGAGGACCCTACAGTAGATCCGATCTTTATTCAAATAGAGTCACCAATGACACCACCAGTGTCGACCCTAAAGAAAACGAGAAGACCTCCCCCCTCCAAAACATTCAGAAAGGAGTGGCCAAAGCCATAGACTTACTGAAAAGCAAGGACTCAACGGAGGAAGTGAACAAAGTATACCAAATGCCAAGAAAGGAGTCGATTGTTCTGGACTCGGTGAGATCAATAGAATTTATCTTACATGTAAGCGAGATTGTGGTGATCCTATGTCCCAGGACAATGTCCAAATGCGGACTAGTATTATCTCCAACCATGGGCCAAACCAAACCCTTGATCAATCTTACACCAATTTTGATTTTGAAAAGGAAAGCTCATCCAATGACCACTCTGCCGTGCCCCCAAGAGGGATCCCATCCGTCACCCCCAACCTTCCAATGATGAACTACATCATATGGAATGTTAGGGGCGGCAACAGTGCCGAATTCATAAGGCACTGTACTGAAATGGTCACGATGCACAAACCTTCCATGCTAGTGCTGCTTGTGACAAAGATGGTGGATCACCAATCCCTAGCTAGTGCTCTGAAATTTGACATGATCATTCAATCACCGGCAGTGGGTTTTGCAGGGGGCATAGTGTTTATGTGAAAAGAAGATCAGGTTGCAGTGGAAGAAGTGGCTACCACTTCTCAAGGTATTCATGCAATGGTCCAGGTAAGACCAAATCACACCCCTTGGCTATTTTCTGCAATTTATGCTAGCCCCTTGCTGGTAAATAGGAATATGCTCTGGGAACAGTTGGTTACCCTATCAAAAACTGTTAATAATAATTGGTTTGTGGGGGGGGGGGGGGGGAACTTCAATGAAGTCCTAAAGGTTAGGGATAAATTTGGGGGAAACCCTATCAGCACTAGTCGTAATAACAGCTTCTGGAACTGCATTAATGCTTGCTATTTAATTGATCTATGGTTGGGAATTAAATACACTCGGACTAACAAAAGTTACAAGAATAGGAATGCCCTTATTCTAGAAAGAATTGATAGATGCTTTGCCAATACGGGCTAGATCTCTCTGTACCCTGCCCCACTGAGACCACTTCCTTCTTAAAATTCACTCTGAAGGCCCACAAGGCCCCCATCCAACAAACCTTTCAGGTTTGAAATAATGTGGGCTAGCCACCCCTCCTTCCCATCTGTAACCAGCCAAGCTTTCTCTGATCAAGCTCCCCTGACCTAGTCCACTGGCAGATTTCAAAAACTGGCCACCAAGAAAATATTTATATTTTAGGTATATATAAATATTCCACTCGACCAAAAAACAAAAAAAAAAATATTTGACATTTTGGATTTTATTTGATTGTCATAGACAAGTAAATAACCAAAAACTCATTGTTTTTATTTTTATGTTATAAAAGATAATAAAATTATTTAATTTAAAATCTCAAGTGATATTTGATTACTTAAAATTTTAAAAGCTAATATTAATAAGGTGGAAGGTCTAGAAATTGGCGTACAAAAGGTCCCAACTTCATCTTTTAATTTTTCATGTTCCAAGTTACAACAGGATTTTACATTCCAGATTTTCCATTGGAACTTATAAAATTTGTTAAGGTTATATGTATAATAAAATATATTTTATAGATTGATTCTTGGTTATTATAAAAGAATAAATATACAAATATTTGAGTAATGCTGTTAAAGAAAGGTAATATCACAAAACGTGTGCTATTATAAAAAAATATTATTGTTATAGATAAAATATTATTATAGAGAGATAAGATAGAATATAAAAATTAATTTTAAAAAGATATGTTCGTTGTTATGAAATGTTACTATAGAAGGTGATTATAATAAAGACTATACTAAAGCTAAGCATAATGTTGTAACTCAACTCTCTCTTTCTTTTCTAAAGAGATTTTTACATTTCTATACACTATATGAAACTGTATTACCCTCCCTACTCAAGTTTTACTGTAATTATATTTTATATACCCAATTACTATTTATATATATTTAAGAAAATAATGATAATAATTAGTGTCCTAAAGTTACTCTAATATATCTGTTTAACTCAAAAGTTATCGGTTACTTTATGAGCTATAACAGTCGAAGATATGAAAAAGGGTAAATCGCAATCAAATATAATAAACCCCAAATTAGAATCAGTGTAGTTATAATATGGAAATATCTGCAAGAATGAAGGAGTGATGAGGATAATCAACGATCACAACTGAGAGAATAGTATAGAGAGAATTACAGAGAGAGAATAATAGAGAGAGAATGATAGAAATTGCATTATTAGAAAATAACACATGATCTTTTACAACAAACAAAATCCCCCTTTATATAGAGGTGAGGTTTTCTTACTAAAATTACAATCCGTCGAGGGGTCGCTGACGCCCTTGAAGAGGGGACGTCTAAATATATACATCAACACTCGTACCCTTACTCAAATACTACGCCCTTGCTGTAAGAAACGTGAGGGAGGGTCGTACCCTCGCTATTACATGGGCGTGGGGAGAATCGCACTCGGCCCCCTAATAATCAAACCCTATTTATCCCCATACAATTAGTCCCTCCGCCCGTTGAAGACGTACTCGACGTACGTCTGCAATGGGTGGAAAAGTCGATTCGCCGTGGCATCGTTAATGCATTGACACATGGCCCACCTTTTGAATTGACGTCATTTCCGGCATGCGTCATGATTACAACTGCTCCTAGGACAGATCAGGGCGGCGATTTGACATTTTGATTTCCAGCCCCTTTTCTAATGCTTACCTCTTTGATTCCCATGTATTGATGGCCATACCCTCTTGTGTGTCATAAATGGCCTTGGCCTCATATGCGTTATAGGTGGTCGTAGCCTCTTATGCGTTATAGACGGCTGTAGCCTCTTTATACGTTGTAGATGGCCTTAGACTTTTATGCATTACAGATGGCCTTAGCCTTTTGTGCGTTATAAATGGCCATAGCATCTTTGTATGTTATAAATGGCCGTAGACTCTTTGTGCATTATAGATGGCCGTAGCCTCTTGTGCGTTATAAATGGCCGTAGCCTTTTATGTGTTATAGATGGTCGTAGCCTTTTATGCGTTATAGATGGCCGTAGCCTCTTTGTGCGTTATACATAGTCGTATCCTCTTTGTACACTGCAGACGGACTTAGCCGTTCATACATTGGAGATGGCCATAGCCTTTCATACATTGGAGAGCCATAGCCTTTCATACATTGGAGATGGTCGTAGCCTTTCACACATTGAAGATGGTCATAGCCTTTCATATATTGGAGATGGTCGTAGCCTTTCATATATTGGAGATGATCGTAGCCTTTCATATATTGGAGATGGTCGTAGCCTTTCATACATTGGAGGTGGCCGTAGACATTCATACATTGGAGATGGCCGTAGCCTTTCATACATTGGAGATGGCCGTAGCCTTTCATACATTGGAGATGGCCGTAGCCTTTCATACATTGGAGGTGGCTGTAGCCGTTCATACATTGGAGATGGTCGTAACCTTTCATACATTAGAGATGGTTGTAGTCTTTGAAACATTGGAGGGGTCGTAGCCTTTCATACATTGGAGATGGTCGTAGCCTCAGTCCCTGTGATACACCAGTTGTGTTGATTAGCAGAGTAACCGGCATGTCAAATTTGCCTCGTAAGCATTTTCGAGCATCTCTTTCGTCGCCTCGTTAAAAACCATTCCGAGAAAACCCGATTGGGAGAAAACTCAGATAAGGGAAAAAGAGTATGACTCGGGGGGGGTGCTCTTTAGAAATGGAAATACTTGAGGTGAGAGATGTTCCAGTTATTTTGGAGCGTCTTCCCTTCCATGGTCTCTAGTTGAAACGATCTTTTATCTGCTCACGCAGTAATTTTGTAAGGTCTGTCCTAATTGGTCCCTAGTTTTCCTTGCTTAGGTCCTTGGATGCTAAAGTCTTGGCTTTGAGGATGTAATTGCCTACTTTGAGTGGTCGGATTTTTGCCTTCTTGTTGTAGTATCTTTCGATTTGCTGTTTTTGGGTTGCCATCCTAATGTGGGCCATTTCTCTCCTTTCTTCAGCTTCATTGAAGTCTTGGAGTCGGTTCAAATCATTTTCTGCTTTTCTTGTGTGTGAGTACCTTAGACTTGGCTCGCCTACTTCGACTGGTATGACGAAAGCAGTTCCCTAAACCAGCGAGTAAGGCGTTTCTCCCGTGGAAGATTTAGGGGTGGTCCTGTGTGCCCATAGCACCTCTGGTAGCAGTTCAGGCCATAGCCCTTTAGCGTATTCAAGTTTCTTTTTCAATATATTCAGTATGGTCTTGTTGGATGACTCTGCTTGACCATTGGTGGCAGGATGATACGGTGTTGAGAGTATCTTTTTGATGTGCCATTTGTCAAAGAATTCGGTCATTTTCTAACCGATGAACTGTCGCCCGTTGTCACATGTGATTTCTTTGGGGATGTCGAAACGGAAGATGATGTTATTCCATATAAAGGCAATGACCTCTTGCTTGCGTATTTGGGCGTAAGCACTTTCTTCTACCCATATGGAGAAATAGTCAGTTAAAACTAATAAAAAGCATACCTTTCCTCGACCGACGGGTAGCGGGCCGACTATGTCCATTCCCCATTTGATGAAGGGCCAAGGGGAAATAACCGAATGGAGGGGTTCTCCCGGTTGGTGTATCATGGAGGCGAACTTTTGAAATCTTTCACAACGGCGGACGTACTCCGCAATATCTTTTTTCACAGTAGGCCAGTAATATCCGGATCGTATTAGGCATCGTACGAGTGCTCGATTTCCCATGTGGGCGCTGCAGTGGCCTTCGTGTACTTCTTCTAGTACCGGCGTCATTTGATTGGTGCCTAGGCATTTGGCCAGGGGTCCTCCAAAGGTCCTTTTGTAGTGCTCGTTGTTTATCATGCAATAACTGGCGGTCTGCATACGGAGTTTTTTTTCCTCTTTCTTGTCGGGCGGGAGGGTTCCATCTTCCAAATATGATAGAAACTGGTTATGCCAGTCCCAGGTTAAGTGTAAGGAGAGTACTTGTGTATGATCGATTGCCGAGTGAAGGAGAGTAACGGTGCTTTCTTTGTTGAGGCTTGTGGTTGCCGCAGCTAGTTTTGCCAGACCTTCTGCTTCGGCGTTCTGCGCTCTGGGAACTTGCTCGAAGCAGCACTCATCGAACTGTGTCATCAACCTGTGGATTTCTGCCTCATACTTCTACAATCTTTGTTCCTTAATTTGGTAAGTCCCAGTGACTTGATTTACCACGAGCTGAGAGTCGAAGTGTAAGATGAGCCGGCGGGCCCCATATCTGATGGCTAGCTTTATACCTACAATAATGACTTCGTATTCTGCTTGATTGTTAGTCATCTTGGGGCTTCATATGGACTGGCAAATGACTTCTCCCATTGGGACTTCGAGCACGAGTTCCAGTCCCGATCCCGAGGTATTGGCAGCTCCATCTGTGTAGAGGGCCCAGAGGTTGATATTTGAGGTGGACTGCAGGGCTTCATTTTCTGCCTCAGGTAGTATTTTTGCGCTGAAGTCGGCCACGAAGTCGGCGATGACTTGTGACTTGATGGCGGTCATAGGGATATATGTGATATCATGCTTGCTGAGCTCTATAGCCCATCTGGTAAGTCGGCCCGATAGCTCAGGCTTATGTAGGATGCTTCTTAAGGGGAATGTGGTCACTACTTTAATGGGGTGGCATTAGAAATAGGGACTAAGCTTTCTTGAAGCTTTGACAAGTGCCAGGGCCAACTTTTCAATGTGTGGATACCGTGTTTCGGCGTCCACTAGGGTTTTGCTAATGTAATAGATGGGGGATTACGTACCTTTTATTTCGCGAACCAACACTGCGCCGACGGCGACTTCCGATATAGCCAGATATGTCAGTAAGGGCTTGCCCGGCTCCGCTTTGGTCAGTAGTGGTGGTAACAATAGATATGTTTTCAGTTCTTGCAAGGCTTTGACGCATTCCTCGTTCCACTGGAATCCGTTATCTTTTCTTAGGACGTTGAAAAATTTATGGCATCATTCAGAGGATCGTGAGATGAATTGGAGAGCGCAATTATTTGTCCTGTCAATTTCTGGACCTGTTTTTTGCTATTTAGCACCTCGGGTATCGAGGCGATTGCCTTGATTTGGTCAGGGTTGACTTCGTTACCTCTTTAGGATATGAGAAACCCTAGAAACTTTCCTGACGCCATGCCGAAGGCATACTTCTCGGGATTCATATTCATCCCATACTTTTTTAGTATTTCGAAGGCCTCTTGCAAGTGGTTGATGTGATCCTCCTTTTTTGCGGATGTCACTAGCTTGTCATTGATGTAAACTTTCATGGTTTTACCGAGTTTCCCTTTGAACATCTTGGTGACCAGCCTTTAATACATGGCCCCTGCATTTTTTAGCCAAAAGGGCATAACTTTGTAGCAGTAGGTCCCTTGGTGTGTGATGAAGGTTGTTTTATCTTGATCTTCTTCGGCCATCAGGATTTGATTGTAACCGGAATATGCATCTAGAAAACTAAGCAGTTCATGCTCGGTGGTGGTGTCGATCAGCTGGTCGATATGTGGGAGGGGGAAGGAGTCCTTAGGGCATGCTTTATTCAGGTCGGTGAAGTCCACGCGCATTCTCCACTTCCCGTTCTTATTTTTTACCATTATGACATTGGCGACCCACTAAGGGTATTTTGACTCCTTGATAGAGCCTTTGGCGAGTAACTTGTCTACTTCCTCGCGGACTGCCTTATTGATTACGACATTGAACTTTCTTCTGATTTTCCATACTGGTGGGTGTAGTGGGTCGACATTTAGTTTGTGGGTAGCGATATCTGGCAAAATATCCGGCATAGCTGTATGGGAAAAGGTGAACATGTTTGCGTGGTTAGTTAAGAATTCATGATACTTAATTAGGTTGGCGATCCTATGGCCTATGTAGGCCTTCTTTTCAGCGTTGTGGCTATCCAGCTGGATCGGATCGAGGTCCTCGATCATTGCTTTGCAGGCTTCTACAATGTCTAGATCCCTGATGGTGTCGGTTGTCGGGTTAGTTTTAGTCCCCGACATGGCTAATTTCTATGCTTTCGCGCTCGCTCCCCTCGGTGTCGGGTGTGGACGCAGTCTTGTGTTATCTTGTAGCACTCTTGCGCGGTGCGTGGTTACCCTTTGATGCTGAATATCCCCCATGGGGTAGGAAACTTGACCACTTGGTATAAGCTCGAGGGGACTGCTCGCATGGCATTTATCCATGGGCGCCCAATGATGACATTATATGCCGTCTCCTGATCCATCACGTGAAAAGTTGTTTATAATGTGACTCCTCCCGCGAGGACGGGTAGGATTACTTCTCCGGACATACGTTCCACTGCATTGTTAAAACCGGTTAGTGTTATGCAGCGAGGTATTATCCTGTCCTCGAGTCCAATCTGTGAAAAGACTCTCAGATGGATGATACAGGAGCCACTTCCATCATCGATCATGACTCTCCTTATGTCCGTATCAGTAATATGTAAAGTAAAAACTAAAGCATCATAATGGGGAAAACACAAACCTTCGGCATCAGAATTATCGAAGGTGATACTCCCTTTGAAGTTGTCATATCGTTCATGGGAGATAGTTCGTTTCAGCCTGTGTGTATTGGCGAATTTGACGTGGTTGATCGCAGAGTCGGTGCCGTTGCCGATGATCATGTTCACCATTCGTGTCGGGGAAGGCGGCTTTGGTGGTCCGCGGGATAGTTCTCGCCCGCGTGTGAAGTTGGCCTTTCCCTTGTCGCTGAGAAGCTCTTTTAGGTATCCTTAGTTTAACACTCTGGCGACCTCCTGTCGTAGGCCTATGCAATCTTCGGTCCTGTGTCCCCGTTCTTGGTAGAGCTCGCACAGGACGTCTGACTTCCTTGTGGTGGGATCCGACATCATTTTATGAGGCCATTGCACCTGGTGCCAAGCTTCTCCAATGCGTACACTATTTCTGAATGAGAGACACAAAAATTATGTGTTGACAACAAAGGGGGCGTACCTCTTTCGCTTCTGAGTGGGGCGATGCGTCTGTGAGTCGAGGAGGCGGATGGGGAGATATCATATATGGCTGATGCCGCTCCTTGTTGGGACGAGGGGGAAGTTTTCGACGCCCCTCATGGCGTCGATCTTTCCTTGTTTCCGATTGTATGGTTTTTAACCATTGGGTCTGTCACACCTCCTTTTTTACTACCCCAACATGCGTAAGGGTGTATAAATACACTTGTAGGGTATACCCCGACGCTCAATCACCCGAAACGGATAAAATAACGTAAGGGAAGGAGTTTTTCCAATTTAAGGATAATCGGTTCGGGATTTTATTAGAGATTAATCAGGAGTCGCCACTTGGGAATGACAATGGTGTCCCAAGTCACCGGTTGATCCCGAATCCGAGGAATTTTGACTCTTTAAAATGTCTGCGAAGCAGAGGTCCGGATAAGGAACTCTGTTAACCCGGGAGAAGGTGTTAGGCATTCCCGGATTCCGTGGTTTTAGCACGGTCGCTCCACTGTCGTTCTTGACTTTTGTTTGACTCGGTTATAGATTTTTAACAACATAATGTACTTTTACGTTAAAATATTATTTTTAGGAATTTGCGGCATCGCGGAAACACGCCTCGAGTCATACCGCAACCAGTACGCCTATGACTTTTGGTGTATTTCGGCTTTGCCGAGATTTGGATTTGAGTCGCACCAAGTGCACACTCGTTCATAGGAAGGTATATTAAAATCGTGCGTTAAAGTAACGTCTATCGGCTTTTAAATCTTTTGGGAGAAGCTATGGAATTAGCTATTAGCTTTCCCGGGTCTATTTTGTATTATATCACTACTAAATGGGGCCCCGGTGTTATTCGGGCGAGGCTCGTCCCAATTTTCATTAAAGGATTCGATAATTGTATTTAACTATGTTTTTCTAGATTTGTTCTTTCCTTAATCGCATTGCTACACTATAGTAATCCAGGCCCATATGATTTCTTGTTTAATTGGGCCTGATCTTCTTTTTATATATTTGGACTGTTCGGGTACTCGAAACCCAGTCCTTTCGACTTCTTCTTGCTGTCTTTATTAACTTCACATTGTAGTTCAAAAATAGCTTGCATATTTGAGCCAAAAACCGATAAGTATAATATGAAATAACAATAAGTGCAAAAAAACCAGAAGACATGAATCAATAGGATTGAACTTAGAATTGCTTTTATTTATTGAAAGAGTAGAGCCACTGTACAGGAAATTCTGTGATTACAACTAATTAGGAGGAGAACTAAATTAACCAGCCACTTTTATCCTCATTTCTATTGATCTAATTACTAGTCATATTACCAGATTATTACACTAAATGACTACGGGATTTGTTTTAGGTCTTGACACTGGATCACTTCCATTTTAGTACTGAATTCCTAGTTGCCATTGTTCAATTATTAATACTGATATGAGCCAGAATTATTTGAAGCTCCTAAAACCAATTTTTTACACTAAGGTTGCTTCAATGGTAATTTCCTATTCTATCTCAGGGATATTGACAAAATGAGCTAATTTCGCCAGCATACTAATTAACTCTTATACGAGCTTCTGTTATTAGAGACTCATGTGATAGTTATCTAACTTCATTTTTAAGATTTTTACCTAATTAACTAAGTGAGGTACTAATTACTACTACTACTATACTACCACTACTATTAGCTATTACATTTTTTGTTTCCGTTTTTCACCTACTATCTACTGCTACAACAATCAAATTACAAGTTTAAACTAACAATTTTTAAACTACAAACTATATAACAGCATAAACTCAATCCGGATCTTCATTTTTATTTCATCAATACGTCAATACAACATCATTTGTAAGAGAAGTGTACCTGGATGAACAAGGAAAATCCGATGAGTTCTAAGGGATGAAGAAGTAAGTAATCAGCAATGGTTCACACAAGGCAATGCAACAGTAGAGTGAAGATCCAAATGGGTAGAACAACACAGCAACACAGCAGCAAGGAAACCCAGAAATTAACAAGCAAATGAACCCAGCAAAACCAATAGAAACCAGCGAGTTCCACTCAAGAAATTCCAGAAAATCCTATTGCTCTATTGCTATTTTATCTCTCAAGCTTTTATGTGAATTTCAGCTTAGGTGTGTTTCAGATTACTCTCCAATGGAACCCCCTTTTCAGCCCCTTTTAAGAGATATTTATAGCTAACCTTTAGGGCTGAATACTTGGGGAGGAAGTATGGGATTAATCCCACTTCCCCCTCCTAAAATTATCCATTCTACACTTTAGTCCATATTTCAGTTACCAGAAACCCTTCCAGCATGTGCTGGAAGGTTCTAAAGATTCTCTTTTATGGCCTTTTACTAATATGACCTTAGGGGTTTGAGATTTTTACAGATTTCCCATTTTTAGGAGACCATTATACCCCTAAATCTCTGCAAAATTGCAGAAATCAGGAGTATGAATGTCCCTATTACCCTCCTAAGTTCTTACTAGTTACTATTTTACCTTTTCAATACCCAATTGTGCCCTTAAGAGCACTGCTGATTTACCAGCTATGCCTAGGGCAGACTTCAGCTAATTTTGAACCTATTTAACTAATAGCCAGCCCTGGCATTAGTATTTAAGGGCTGGCCAGATTTATTTTTAAAAACTATTTCAATTTTAGCCACTTTTAAACTAATTCCAATTAATTAAAACCAATTTATTCTTAATTAAAGCTAATTGCAGGCATAGCCTGTTTTATTGTTATGCTTAACCTATTTAAAAATTAGCCAGTCTCGAGTTGAGACTTAGCTTGGGCTATTAAAGCCATATACTGAACAGCTAGGCCCAAAACCTTTACAGGTTTGGCCACTTTGCTGTTCAGGGCTCCAAAGAGAGCCTGGGCCAGTCTGCATTTGCAGACACAGCCATTTTGCACAACCAGCCACTGTTTAACAGTGAGCCGTGTGTTAGGGCTTATAGAATTGGTCAACCCTTTGCAAGGTTGACCATTCTTAAGCCAATTATTTAACTTATAGCCTAATTATGCATTTTCAGTTCTAACCTATTTAAAAACTAGCCATTTTCATAGAACCTAATGCTAACAGCTATAACCAATTCACCTAGGGTTCAAACAGTGTTAATCAAACACTTACACTCAACCAGAACCAGTAAAACTAAATCAGTTTCAACATAGATTGCATATTAGGACACATAAGATCAAACAAAATGTAATAATCAACCAAAACTCAGAGAAGGCAATTGATATGGTTGAATTTCAGTTGATTAATTCACATTATCTAATTTTATGAGGCAAAGTATGAATTCATGTTAATTAAGACCTAATAACTACCAGTTCAAGTCACATGAAAGTTTGAACAACTCAGAATCACCAAGGTTCAGGGCACAAACACATATAAGCATAGATTCTCATGAAACAGTCAACATGGTTCAACTAACCTAAGCAGGGTAATTAGAATTCACTTTTAAGTGCTACCCTAGCTTGATATATGCATGTTAAGAGTGGGGATGAAGAATAGGAAAGCCATGAAGAAGCAAAGAATAACATTCCTAAATCTAGCACAAGTGCATGACAAATGAGATGAAGATGATGACAAGAAGAACATGGAGAAACAGTGAAAAGAGAAACCTAAATCTATCATATGAGGGTGACATGAAGAGAAACAGACCCCAAATTGGCATACTCATTCATCAAATAAAAACATATGAGAGATGATATGACAAGAATACTAGACTTGCACTAAAAATGAACACAAATAAGACCACCAGAATGTGAGCAAAGAAGTGAACCCCAGATTAAACACAGGATAACTTGATATAAGAGATGAACAGAGATAGCCAAGCTTTTACCAAGACTAAACATACGAAGATACAGAAAGAGAAACAGTAGAGATACTGCAAGCCAACAAAAAGTAATCTAATGCAAAGTTGAGTGACAATTAAACATAGTATCAGAATCAAAACATGCAAGATGACAGAAGGACTACTGAAGATTAACAAGATGAAGTATTCTAATACTAACTAAGGTTATCCAAGTCAAGTCTTCAAAAATAGAGAAACAGATTCAAACAAACCAGATAAAACTTAATAACAATGACTAAACGATTAGGCATGTAAGGCATCATGAAGAGAAGAGCAATCATGCTTGTAAACCCACCAGATTAAGAGACAATATACACAGAAGATAGATAGGTATTTTAACTCACAGGAACAATGACTAAACGAATCGGGATGAGCATGAGAATAAACAAGATGGAGAATATTAACACTAACATGCTCAGAAACAGAATAGTAAGAAAAGATAGGCATAATGAAATAAAAAGGATAAACAAGCAACAGAGCAATCACCAAGTATAAACCCTAAGCTATTAGCGAGAATAAACCCTAAACTATCACGTGAAAGCAAAAATCAGAGAAGAGCATCTAAACACATGCAGAAATAGCAAACAAACAACAAATGAATCAAAAAAAAAATAAAGCAGAGAGAAAGCATATAAGGGTTAGGGACTTAGCTTGCGGGGCTTGTCCCCCGAGCTTCCTATTCCCTTTTCTTTTCTTTTCTTTAATCTCTCAGACCCTCCCAGACCTTTCTTCTTGTTTCCTTTTTCTTCTTTATTCATTTTCAGAGCTCTTTTTCTTTCAATTTTTCTCTGATTTTCATTGAGGCCTAAAGACGTGGCCTTTTTGAGTTTTGATTGCAGAGGGGTGTTTTGGGGATGGTAAAGGTGAGGTCTTGATTGAGGGTTGAATTTGGGGTCGCCGGAGTTAGGGTTCCGACGACCCTTTTTGGGATATTCGAAGTGATTGGGTTTGATTCGAGGGTGAAGGCTAGTATGGTTGGGTAGATCTCATGAAAAGGAGTCGATTGGTATTGGTTTCAGGCGGTGGTTCATTGTTTGGCGATCACCGGCGAGGATTCCGGTGACCGAGACTTCAAAGAACAGGGTATTTTCTGGGGGTTTTGGGTAAAGAAGAAAGAGCAGAAGAAGAGAAAGAGGGATGGGGAATTTGAAAAGCCGGCGACCACCGTAGAGAGTGGTGGCCGCCATGGCCGCCTAGGGTAAAGATGATGAAGAAGATGAGAGAAGTGGAGAGGATTAAGGGCGGCTAGGTTAAGCATTAGAAGAAATGGGGCGGCCGCTTCAGACAAGGCCCTTTTATAGGCCAAACATCCCAGGTAATCTCGACCGTTCGTTGAAGGGAGATCAACGGCTCTGGATGAGCGTTACTAAAACGACGTAGTTTTGGTTGTATATGAGATTCCAAGCAATGAACCGTTGGATTAATCCAAACGGACGGCTCGGATTTGATCTTGCTTGATGGCCTGGGCTGGATCCGTTTGGGCTAATATGTCTGGGCCGGCCATTTGAATCACATTTGGCCCAGATTATTATACCTACATATATATCTATATTTTTTGTATTTTCTGATATTAACCTATTTTTATGTATTTTCTTTTATACTCTCTTTTTTTTCTTTTTCTTTTATGAAAAATTACAAAACCTAATTTCCTATTTACTCTAATTTTTCTAATATTTTTTGCAATTTTTCTGCTATTTTTCTTTATTTTCTCCTATTTAAACTATTTTGCTAATTTTCTAATTAACCAAACTAACAAATTAATTACTACTATTTTTTGATTTTCTAATTTTTTACTTATTCAAACACACAAAAATATAACTAATTTCAAGCAAAGCAAGTAATTGCACTCAAAAACATATTTATTTTAATTTTGGAATTATTTGCCCGGTGCAAAAATCATGTGCTCACAGCTGCCCCTCTTTGCCCGGGAACACGAAGAGTTTCAGTGCAAAGACAAGTGAGCGGTAATGAGAGATTTTTGCACATTGGTACATTCCGTGAAAGCAATTTTTGAAAACCTTTTGACCGCACCCTGCTTTAGAGGTTGCCTACATATCCTGGGCTAAACAGGAACCAGGTCAGTGTAGTTCGGGAAGGTCTGGCAGTTTAAAAACTACCAGACTCACTGTTGCATTGACACTGTTGAGACCTGCTGACTTACTCCTTATTACACCGGGGGAAAATGTAAAATGAAGAAGCTATTCTAAGCTATGATCCTACAATTACAATTGTTCCTAATCTAGCTTTTGCTCTTCTTCCCTTTCCGTGATGCAGAATCTTCCTTTTTTGTTGATTTTCCTTGATGCTGACTCTCTTTTTTGTTGATTTTTCTTTTCTTGTTGACTCTCTTTTTTTGATTTTCTTGTTTTTCTTGATCTCGGATTGAACCTGCTTAAAACAAAACAACAAACTACCTTTTTTTTTCTTTTTCCGCCCCAGTGTGGGCTTTTTGACTGTATAAACCATGATGTGCAAAAAATATTCCCGTATTTGAAGGTGGGCGCCTAACAGAATGTAAACGTGCAATGCGAATGCAGAAAATATTCCCGTATTTGAAGGTGGGCGCCTAACAGAATGTAAACGTGCAATGCGAATGCAGAAAATATTCCCGTATTTGAAGGTGGGCGCCCAAAAGAATGTAAACGTGCAATGCGAATGCAGAAAATATTCCCGTATTTGAAGGTGGGCGCCTAACAGAATTTAAACGTGCAATGCAAATGCAGGAAAATATTCCCGTATTTGAAGGTGGGCGCCTAACAGAATGTAAACGTGCAATGCAAATGCAGAAAATATTCCCGTATTAGAAGGTGGGCGCCTAACAGAATTTAAACGTGCAATGTAGAAAATATTCCCGTATTTGAAGGTGGGCGCCTAACAGAATTGAAACGTGCAATGCGAATGCAGAAAACTATTCCCGTATTTGAAGGTGGGCGCCTAACAGAATTTAAACGTGCAATGCGATGCGGAAAAGTATTCCCGTATTTGAAGGTGGGCGCCTAACGGAATTGAAACGTGCAATGCGATGCGGAAAATATTCCCGTATTTGAAGGTGGGCGCCTAACAAAAATTAAACGTGCAATGCGATGCAGAAAAGTATTCCCGTATTTGAAGGTGGGCGCCTAACGTGCATTAAACGTGCAATGCGATGCGAAAAGTATTCCCGTATTTGAAGGTGGGCGCCTAACGGAATTGAAACGTGCAATGCGATGCGAAAAGTATTCCCGTATTTGAAGGTGGGCGCCTAACGTGCAATGCGAAGTGCAATGCGAGAAAATATTCCCGTATTTGAAGGTGGGCGCCTAACAGAAATTAAACGTGCAATGCAAATGCGGAAAATATTCCCGTATTAGAAGGTGGGCGCCTAACGAAATTAAACATGCGATGCGATGCAGAAAATATTCCCGTATTAGAAGGTGGGCGCCTAACGAAATTAAACGTGCAATGCGATGCGAGAAAAGTATTCCCGTATTTGAAGGTGGGCGCCTAACGTGCAATGCGAATGCAATGCGAATGGAGAAAATATTCCCGTATTAGAAGGTGGGCGCCTAACGGAATTGAAACGTGCAATGCGATGCAGAAAATATTCCCGTATTTGAAGGTGGGCGCCTAACGTAAATTAAACGTGCAATGCGATGCGAAAATATTCCCGTATTAGAAGGTGGGCGCCTAACGGAATTGAAACGTGCAATGCGGAAAATATTCCCGTATTTGAAGGTGGGCGCCTAACGGAATTGAAACGTGCAATGCGAATGCACTCAGCCTGAGGACTGGGGAGTGGATTTTAAAATATGTTACCTCCTCTTTTTGGTATTTTCTTTTACCAACTTATCTCTTGCCTGTGAATTTCTCCATTTATTCGGCGGACTTTCTCTTTTGGTATTTTAAATTTTCCACATTGGTCACATTCACTTTAAAGTGATTAGTGACAATTTGTTCCTGCATGAAACAAAATTTATTAGATATAAACTGCTGGCAATTGGCATCTGCCGTCCCCACTTCTTATTGCTTCCTTTGTTTTTGCTTTCTCATGTTGCATGGCTTTCGACTTCTTGTCCCTTGCAGACTCTTTTTGTATTTTCTCATTTTTTCCATTTTTGTTTTGTTTTCTTTTTCTTTGGCCATGTTTGCCAAGCTTCTTTATTCCTTTCCCCAATCTTCCATTCTTTCTGATCCAGTGTTATTTCGACTTCCGTTATCAGGAGCTGGCAGTTAGCTCTCAAAAGGGTAAACAATGAAATGCAGAAAAATGAAAGAAAGGTAAGGGTATTTTGGAGAGATGATAGAACTTATCTGGGTATTTGCTGGCTGATTCCGCCGACCATGCCATGTATTTAAACTCTGACCCAGTTCGTTCCAATCATTATTCTGACTCTAAATTGCCTTTGACCCAAACCAATACTCTTTTTTGTTGCCTTTTTCTCTTTTGATAGTCCTCACGATCGCCTTACGGTGCCTCGAAAGGTTTTCACCAATAAGACTCTCTCGTTTATTCTCTCAACCTCACAATCATCTCACAGTGCCGATTAAGGTTTTCACTGATGAGACTCTCTCATTTTATTTCTCTCAACCTCACAATCGTCTCACAGTGCCGGCTAAGGTTTTCACCGATGAGACTCTCTCATTTTTTTTATTTTTTCCATTTTTCCTTTTTGTATTTTGTTTTCTGTTCCACGGGTATTGTCCGATACTTCGCTCCTCCTTCGTTGTATTCGTTATCATTTCGGAATTGATCAGAAGGTCTTCCTTTGGACTGTAACGTGGCTTTTGGACGGGTTAAGAAAGAAAGATATAAAGGCTCAAAATTTCAACGAGGGTTAAACATATTTACAACTCTCGAAATTATTAAAACATAACTTCTGCCCCAGTTTCAATATGTGGGGAATTTTTGGATTTTTTCTTTATTGTGACTGAACCTCAGAGAGGCTGCCTACGTACCCTTTTGGTATCAAGTCAGACGTAGTTCATCCAACTTCAAAAGTTAGATGGATTTCTTTTTGACTTTTTCCCGATTTTTGTCTTTTTCTTTTTTTTTTCATTCATTTTTTTTTCATTTTTTTATTTTTTGTCATTTTTCCATCATTTCATTTTTCATTCTGGCAATTTCGATCTTATTATACTAGGGCGATTCCGAGAGAGGGATATGAAAGAATTCATTCATTAAGGCTCAAAGGGTTAACAATGGATAAAGTGTTTGGATAGAGAATAAAATGCCTTCGTCATTTCAATTCCAAAATCACAACAAAATACAAAACATACAATTGAAAAGGAATCATACATAGTATCTTTTGACTGCATCTGAATTGATAGCAGTCTCTACGCACTTTCCTTCAACATCGGTTAAATATAATGCTCCATTGGACAACACCCGTGATACCACGAACGGTCCCTGCCAATTTGGTGCAAACTTGCCTTTTGCCTCTGCCCAATGTGGTAAGATACGCCTCAATACCGGTTGTCCAACTTCAAACTTTCGAGGTCGTACCTTCTTATTATATGCTCTGGCCATTCTCCGCTGATATAACTGTCCATGGCAGACTGCGGCCAATCTCTTCTCATCAATCAAATTCAACTGTTCTAACCGGGCCTTTACCCATTCATCGTCATCTATCTCAGATTCGGCTATAATTCGCAATGACGGTATTTCTATTTCTGCGGGTATAACAGCCTCCGTTTCGTACACCAGTGTATAAGGTGTGGTTCCGATAAGTACGTACCGTCGTGCGGTAACCCATGAGAGCAAAGGGTAACTTTTCATGCCACTGCCGGGATCCTTCCACCATCTTTCGGAGAATCTTCTTGATATTCTTGTTTGCCGCTTCTACTGCACCATTTGCCTTTGGCCTGTACGGTGTGGAATTACGGTGCATGATCTTAAACCTTTCACAAACTTCTGCCATGAGATGACTGTTTAAATTGGCTCCATTGTCTGTGATAATCACTTTGGGGATTCCAAATCGGCATATGATATTCTCGTGCACAAAATCCACCACCGCTTTCTTCGTCACCGCCTTGAATGTCTTAGCTTCGACCCACTTGGTGAAATAATCAATTGCAACCAGGATAAACCTGTGCCCATTAGAAGCGGCCGGATCTATTGGGCCGATGACATCCATGCCCCAAGCAACAAAGGGCCATGGTGCTGACATTGTGTGCAACTCATAAGGCGGGGAGTGGATCAGATCCCCATGTACCTGGCATTGATGGCATTTCTTTACATACCCGATACAATCACGCTCCATCGTGAGCCAGTAGTACCCAGCTCTCAAGATCTTCTTTGCTAACACATATCCGCTCATGTGGGGTCCGCATACTCCAACATGTACTTCAATCATAATTTCATCTGCTTGTTGTGCACCTACACACCGCAATAAACCCAAATCTGGTGTTCTTTTGTATACCACTCCTCCACTGAAGAAAAATCCATTGGCTAGACGCCCGATGGCTCTCTTCTGGTCTCCGGTGGCTTGCTCCGGGTATTTGCCAGCTTTCAAGTATTCTCTAATATCATGATACCACGGCTCTCCATCCGACTCTTCTTCCACGACGAAGCAATAAGCATTCTGATCTCGGACTTGGATCTGGAGCGGATCTATGTATGTCTTGTCCGGATGATGCAACATAGAGGACAATGTGGCCAAAGCATCTGCAATCTCATTGTGCATTCTCGGGATGTGCTTGAATTCTATAGACCGGAATCTTTGAGACAACTCGTGCAAACAATACCGATATGGTATCAATTTCAAATCTCGTGTCTCCCATTCCCCCTGAATTTGGTGTACCAAGAGATCCGAGTCACCCATGACCAAAATCTCTTGAATACCCATGTCAATTGCCATCCTTAATCCCAAGATGCACGCCTCGTATTCGGCCATATTGTTGGTACAGAAAAATCGAAGCTGAGCTGTGACGGGATAGTGTTGACCCGTACTTGAAATGAGTACCGCTCCGATACCAACGCCCCTGCTGTTGACAGCTCCGTCAAAGTACATTTTCCATCCTGGCCTCTCCTCTTGCTCCATCTCCTCGACAAGCATTGCCTCTTCATCCGGAAAGTATGTTTTCAATGGCTCATATTCATCATCCACCGGATTCTCGGCTAAGTGGTCCGCAATAGCTTGTGCCTTCATTGCCGTACGAGTTACATAGACAATGTCAAATTCCGTGAGCAGAATCTGCCATTTGGCCAGTCTTCCCGTAGGCATAGGCTTCTGAAATATATACTTGAGAGGATCCAATCGTGATATCAAGTACGTGGTGTATGCTGACAAATAATGCTTTAGCTTCTGAGCTACCCAAATCAATGCACAACAAGTTCTTTCCAGTTGGGTATACTTCACCTCGTAGGATGTAAACTTTTTGTTGAGGTAGTATATGGCTTGTTCTTTCTTGCCTGTCTCATCATGTTGACCCAGTACACAACCGAAAGAGTTATCCAGCACTGTCAGATACAAAATCAGAGGTCGCCCTGGTTCTGGAGGAACTAACACCGAAGGATTGGCCAAATATTCCTTGATCTTGTCAAAGGCTTCTTGACACTCGTCGGTCCATTTTACTGCAGCATCTTTCTTCAACAACTTGAAGATCGGCTCGCATGTTGATGTCAATTGAGCAATGAACCGACTAATGTAATTCAACCTTCCTAATAAGCTCATGACCTCCTTCTTGTTCCTCGGCGGGGGTAGGCTCTGAATAGCCTTGATCTTTGATGGATCCAGTTCAATACCTCGCCGACTCACAATAAACCCCGGTAGTTTTCCTGAAGGTACTCCAAAAGCACACTTCGCCGGATTGAGCTTTAGATTGTATCTCCGGAGTCTTTGGAAAAACTTCCTTAAATCTTTCACATGATCAGGTTGTTTTCTGGACTTTATGATGACATCATCCACATATACCTCAATTTCTCTATGCATCATATCATGAAACATAGTGGTCATTGCCCTCATGTAAGTTGCCCCGGCATTCTTCAATCCAAACGGCATTACTCCGTAACAGTACGTTCCCCAAGGTGTAATGAAGGCAGTTTTCTCAGCATCTTCTTCGTCCATAAGGATCTGGTGATAACCAGCATAACAATCCACAAACGAACCGATTTCATGCTTGGCGCAATTGTCGATCAATATGTGGATGTTTGGCAATGGGAAGTCATCCTTCGGACTGGCTTTGTTGAGGTCTCTATAGTCTACACACACTCTGGTTTTGCCATCTTTCTTTGGGACCGGCACAACATTTGCCAACCAGGTGGGGTATTTGGTAACTCTTATGACCTTTGCCTCAAACTGCTTATTCACCTCTTCTTTTATCTTCACGCTAATGTCCGTTTTGAATTTTCTCAGCTTTTGTTTTACTGGCCGGCATTCCGAGTAGATAGGCAACTTGTGTACCACTAAATCTGTGCTAAGGCCGGGCATGTCATCATAGGACCAGGCAAAGATGTCCTTAAATTCATGTAACAACCCTATCAATTCATCCCTGAGGGGTGCCTCCAAATGCACACTAATCTTTGTTTCTCGGACATCATCTTCGCTCCCCAAGTTTACAGATTCTGTATCACTCGGATTCGGCTTGGGTTTTTCCTCGTATTGTTTCATGTCCTTACTTATTTCCTCCAGGGCTTCCTCATCCTCACATTCTATTTCACTATCTTCCTCGATTTCTTGTATAGTAGCGTGATTGTCGGAACTGGGTCTAGAATCCTTCACGCATGACATGGCATTGGAATCAACACATGCAAAACTGTACAAAAGGAAAAATAAAGAAAAATAAGGCAAAAGTGAAGAAAAAGGAAAAACTGCATTTCATTAATAAAAGGAACGAACAATGTTCGGGATACATGGTGATTTTTTTTTTCATGAGGGGAATGGGGAAATTACAAAATAACAACTTTCGGGGAAACAATGATGAAATTTTGAGCTAACTACCAAGACTCCTTCCGGATAAGGAAAGGAGTAGCTTCCCAATTGTTCAATGTGACTCCGGGCCCCACAAATTGCACGTCCATGTTGCTCGTGCCTTCCCCTGCTTCAATCGTATTCACCTCCCAAAACATTTTCTGAAAACCAAGCATTTCTTCATCAAGTTGGGTCTCAATGCACTTTGCTGCAGCAGATGGTTGATATTTTGTACCAGGCCTGATAAAGATGTCGGATAATTTTGGTATGGGTTTGGGAAAGGTCCGGTTTCTCTTGGCTTTAGAGGCTCTTTGGATATCGGCAAAGGTGGGTTTGAACCCTAAGCCGAATGTACCTTTATTCTCCGAAAGCTGAACTGGTTGAGTGACCCCCTGCAGTGTTTTGCCTAATCCCCTCCCCGGTGCGAATCCGTTTTTCAGCATTTCTCTGGCCACCATTACAGCCGTTGGTGCCAACATCGGGGTTGGTAACTTTTCTCCTTCAGCAACTCTGTTCACCTCTATAGCATCCGTCACTTGGTAGACCCAAGGACCTCTATCCCCATCAATACCGTCAAAAGGTGCTACCACGTTACAAGCATTTTCCTCTCCGTGTACAACAATCTCTTGCTGCTCCCATTCAAACTTGACCATCTGGTGTAGAGAAGATGGTACCGCTTTGGCCGCATGAATCCGGGGTCGACCTAACAGCAAGTTATATGATACGGCAATATCGAGCACCTGGAACTCCATCGTAAAATCAACGGGACCGATGGTCACTTCCAAAATAATATCCCCCAACGTGTTCTTACCTCCGCCGTCAAACCCTCTCACATTGATACTGTTTCTCCGGATTCTATCCGGGCTAATGTTCAGCTTCCCTAGAGTTGACAGCGGGCAGATGTTCGCGCTCGATCCATTGTCAATCAATACCCTAGTCACGACTGACTCTTCACTCTTTACCGTGAGGTACAATGCTTTATTGTGTTCAGTTCCTTCCACCGGCAACTCCCTATCAGAGAAGGTGATTCTATTGGACTCGAAAATTTTGCTGGTAATCTTCTCCAAATGACACACCGAAATCTTCTCCGGAACATGAGCCTCATTTAGAATCTTCATAAGAGCCTTCCGGTGCTCTTCCGAATGTATCAACAAAGATAACAAAGAAATTTGGGCCGGGGTCTTTCTTAACTGCTCAACCACCGAGTACTCTTGTGACTTCATTTTCTTAAGAAATTCTTCTGCTTCCTCCTCCGACACTGGCTTCTTCAGTTGACTTTCTTTTACCGTTTTCATCTTTCTCAGTTCCTCTGGAGCAAAACA
Source organism: Nicotiana noctiflora (assembly GCA_032618575.1). NCBI lineage: Eukaryota > Viridiplantae > Streptophyta > Magnoliopsida > Solanales > Solanaceae > Nicotiana > Nicotiana noctiflora. Next base: position 73,007 of record JASVEL010008137.1, on the reverse strand, counting down.
CCTTCCGGATCGGGTAAGTCCATGCGTTTCGTTAATTTCACCAGAAATCTCTTTTCCCTTATAAACTACTGTTACCTTATTATAGTTCCAAGGCACAATCTTTGTATTCACCACCGGCATTTGCACTACTGGTTTTATGATTACTGGCTCTGCACTTGCTCCTTTCACAGTCACGATCGTCTTTGCACCTGGAACTACCACTTTTAAACCTCCCATCACTACTGGCTTTGGTTTCTCAACAATTACTTCCTCTTTCACAATTTCTTTCTCTAACTTGTCACTCGACTTTATCATCATAACGGCCTGAGATGGTTTTTGATTGCCATCACCCTGCACCAGTTCTATCATATTCGTTTCGTGGTGATTCGGCAATGGATTCTGGGTAATGTTTGGGGCCTCGGGAGCCTGCACTTCAATTCTCCTCTCATCGATAAGATCTTGAATGGCATCCTTTAATTGCCAACACTTCTCAGTATCGTGGCCCAATGTTCCTGAACAATATTCACATCTGACGGAAGAATCAAGATTTTTCGGGGGTGGGTTTGGATTTTTTGGTGCGATTGGCCTCAACATCCCCAATTCTTTCAACCTGTGGAAAAGACTGGTATATGACTCTCCGAGAGGAGTGAATGTCTTTTTTGCTTTGTTTCTCCAATCAGCGTTCGGCCCGGGTCTATTCTGGTTTCGGTAAGGTTTAGGGGTTGGGTATGTGTTTTGGGTATGGTACACATTGTGTGGAGCTTGAGCTCTCCACACGTGGGGTGGTGGTGGTGGATAAGCTTGGGTTTGAGGGTGATGGTAATGTGGTACGGTCGGTGGGTATGGTGGTGGTGGTGGGTTATATGGGCTCGGTGCATTGTAGGGATTTGGCGGGTAAGATGGTGGTGGTGGATTATATGGGGTTGACGGGCTTGGTGGGTGTTGGCGATAAGGTCTTGGTGGGTTATAATGTGGGTTGCGACTCCATGACCTACTTTCAATGGTTGATACTTCTTCTTTCTTCTTCTTTCCCATCACTCCTCCGCTTCCACTCTGTATAGCTTGATTGGTGGCTTTGATAGCCGAAAAACTCATAATTTTGTTTGTCTTCAAACCCTCTTCTACAAAACTTCCCATTTTCACAACTTCGTTGAAACTTTTTCCAATTGCCGACACTAGATGGCCGTAGTATGTTGGATCCAAAGCTTGCAGAAAACAATCCACCATCTCTCCCTCTTTCATCGGTGGATCCACCCTAGCGGCCTGTTCCCTCCATCTAAAACCGTATTCTCTAAAGCTCTCTCCCGGCTTTTTCTCCAGCTTGGTAAGGGATAACCTGTCAGGTATGATCTCCAGATTGTACTGAAAATGACTAGCGAAAGCTTGCGCTAAGTCATCCCAAACGAACCATCTTGTATGGTCCTGTCGGGTATACCATTCCAGCGCTGATCCACTCAAACTTTGGCTGAAATACGCCATCAACAATTCATCTCTACCTCCCGCGCCTCTCATCTTACTACAATATCCTCTTAGATGAGCTACCGGATCCCCGTGTCCGTTGTACATGTCGAACTTGGGCAACTTAAATCCTGCAGGAAGCTGCACCTCAGGGAACAAACACAGGTCTTTGTAGGCTACACTTACTTGCCCTCCTAGCCCTTGCATATTGCGGAAAGCATTCTCAAGACTCTTCACTTTCCGAGCCATCTCTTCCTGCCCGGCACTTGCTTCTATCATCGGAGCGTGGGACTCGTGTTGTCTGAAAGTAGGCTCCGGGGGGTAGTAGTGAGGATCCTGGATATGGAATATTGGTTCACTAGAAGATTTGTGGATAACAGCGGGCGGAGGTGCCACATATAGATGAGCGACTTGTGGTATAGGAGGTGGTGCTTGCTTGGTTGGAGGTGGTGGCATTTGGGAGGTGGAAGCATAGTAGTGAGGGTAGTCGGGGTAGGTGGAGGACGAGTTCATTATTGGTGGCTCAGGGCTAGGATTGGCTGGAGGGACATATGCAGGGTTGGCAGGGTAGGCTGGTAGTGGTTGACCTCTTGACCAAGCCTGGTACATTTCAGCCATCTGTTGTCTTAACTTGTACATTTCTTCTTTCATCCCCGCCACATCCACGATCTCTTCTTCGTGAGCAGGGTCTACAATGGTTGCCTCGATCTCCTGGGACACGGCCTTTGTCATCTTTTTGGACCTGGTGTTGTATGGGTGGGTAGCCAGTATGCCAGTTGCCTAGAAAATCTGGACTCACAAACATCAACACTTGTTAGTTGTTAGCGCATGAATAAGATGTAACGACTTTAAAAACAAACACATTCGCTCGAGTCGTTATGCATCATCCCGACCGCTGCTCACTTCAATCATCTTTTTCTTTTTCCGCTCTTTAGTTTTCTTTCTTTCTTTTCTTCTTTTCTTTTCTTTTCTTTTTTGCTTTTTCTCTTTTCTTGCTTTTTCTCTTCTCTTTTTTTTTTCTTTCTTTTCTTGCTTTTTCTTTTCTCTCTTTTTCCTTGCCGTTTTCACAATCACGCTCCTATTTATTTGCCTAGCGGATATAAAGGAAATGACATAAAGCAAAAGAATTGGTAACAACACTTTGTTTTCTCATTGATAATTCAAAACCTTGATTACAAAGTGATGTTTTAAAAAGAAAAATAAAAGATGATGCATGACCTAAGAGTACATTAATGCACCTAGTGCCCGCGAGGCATCGTTCGGCCTTGTCGCGGGCCTATATGCTAAACCCCTTTGAAGCCTATCCAGGTCGGCCATGACTTGTTGTACAAAAAACTTCACTGCAGATACAAAAGTCCTTCGAGTCATATCTTCACAAAGCTGAGTCTTCCTGGTGATGTATTGGGCTATGCGAACAATCTTTTCTCTGATGACCCCTTTTTCTTGCAATAGTCGGCTTATTTGCTGAGTGCGAGCATCCAAGGTGTGTTGGTTGTCCTTTTGCACTTGTTGCAGCTTCAATTCCAATCTAGCCATAGTCGTGTAGCAGTGCTCTCTTTCTTCTTCAAGATCTTTGATAATCTTGTCACTTTTGACTGTCGCTGAGATCATTTTCTTTCTAAGCCGAGCTATTTCAACATCATGCTTGCCTTGTAGCTGCCGGACCAACTTGGCTCTTTCCTCGGCGTCTTTGTCCATTTGCTTCCGAGCCTTGGCTAACTCTTTTTCAGCTACGTCCAAATCGAAGCCATAGTCGTTTACTTTCCGCCGGAGAATCTCAATTAACTTCTCATCGCGGGCTGAATGAACTGGGGTCTCGGATGCAATTTTCATTTGAGCTATTTGAGCCTTCAACACATCATTTTCTTTCTTCAGCTGTTTCGTTTCCCCTTCATCGGATGTTGCTTGTAAGCCGCTTTCGAAATGAAGATTTCTCAGTTTATCTTCCAACAGACTGATTTTTGCCTTATATTCCTTTTCCTTGGATGCCCATTTCAGATTTTCCTCGGATTGCTCTATCAGGTCTTGCAAGTGAGGTCTCTTTGAAAGACATTCGTGTTCAACCCCTCGTCGGTACCATGTGGAGTACCCAGGTGATATCTCCCCCTTTGCTCTATTCGGCACACAAGTATCAATCTTCAAATTTTGGCACTCGTTCCAGATTTGCCGGATTTTTGCTTCCGGGAATTGCCCGTCCGGACCAATCTCCACAACTTGCACACTGAGATCCCCATCTCTTGGAATAATCTGACACCGACCCAACTGTCGCAGGGCTCTGTATGGGGCATAGGGTTGTATACTCTTCAAACCCATGATCAAAAACGGCGATCCCTCCGTTGGCATGTATATCACCTCGTCAAGAGGTAACTAGTCATACGTCCAATCGATTTGACCGTCAGTTAGTGATCGAAGATACACAATCCAACCTTGGACTCCTTCTGGCAATTTTACTTCCTTTGTCCTCGCATTGAACTCTTCCAAACATGTCCGATCAGCCGAACCATAGCTCGAATACGAAGGATGGTGGCATAGATGCTCAATTAGCCAGATTTGCAAGATCAAGTTACACCCTTCGAAGAAGCTAGCCCCTGCTTTGCACGCAGTCAGAGCACGATAGATATCCGCAACAATCATCGGGGCCAGAGTACAGTTTTCTTGTACTATCAGTGTGGAAGCTAACCCGGCGACTTTTATATTGATATGTCCATCTTTCCTCGGGAATACAACAACTCCAAGAAATGCCACCAAAAATGCGAACCTCCGGTGTTCTTCCCATTTCGCCCGGTTGGACTTGCAACATAGCTTGTTGGTAAGATCATTGAAACCCCCAACGTGTCCAAACCTATTGTAGATGAAGCTTAAAGAACAAAACCCGTTGGCCAGATCCTCATTATGAACATTCCAGGCAATTTTCAAAGAGTCGAGGAAGCGATGTACTGTCACCGTCCTCGGAGATACCGGGTATTTTCCTTTCAGCGGAACCTCGGTCTTCCCAATGTAAAAGGCAATCTCCTCCAAAGTTGGGGTAAGTTCAAAATCTGGGAAATGAAATACGTTGTGTGCTGAATCCCAAAACGTGACCAACGCTCTAACCACATCACCTCGAGGAACTATTTCGAGTAACCCCGTAAGGCCTTTCAAGTACCTTTTGACCCAGTCTTGACCATCGGATCCCATGTCCTGCCACCATAATCTCAGCTCCAAAGGGATTTTATTTAGGGAAAATTGTTCATTCATCATCGTGCTCGTCCTGCACATTTATTAAGGTGATTTTATTTAGAAAAGGAAAAAATCTTTTTCAATGCAAGTTTTCAATTTTTGAATGAAAGAAAAGGAAAATAATTTTCGAAGTGGCCATTTTGCAAAAACAACCTTCCGTCGTCCTTTCGGAACATTCGGCCATTTCCAAAAATAGCAATCACCTCGATTATTTGAAAAGAAAATCTTTTTGGTCTTTTTCTAAAAGTGTGGTTGGACCCGTTTAAGGGTTGCCTACGTATCCCACCTAATGGCGAGAATCAAACTTGCGTAGTTCGGTCAGATTATTTGACCAATTATTTCAAAAATATTCTACCTATTTTTTTCAAGTTTTCAAATTTTCCATGTGCCTATTTTCTACAAATCATTATTTTCCTCGCTCTCTTTTTCTCTTTTTCAACAATTTTCCAATCTCGGGATTTCAGCCGGTCCGCATAACGATCAAGGACAATAAAATGCTACACATAGCATGCTCGGTCTTTTCAATACCGGGTCACCTGTCCTAGACGGACCCAACCCCTGTGTTGAGTCCCCTAAGTCAAATATGATGCAAATAATCCTCCTAGACCTATGTTCAAAATCTTACGGTTTCATGGATTGCTAGACCGTGTACCCGAGCGGACAACTCGAATCGAGGAGGGGCTACGTACCGGTGACCCGCGGAGTCAATCGGCTTTGTAACTTATCCGGCCTCTGTTTTCTTAATTTAATGTGACATTTAACAGAAAGGGGAGTCTCAACCAGTAAGCACATCCCCGGGGGAGAAGAGAGAAGGGTTTTCGGCACAATTTTATATACAGTCCACATAATATCAAAGCGATAAAGCACATAGCATGTTATTCAAATCACATAATGAAGTCAAACAAAAAACACGAACGGCGGTTCTAAGGAGCTCGAGTTCTTAAACCCTGAAATCGAAATTCAGGGTTGATTCCCCAGCAGAGTCGCCAGAGCTGTCACACCTCCCTTTTTACTACCCCAACATGCGTAAGGGTGTATAAATACACTTGTAGGGTATACCCCGACGCTCAATCACCCGAAACGGATAAAATAACGTAAGGGAAGGAGTTTTTCCAATTTAAGGACAATCGGTTCGGGATTTTATTAGAGATTAATCAGAGTCGCCACTTGGGAATGACAATGGTGTCCCAAGTCACCGGTTAATCCCGAATCCGAGGAATTTTGACTCTTAAAATGTCTGCGAAGCAGAGGTCCGGATAAGGAACTCCGTTAACCCGGGAGAAGGTGTTAGGCATTCCCGGATTCCGTGGTTTTAGCACGGTCGCTCCACTGTCGTTCTTGACTTTTGTTTGACTCAGTTATAGATTTTAACAACATAATGTGCTTTTACGTTAAATGTCATTTTTTTAGGAATTTGCGACATTGCGGAAACACGCCTCGAGTCATACCGCAACCAGTACGCCTATGACTTTTGGTGTATTTCGGCTTTGCCGAGATTTGGATTTGAGTCGCACCAAGTGCACACTCGTTCATAGGAAGGTATATTAAAATCGTGCCTTAAAGTAACGTCTATCGGCTTTTAAATCTTTTGGGAGAAGCTATGGAATTAGCTATTAGCTTTCCCGGGTCTATTTTGTATTATATCACTACTAAATGGGGCCCCGGTGTTATTCGGGCGAGGCTCGTCCCAATTTTCATTAAAGGATTCGATAATTGTATTTAACTATGTTTTTCTAGATTTGTTCTTTCCTTAATCGCATTGCTACACTATAGTAATCCAGGCCCATATGATTTCTTGTTTAATTGGGCCTGATCTTCTTTTTATATATTTGGACTGTTCGGGTACTCGAAACCCAGTCCTTTCGACTTCTTCTTGCTGTCTTTATTAACTTCACATTGTAGTTCAAAAATAGCTTGCATATTTGAGCCAAAAACCGATAAGTATAATATGAAATAACAATAAGTGCAAAAAAACCAGAAGACATGAATCAATAGGATTGAACTTAGAATTGCTTTTATTTATTGAAAGAGTAGAGCCACTGTACAGGAAATTCTGTGATTACAACTAATTAGGAGGAGAACTAAATTAACCAGCCACTTTTATCCTCATTTCTATTGATCTAATTACTAGTCATATTACCAGATTATTACACTAAATGACTACGGGATTTGTTTTAGGTCTTGACACTGGATCACTTCCATTTTAGTACTGAATTCCTAGTTGCCATTGTTCAATTATTAATACTGATATGAGCCAGAATTATTTGAAGCTCCTAAAACCAATTTTTTACACTAAGGTTGCTTCAATGGTAATTTCCTATTCTATCTCAGGGATATTGACAAAATGAGCTAATTTCGCCAGCATACTAATTAACTCTTATACGAGCTTCTGTTATTAGAGACTCATGTGATAGTTATCTAACTTCATTTTTAAGATTTTTACCTAATTAACTAGGTGAGGTACTAATTACTACTACTACTATACTACCACTACTATTAGCTATTACATTTTTTGTTTCCGTTTTTCAACTACTATCTACTGCTACAACAATCAAATTACAAGTTTAAACTAACAATTTTTAAACTACAAACTATATAACAGCATAAACTCAATCCGGATCTTCATTTTTATTTCATCAATACGTCAATACAACATCATTTGTAAGAGAAGTGTACCTGGATGAACAAGGAAAATCCGATGAGTTCTAAGGGATGAAGAAGTAAGTAATCAGCAATGGTTCACACAAGGCAATGCAACAGTAGAGTGAAGATCCAAATGGGTAGAACAACACAGCAACACAGCAGCAAGGAAACCCAGAAATTAACAAGCAAATGAACCCAGCAAAACCAATAGAAACCAGCGAGTTCCACTCAAGAAATTCCAGAAAATCCTATTGCTCTATTGCTATTTTATCTCTCAAGCTTTTATGTGAATTTCAGCTTAGGTGTGTTTCAGATTACTCTCCAATGGAACCCCCTTTTCAGCCCCTTTTAAGAGATATTTATAGCTAACCTTTAGGGCTGAATACTTGGGGAGGAAGTATGGGATTAATCCCACTTCCCCCTCCTAAAATTATCCATTCTACACTTTAGTCCATATTTCAGTTACCAGAAACCCTTCCAGCATGTGCTGGAAGGTTCTAAAGATTCTCTTTTATGGCCTTTTACTAGTATGACCTTAGGGGTTTGAGATTTTTACAGATTTCCCATTTTTAGGAGACCATTATACCCCTAAATCTCTGCAAAATTGCAGAAATCGGGAGCATGAATGTCCCTATTACCCTCCTAAGTTCTTACTAGTTACTATTTTACCTTTTCAATACCCAATTGTGCCCCTAAGAGCACTGCTGATTTACCAGCTTGCCTAGGGCAGATTTTAGCTAGTTTTGAACCTATTTAACTAATAGCCAGCCCTGGCATTAGTATTTAAGGGCTGGCCAGATTTATTTTTAAAAACTATTTCAATTTTAGCCACTTTTAAACTAATTCCAATTAATTAAAACCAATTTATTCTTAATTAAAGCTAATTGCAGGCATAGCCTGTTTTATTGTTATGTTTAAACTATTTAAAATTTAGCCAGTCTCAAGTTGAGACTTAGCTTGGGCTATTAAAGCCATATACTGAACAGCTAGGCCCAAAACCTTTACAGGTTTAGCCACTTTGCTGTTCAGGGCTCAATATAGAGCTTGGGCCAGTCTGCATTTGCAGACACAGCCATTTTGCACAACCAGCCACTGTTTAACAGTGAGCTGTGTGTTAGGGCTTATAGAATTGGTCAACCCTTTGCAAGGTTGACCATTCTTAAGCCAATTATTTAACTTATAGCCTAATTATGCATTTTCAGTTCTAACCTATTTAAAAACTAGCCATTTTCATAGAACCTAATGCTAACAGCTATAACCAATTCACCTAGGGTTCAAACAGAGGGTTAATCAAACAACTACACTCAACCAGAACAAGTAAAACTAAATCAGTTTCAACATGGATTGCATATTAGGACACATAAGATCAAACAAAATGTAATAATCAACCAAAACTCAGAGAAGGCAATTGATATGGTTGAATTTCAGTTGATTAATTCACATTATCTAATTTTATGAGGCAAAGTATGAATTCATGTTAATTAAGACCTAATAACTACCAGTTCAAGTCACATGAAAGTTTGAACAACTCAGAATCACCAAGGTTCAGGGCACAAACACATATAAGCATAGATTCTCATGAAACAGTCAACATGGTTCAACTAACCTAAGCAGGGTAATTAGAATTCACTTTTAAGTGCTACCCTAGCTTGATATATGCATGTTAAGAGTGGGGATGAAGAATAGGAAAGCCATGAAGAAGCAAAGAATAACATTCCTAAATCTAGCACAAGTGCATGACAAATGAGATGAAGATGATGACAAGAAGAACATGGAGAAACAGTGAAAAGAGAAACCTAAATCTATCATATGAGGGTGATATGAAGAGAAACAGACCCCAAATTGGCATACTCATTCATCAAATAAAAACATATGAGAGATGATATGACAAGAATACTAGACTTGCACTAAAAATGAACACAAATAAGACCACCAGAATGTGAGCAAAGAAGTGAACCCCAGATTAAACACACGATAACTTGATATAAGAGATGAACAGAGATAGCCAAGCTTTTACCAAGACTAAACATACGAAGATACAGAAAGAGAAACATTAGAGATACTGCAAGCCAACAAAAAGTAATCTAATGCAAAGCTGAGTGACAATTAAACATAGTATCAGAATCAAAACATGCAAGATGACAGAAGGACTACTGAAGATTAACAAGATGAAGTATTCTAATACTAACTAAGGTTATCCAAGTCAAGTCTTCAAAAATAGAGAAACAGATTCAAACAAACCAGATAAAACTTAATAACAATGACTAAACGATTAGGCATGTAAGGCATCATGAAGAGAAGAGCAATCATGCTTGTAAACCCACCAGATTAAGAGACAATATACACAGAAGATAGATAGGTATTTTAACTCACAGGAACAATGACTAAACGAATCGGGATGAGCATGAGAATAAACAAGATGGAGAATATTAACACTAACATGCTCAGAAACAGAATAGTAAGAAAAGATAGGCATAATGAAATAAAAAGGATAAACAAGCAACAGAGCAATCACCAAGTATAAACCCTAAGCTATTAGCGAGAATAAACCCTAAACTATCACGTGAAAGCAAAAATCAGAGAAGAGCATCTAAACACATGCAGAAATAGCAAACAAACAACAAATGAATCAAAAAAAAATAAAGCAGAGAGAAAGCATATAAAGGTTAGGGACTTAGCTTGCGGGGCCTGTCCCCCGAGCTTCCTATTCCCTTTTCTTTTCTTTTCTTTAATCTCTCAGACCCTCCCAGACCTTTCTTCTTGTTTCCTTTTTCTTCTTTATTCATTTTCAGAGCTCTTTTTCTTTCAATTTTTCTCTGATTTTCATTCAGGCCTAAAGACGTGGCCTTTTTGAGTTTTGATTGCAGAGGGGTGTTTTGGGGATGGTAAAGGTGAGGTCTTGATTGAGGGTTGAATTTGGGGTCGCCGGAGTTAGGGTTCCGACGACCCTTTTTGGGATATTCGAAGTGATTGGGTTTGATTCGAGGGTGAAGGCTAGTATGGTTGGGTAGATCTCATGAAAAGGAGTCGATTGGTATTGGTTTCAGGCGGTGGTTCATTGTTTGGCGATCACCGGCGAGGATTCCGGTGACCGAGACTTCAAAGAACAGGGTATTTTCTGGGGGTTTTGGGTAAAGAAGAAAGAGCAGAAGAAGAGAAAGAGGGATGGGGAATTTGAAAAGCCGGCGACCACCGTAGAGAGTGGTGGCCGCCATGGCCGCCTAGGGTAAAGATGATGAAGAAGATGAGAGAAGTGGAGAGGATTAAGGGCGGCTAGGTTAAGCATTAGAAGAAATGGGGCGGCCGCTTCAGACAAGGCCCTTTTATAGGCCAAACATCCCAGGTAATCTCGACCGTTCGTTGAAGGGAGATCAACGGCTCTGGATGAGCGTTACTAAAACGGCGTAGTTTTGGTTGTATATGAGATTCCAAGCAATGAACCGTTGGATTAATCCAAACGGACGGCTCGGATTTGATCTTGCTTGATGGCCTGGGCTGGATCCGTTTGGGCTAATATGTCTGGGCCGGCCATTTGAATCACATTTGGCCCAGATTATTATACCTACATATATATCTATATTTTTTGTATTTTCTGATATTAACCTATTTTTATGTATTTTCTTTTATACTCTTTTTTTTTCTTTTTCTTTTATGAAAAATTACAAAACCTAATTTCCTATTTACTCTAATTTTTCTAATATTTTTTGCAATTTTTCTGCTATTTTTCTTTATTTTCTCCTATTTAAACTATTTTGCTAATTTTCTAATTTTTTACTTATTCAAACACACAAAAATATAACTAATTTCAAGCAAAGCAAGTAATTGCACTCAAAAACATATTTATTTTAATTTTGGAATTATTTGCCTGGTGCAAAAATCATGTGCTCACAGGGTCGTCCCGTTGAGATCGTCTTCGTCCGCTCGAAGTTCGGCACAGTAAGTGTTGTGGATCTCATCCCATGTCATTGGGGGATACTTCATGAGGCATTTCAGCATCTTCTTCGTCGCTCTGGAGCCGTCCCTACTGAGTCCGTTCTGGAAGGCAGCGACCGTCATTCCTTTCGACATGTTTGGTAGGCTCATTCGCACCCTTTTGAATCTGGCGAAGAAGTCCCTGAGGCCTTCGCCGGTGGCTTTTCTGACGACGAAGATGTCGTTCACCCTTGCCTCTGCCTTCTTCGCACCAGCATGCGCGGTGACGAACTTGTCCGCCATTTCTTCGAAGGTTGATATTGCTTTGGCAGGCAGTTGGGAGTACCATGTTAGGACCCCTCCGGTCAGCGTCTCGCCGAACTTCTTTAGTAGCATTGATGGTACCTACTCTTTTGATAGGTCGTTACCTTTTATAGTGGTAACGTAATAAATGACATGGTCTTCAGGATCGGTGGTTCCATCTTACACCCTTAAGTAATAGGGCATCTTGATAGTTTTTGGGATGGAGTAAGGGGCAGCTTCTTCAGAGTATGGTTGTTCCACGAACCTTCCCATGTTGCGTTTTGGTAATAATTTAGGGGCTCCAGGAATTTTGTCGACCCTTTCTTGGTGCTACTTCATCTGGTCACGAAGAGGCTTATTTTCGCTCTCTATTTCTTCCATCTTTCTCAGGATGGCGATCAGTGTGTCGTCATGGGTCTGTGTTTCGGCGGATTGGTTGTTTGCTCGCGTCTCTTCTTGTTCGTCCGCGATAGTGGCGATACTCATCTTTGGTATCGTTTTGATGTGGCCTTGTGGTGATTTTTCGACCAAACCACTCAAGGTGCTTGTTAACCACTCTTCCAGCAATTTCCTGACTGCCGAGGGTGCTTCTTTTGCAGCTGATATGGAAGCTTCCTTGTCATGCAAGGTTGCTAGATTCCCGGAGGGAGAAGGCAAGGTTTCTATTTATGGTGTGGTACTGGGGGTTGTGTTGGTGACAGCGTCGTCGCCGATCTCATTAAGAGAACTCAGGAGATTGGCTCTGACCCTCATTATGGCTTTGGATCTGGTGTTGTTTTCGGCCATTTTTGGGTTTTTGTGTGATATAGATGAGATGGTTGGCTTATCTTTGGGTGTATACTATTGGTTTGATTCTCGAAATCCCCACGAACGGCGCAAATTGTTTGACTCAAAAGTTATCGGTTACTTTATGAGCTATTGACAATCGAAGATATGAAAAGGGTAAATTGCAATCAAATATAATAAACCCCAAAGTAGAATCAGTGTAGTTATAATATGGAAATATTTGCAAGAATAAAGAAGTGATGAAGATAATCAACGATCACAATTGAGAGGATAGTAGAGAGAGAATGACAGAGAGAGAATGATAGAAGTCGTATTATTAGAAAATAACACGTGATCCTTTACAACAAAGAAAATCCCCCTTTATATAGAGGTGAGGTTTTCTTACTATAATTACAATCCGTCGAGGGGTTGCTGACGCCCTTGAAGAGGGGACGTCTAAATATACACATCGACGCTCGTACCCTTACTCCTATGCTACGCCCTTGCTGTAAGAAACGTGAGAGAGGGTCGTACCCTTGCTATTACATGGGCGTGGGAAGAATCGCACTCGGCCCCTAATAGTTAAACCCTATTTAGCCCTATACAATGTCTTTCATTCCCCCACGTTTCTCTCTCCACATCCCATCCCCCTCCCCCACGTATTTGGCACCCACCTACGATTCCATCATTGACAACCATTAATAAGCTTTGAATTAGAATTTGAATTTTCAAAATATATTATTTTTAATTGGATGTTGTTGCAAAGAATCGAGAATTCTCTCTACGTCTCTCTCTATCTCTCAATCCCTAATTTCAGTAATATAAAGCAAAGGAAAAGAGAGTACCAATTCTACCATAGATAACCATTAAAAAGCTTTGAAGCTTTGAATTCAAATTTGTATTTTGAAAAATCATTATTTGTTTGGATTGGGTGTTGTTGCAAATAATTGGGTTTATGGTTTGGAATTTATATATCAATTTTGAGGGGTTCTGGTGAAGATTAGACTTGGTTTTGATTGAATTTCAGATTAAAACTCGAAAAAGAAGAAGACATGATATATATTTTATTATGCCAGAAAATTAGCTAAACAGAACATTAAAAATAATAAAATTTTAAATAATGTATAAAAATGAAAAAATCTCATTTCCATTTCTAAAAGCATTCGCATGAGCGATCAATTTCAAATAGATTAAACTGGACGGGCTCGCACAAAATTAATCTCACTCGTAATTTTGTGAGAAAGGGCCAAAATTGCTCCTGAACAATATATGAAAAATAGAGCAAAATGACCCTTATTCTGAATTTGATATCAAAAATACCTTTATTTGATTTGGTCTCAATTATACCCTTATGATGAGTGGAGTAGCTTATATTTTCTCTCAAAACTCACGAAATTTATCTTTTGATTAACTCTTTTATTTAAGGGTCAAAATTTGACTTCTATTTATTAAACAACGAGAGGAAGGGGAAAAAAATGAATATATAGAATATTTTTCTTTTCAAAATAACACATCAACTAGAGAATTACAAAAATATTTTATTTTGCTCAAAGGATAAATAATAAGATTTCGCTCGTTTGTTTTTATATCTTTGGGAAGACCAATACTCTTTTGTCTCTGCAATTTCAATGATATGCAAAAATTTAGCTCGCCTTCAACAATAACAAATTCAATTGATTTCATAGATGGCGTCTGATCACGCCCAATTATGTTCCTTAAAAAGGACTTTGTGGACGTTCCAAATATAATCTGAGTATTACGCCGAGAGTCGTATCCACAGAGAATTAACCTATCAATCGCTATATTTAGACCCACTAAACTCTTTAGAACCAATTTCCCAAGTGTTTGAATCACAGTTGAAGGTTTCTTTACCAACTACAATTGCAAGTAAATTAACAGTTGTAAACTAAAATGCTAAGGTTGTAAATAATGATGAGAAGAAGCTAAGGCAATGATCTCCCCTATTGACGGAATCCCTTCTGTTTATACTCATACAAATTTACCAACACATCTGTATCAATCATGAACGCTCATCTTACCGTAAATCTCTCCCGAGTAATCACAATAATATACTAAATGCACTCTCCCGAGATACACTAGCTTACTTTATTTAACACAATTCACTTTAGATTACATCCAATGCTTCGTTATCCCTAATCCCGCCTTTAAACCCACAATTATAGATTCCTCTTATACTTTAAGAGTGGTATTGTTTAACAATAACCTAAATATGCACCCTCTTTCAAGTTATGCACACTAAATAGACACAACTAATTAAGGATCCTGTCAATTAACTACAACAAACATAAAGTTGAACAAATAAAGATTGAAACTAGTAATTTGTATTCACATAAACAAAAACTTCATCCTCCAAATATGTTCCATCAATGCCTTAGACAATTTGCAAAATTAATGCATAATATTGCGATGCTACTCTCTCTCTCGTCTTTTCTTCATTTCTTCTTTTTCTAGAAGCCTTGGCATGAGCGATCTATTTTACATGGATCAAATGGATGGGCTCATCCAATATTTATCTCAATTGCAATTTGAGAAGAGTGAAAAAGCGGTTTCAAATGTTAAAAACTCAAGTTGAAAAGGATGTGTTAGACAAAGTAAAATAGCTTATATAATTTAGTTGAAGTTTGAGTTGCATGCAAGTTCATTACATTAATGTTTAGCACCATTGGTAACCTGATAAACGATAACTAACTTCTATGTCAAATTAAAATTTACTAATAATCATTATACTATTTACATATATTACTTAAATTCTTTTGTTACAATTCTCAAAGCTGATGAGACTTTTTCTTAGCCAGGGGAATACAAAATGTTACGTTGTACTTAAGAATTACCACAGAAAAAGAAACAGCAGAAATAAAGAAAATAAGAAAAATAACTAAATAATACCAAAAGTGATCGAGATATACACCTCTATTACTACTTAATTGTTGTTTTGCTAATTTTTCTAAATCTTCTCGCATACTATTACCTTTGCTTTTTGATCTTTTAACTCTCATTTAATACTTTTATTTGATATATTTCATTATCGAGAATAGATATTAAGTTATGAACACATGAAACAAGTTTTGACTTATCCCCAATTTTTTATAAGTATAATAAATTTAAAATCAAATCTTTGATAATTTCATGTTTAAGTATTCCAAAGAATAATCTTGAAATGTGGGTTATTCTGTTATCGAAGTGGTTGAAGCAATTAGTAAAGATGAATATTAAATAAAATAGTGCATAGTTGCCTCCCTCTTATCAACTTCTGGTTTCACAACTATTTATTATTCTTACCTTTTGTGAGGAAAAGTATGCTAGCTATTTTCTTCGTGAGGATGATAAAGTCGCATATTGTACAATCTTTTCCATTTTAAACTATATTTAATTAAAATTAAAGATGAGCTAGCTTTAACTTTAGTTGGATCATCCTTTTTTTCCCCCTTATTTTATTGTTTCCCATCATTGCTATGTAGCCAACATGATGAGCGGATGATATAAAGGCGTTAGCATCTATATTTATTTATGTGTCACACTTTAATTTGTGCCCGTTTTACGAAATAAATTTACAAGTATTCTTGTTTTTTCGCATAACTTCAGCATACGGGACTGAGTAGCAAAGGTGATCGTACAAAACTTTTACCATTCTAGTAGCCGGGCCTAAAGTTCAGCTCTAAAGATGAAGTTTTTATTTTGTAATTGTCGAACTTCAGCTCTAGAGCTAAAGTTTTTATTTGTAACTGGCGAACTTCAACTCTAGAGCTGATGTTTTTGTTTGTAACTGGCATACTGTAGTTCTAGAGCTGAAGTTTTTGTTTATAACTGGCATACAAAGTGAGTAAAAGTTAAAATTTAAAAAAGAAAAAATAAGTATAGGTTAAATGTGGGCGACTAAATAGGGCGTCCGTACAATTTTTACGATGATATAGCATCATATCGAGGCGAATTTATTTTGAGCTGCTCTGTCAGTGACGATTTATTCATCAATGCCACACAAACATTAAAAAAAAGGTATTAAATTAAGGATGTGTTTGGTACGAGAAAAATATTTTTCGGGAAAATAAATTACTTTATCACTTATTTTTTCTTGTTTGGTTGCTTAGTTTAAAACTTATTCCTAAAAATATTTTTTAGTGTTTGATTAGAGACTAGATAATATATATTAGAAAATTTTTTATGCTACTCTTCTCACCTCCCTCCCTCAAATTCCCATATTTCCTGTGTTCTTCACTCCATCCCCCCCCCCCATCCCAAATACCTACGTTTTTCAGGGCTTTATTTTCTTCAAGAATTTAATTGCTCTTTTAAAATTAATACAAATCCTTAAGTAACTAATGGGGAGTTTAAATTTTCACACAAATATAACTAAATTCGTGCTCGATAAATATTTTTTTTTTGGTTGAAAAGAAAAGTTTCTATAACATAAAAATAAAGTACTCATTTTGTTAAAATGAAAAAATACTTTCTACATGATGAAAATAAAATACTCATTTTCTTGAATAAAAGAAAATATTTTTTGCTACATTACCTTACTGAAATGTAAGAAAATATTTTGTCAACATCATGAAAAGAAAGTACTTTTTTTACATCATGAAAAAAATATTCATTTTTTTTAGATTGAAGAAAGTACGCTATCTACAACATGAAAAGAAAATACTCTTAATACTATTTCTATTTAGGGTGGGGTCAGGGTAGGGTAGGGTGGGAGTTTGGTGGGTGTGGTAGCGTGAGGTGGGGTCGGCGTGAGGTGTGGGGTGTGGGACATGGGTTAGTAGTGATCGATGGGGAAAAGGGTGAGGAAAGTTGAAAAAAAGTTCTGAAAAATATTTTTCCTTCTCTTGATAAAAAAAATATTTTTCTCATATTGGTGAAAAATGAATTCATGAGGAAAAATAAATTACCTTGATATAATATGTAGTTTCGCTAGTTATCCCCCTCCCCCCCCCCCCCCAACCGACAACCAAAAAAAAAGCACATTATGAATATCTAAAAAATAAAAAAACAGTATTTAGAAAAGAAAATTGACAATCCTCTCCCTTGTTCCTAGCAGAAGCTCCCATATTTATATAAACTTGAGTAACTGCTTTTTCTAGTATTAATTCAAAATTATTTGAATTATATTTTAGTTCGACGTTCGTTAAAATGAAGGGAATTTTACAGCACATGACGAAACAGAATCCCTAATTATCCTTTTATACCCACTTTCAAATAATTATGTGGTATAAAAATAGGTTTCAAAATATTTCAGTGTCCCTTGATTTTAGGCTCCAATTTCGACAGGCTTTGTCGCTCCCAATTCAGAATATGGGTGAATCTATGTTATGGCAAGATTATTTGTAAGATTTTAAGACTGGATTTCGAATTAACACTAGATAACTTAAACGTTAAAATTTCATGGTATAGTTAGTTTTCACATCGGTCAATGAAAAATAGTCACTGTTTACGAAGTCAATGAAAAATAGCCACTATTTTGCTGCAACAGGGACCGGTCCTGTATAATTTACGGGAGTTCTGGTGCATTTGTGTACGAACTCAGCATATTATGCTGGACCGGTATACTTTGCTAACTCCTGTAAAATTTGCGGAGACTGGAGCACCAGTGCTCCAAACTCCAATATATTATACTGGATATTTATACTTGCTGGAACTCCCGTAAAATATGCGGGAGTTCCAGCATAATTATGCTTGAACTCCAGTAAAATTTGCGGGAGTTCCAGCATAGTTATCCTGGAACTCCCGTAAAATTTACGGGAGTTCCAACATAGCATATTTATGCTGGAACTCCAGTAAAATTTGCGGGTGTATTTTTTCTGATTTTGAACAGTATTTTTGCTCAGATTTAAAGTGGCTAAATTTCGATGACTTTTAAAACTTGGCTATTTTTTAACGATCAGTGGTAAATCTGGCTATTTTTATTCTCCCAACTTAAACCCGATGTTGACTTTCGAAGCTTTTGGGTTTGGTTCCATACTTGAAATATATTATTGGAGGGATATGTGTGGAGTTTTCTTCTTTCGCTTTTTAATGGAAATATTCTTTTCATTATTGTTGTTTTTAGTAATGGTTGTGGTGATTCCTGGTGGAAGGGAATAACTTTATATCGTATGTATATCGCATGTATGTTCACATGGTATACATACGACGTATAAGTAATATGCGGTGGTGATCGATACTATGTATGTCACCGATCTACATTGTATGTCAATTATGTTTTATATATAAAATGACAAACATACGGCATACAATGACATGTGTGCATGGAGAAAATAAGTTAGAGGAGCCATGGGAGTACAAATATACAAAATACTACTCACAATAAACAATTGAAAAGATAAATCAACAACCAGATCATATTGAAATGAAGTGCAATAATGTAAAGTTGTATGAAAACTGACCTCATGCAATTCTTTCATCCAAAATATATCCAACAGCTAAATAAAACTTTTGTTTGGGTAGAAAAGATAAACATATTATATATAGTTAAATAGTTACATTAAGAGTTTTGGAGATGCATGTACTTTATCAGATTAGTAGCTACTACATCACACATACTACTTGAACTAGAGCTGCTAGAACTATTACTACTATAGCTACTACTAACTAACATAGCCGTTGATTTACATAGCCTTCTACACAACGTTCATGCTTGATATCTTGCTGGTAAGAAGGTAAGACAAAATTTGGAGGTCTTGAAAATAGTACAGAATTTGCCTCTACATGTGTTGCCCCATGCTTAGCCAAACAGTATGCCACACAATTTTGCTCCCTGTAGGTTCTCTCTATCTTTGGGTCATGCAGCTGCCGAAGCAAGTACCTACAATCAGTAATAATATTAGTATATTTGGGTGTGGGGGCACTCAGCAAATCTAGAATTGTAGCTGCATCTGTCCCAATGATTAAAGGAGAAGTTTTAAGTAGCATTGCTAATTTAAGGCCCATAATTAATAATAATAATTCAGTGTGTAGGCTTGAACCATTTTGTGCGCGACCTGAAAATCCTAAAACCCAAGTACTAAGAGAGTTCTTAAAAAAACTCCAATGCCACAAGCAATTGGGTTACTAGATGTGGATCCATCTATGTTTAACTTAAGTAACTGCCCTTCTGGTGGATGCCATTTAATATAAAGAGGCAGCGTCTTTGGTATACTTTGTTTAGGGTTCGTGAGATAGTAGAATTCAGCTACTTGCTTATACACCAATTGGGCATTTGATCGAACGTTAGAGTGTTCAAAAAGATTATTGTTCCTTATAACCCAAAGATGCCATAATGCAAATGGCAAGAGAAAAGATAAGGGAATACAGATATAATAACCTAATTGAGTATTTTTGAAGAACTTATGCCACCAAGGCATAGAGCCTGCATTAACAGGACCAAACACCTGATTTATATCGAGTTCAAAGGTTAGCCAAAGCGATATTGCATTATTACATTCAAAGAAAATATGTTATATGGTTTCAGCAGTTAACCCACAATTAGAACATAAATCAGTATTTAAGATTTTAATTTTATGTAAATAAGCAGCTGTGGGTAGCCTGCCATGACATATTAATCAAATGAAGAAGGAGATCTTTAGGGGTGTTTGTAATTTCCAAATCCATTTGTAATTAATAAACCCTGGTTCATTGTAAAGTTCATGGTATATAGATTTGACTGAAAATAATCCAGTAGGAGTAATTGCCCAAATAAGATGGTCATAATTTGTAGCTATGATTGGCATGTAAGTACTTATAATTTGGGCTGCTAATGAGTGTGGAAGGAAAAAGAGTAACTCCTGTAACTGCCACTTATAGTTAGGGAAGTAAGTAGACACTAGTTTATTGATTTCTCCTTTTGGAAGAGGGCCATAAATGTAGTCGTGCAATGTAGTTTGAAGATTTAACCATGGTTCCGTTCAGAAGTTAACATGTTTAACATTTGTTAAATTTCACTGATATCCATGGGCACAAGAAGAGCCCTTGATAAAGTTTTCCAAATTCTTGATTTAGGTAAATTGTTGGTCCTATTTTTCCTGAAATGACTATGTATTAGAACTTGTGCTCATAGTTGATTTGGATTTTGAAATATTCTTCATGTTAAACTAGCATATAAGGCATCATTTTTAGCACGGAGATTCTGAATGCCCAAACCCCAAGTGATAAAGGTTAAGTAACAGTAGTCCATTTTAATAAATATAATTTTTTCTTCGCATCTCACATAAAATTCCTTTGATATTTATTAAGGATGGAAAGCAATGTAATAAATTGCTAAATAAAACTTCTTTCACATCCTTTGCAGTCTTATTTCAATCTCTTCTTTTTAATGTATAAACGGTATGTAGTGGTTTATTTTCACACTGGAGATAGTGTCCCAAGACTTATATATAAAAGAGTTTTAGTCACATGGCTATAATTAAAGTACCAGAAATATAATATAATTGGCCTCCTGCAGCACGAGCAAATTGCGCAAAAGTTTAAAGAATTCTTTAGCTATTGATCGTGGAATCATTTCCCATTCTTCACATAATATAACACGTCCTTTTTAAAAAAAAATATTCTTTACTTTCAACAGGACATTTTGTTTTTTTTATATTCCTCTTGTTATCTTAGATTCTAGTCAAAGTTCGCTTCTTAAAACTCACAAAATTAATTCTTTGACTAAGTCTTCCAAAGTATAATGTTTTCATTTGAAAGAAATAATTGCAGCTTAAAATATATAATATCAAAATCTGGTTTTCAAAGATGGATCAATATATCCAATTTAAAACCCAGAATCAGTCAAATTAACTTTGGAAAGGGAACTCCCACTAAACTTAAGAATGAAAGAGTAGATAATCCTGCGTGATTTGTAGACACACTTTTAATTTGCCCTTCCACACATGTACAAAAGTATGCCCTCATCATATGTCTTAGCATATGGGGTCAAAATGTACAACATAAAATTAGCAGTGTGCAAGTGAGTAAAAAAAAAATTAGTTTGTTATGTTAGTTAATTGACAGTTGTACATATGTCATCTAAGTAGTGGAGAAGTTGTATATACAGCCTTGTATGTAATGAGAAGTTAAGATTTTTCATAATACAACTTCAATTTCTCTTCTTCCTTCTTAATTCTCTCTCAATCGAACATGGTATTAGAGGGGGCTTTAACTCCGATCTAGTTCTGGCGAGATTCAACTTTACGGCTGAAACACAGAGCTAAAAATATAGAGCTAAGGAATACTGAAATTCTAAGCTCAATTTTTCAAGGCGGCCATGGCAGAATATGAAGTCAGCTCACTCGATCATAATCACCCATTGTTTTTGCAAGCTTCAGTTGCTCCTAGATTAGTCTTAATTCTACTCAAGCTCACATTATCAGAAAATTACACACTGTGGAGCAGGGCGATAAAATTGGTACTCTGAAGAAAAAGCAAGCTTGGATTTGCGAATGGATCATGTGTACAAGGTATGTATAAAGGTGTGTTAGTAGAGCAATGGGAAAAATATAATGCAATTGTCCTATCGTGGATTGGTAGCACTATTTCAAATGAGTTAATGCCTAGTATTGTCTATGCATCGAATGCAAAGAAGGTATGGGCTGACTTCCAGGAAAGGTTTGAAATGTCAAATTTAACAAATATATATCATCTTTGAATAGCTATTGCGACCTTTAGACAAGGAACAACCTAGGTCACTAGCTATTATTCGAAGATGAAGGACCTATGGGATGAACTGCATTTCATAGCACCATTAGCTTCATGTGACTGTGAGGAGTCTAGGCCTTCAGTGGAACTTCTGAAGAGCATTCGTTTATTATAGTTTATCATGGGATTGAACGAGAACTATGGTAACATTTCGAAGTAATGTATTGCGAAAAACGCCTGTAATTACAGTGAATGAAGCCTATGCAATAGTTACACAAGAAGAAAGTCAAAGGACTCTTTGGAGTCACGGATACAATGAAAGACCCCTTACAATGTTAGCTGGTAAGGTTTATGAATTTAAGCCTAAAAGGATAGGGTTAATCTGTGATCACTGTTGTTACAAGGGCCATCTGAAGGAAAACTGCTACAAGATAGTGGGATATCCACCAGGTTTCAAAAGCAAAAGGAAAAGTCAAAACCCAGGAGGCAAAATTTATGTGAACAATGCAACTAGTCAAGAGAAGTAGGTGCCAATGCTCCCCACACAAGGAAACTTCTTCACTGAGGAGCAGTACAAATAGCTGATAAATTTGTTGCAGAAGACTACCACAGAGGAGTGTTTCACTAATGTTGCATGTATCTTTACTTTAATGTCAAATGCAGGTGTTAGTGATCAAGTTTGGATAGTGGACACATTATAAGGATGCCTTAAATAACATTAGAAAAGCAGATCATAGAGCAAATGAGTAAAGTTGACTATAGGCAGTAGAGCAAAAATTACACATACAGGATGTCACACCTCCTTTTGGCGCTACCGGCGAGGGCGCAAGGGTGTTTTTCCAATTTAAGAACAGTTGGAGCGGGAGTTATTCATTTAATTTCAGAGTTATCACTTGGAAGATTAATGGTGTCCCAAGTTACTGGTAGAATCCCGAACCGAGGAAATTTTGACTCTGTTAACAGTCCGCGAACCAGAAATCCGAGTAAGGAATTTTGTTAACCCGGGAGAAGGTGTTAGGTAATCCCCGATTCCGTGGTTCTTGCACGGTCGCTCAACTATTATATTCGGCTTATTTATCTGATTTTAACAATTATGTACTTAGTGCAAATTAAGATTCTTTTACCGCTTTTATTATTATTTTACAAGAATTACAACGTCGTGAAAATGTATTTCGGATCACACCGTACCAGTACGCATGTGGCCTTTAACACATTTCGACTTTGTTGAGATTTGGATTTGGGTCATATAAATATGCACCCGAGTTTAGGGAGATAAAATTATTAAATATGCGCATAAAGCTACAAATGCGTTATTATTTTGAGAAGACCGTGAAATTCATTAAAACGACATATCTCGAAGTCTAAGTATTATAACTATTTATTGAGGGCCCCAAACTTTATGAATTTTTACTTGACGGGGCTTGTCTCATTTGTTATTTAAATGGCAAACCTAAAAGAAACTATGATTCTCTACTTTATTTGTTTCTAAAAAAGAAATCCTAAGTTATTCATTGTTTAAAAACTGTTTAACAATGGCAAAAAAAAAGACATATTCTCCTATTCAAATTTAATGCAATGAGTGATCATTAGAATCATGGTTTTAATACTCAGATTACTTATTTAATTACTGTAAGCCGATCGTGACAACACAAAGCAAACCCCGTTATTTTTAGGTTGGTTCGAGCCTGGATTACTAAATGGAATTACTGAACTTGCTATTGAAATGGAAAACACGATTATCATAATGATCTAACTTGTGCTACTTGATGAGCTCAAACTCTAATTTTAATGCCCAGTTTGTCCAAGTTTTTACCTACTCACATGTTTCATTACACATAAGGAACATCATTTAGACTACATTGCACTACGAAGTATCAAGGCTGATTATATCATCTACAACTTGATAATTCAACATTTAGAATCGGGCTATTTACTTAAGGAAAACTTACTACACATGAAAGCTCCAAATAGTTATAACTGCTTTACATTTCACATCCAAACGAAAATGAGACAAGTTTAAGGACCAATTCCCTCGGCACATAAACTGAACATGCAACCCCTAAAACAACCTAAACATAGTCCAGTCTTAGTCCAATTATACAGCTGTAGACAAATTGGACCTAAACTACATTAAGCTATTGTGTCTAAACTATTTAGGCATCAGTACATGCAGTCCAAACAGACAAGGTTCTAGAAGCAAAAGGTAAGCATTTTCCATTTGTATTCACACTTCTTAGCACCATTACACCAGGAAATAAAGCAAATACCTGGAAATTTGTGAGCAATAAGAAAAGAAAAAGGGGTCAGCAGCAGCAGGTAACAGGCAGTAGTAACTTTGGAAGTTAGAAACAGCTCAAAACCAGTCTTAAACCAAAATAACCTCGACCACAGCCTAGAACCAGTTGTAAAACCCATACTGCAACAACAAACACCCACAATAGACTCTACTGAACTTGACTGAAACAAGAACTCAATGGAACAGTGATAGTTCCAACATTTCCCTCTGTTTTCTTTTAAGTTTTAATACTCTCAACTCCTTAAGACTGATTAAAAAAAGAACCAGATGCAGAACCTAAGAGAACTGATTAACTTTTTTTCTAAAATTCCTGATATTCTTTTTGTGTGACCTTTGAGTCTGATTTTCAAAAAAAAGCCAACCTCTCCTATTCTCTCTATCAGAATGTCTATCTTCTTTAAGTTCTTTTAAACTTTCACCCTTAGACCTCCTCGTTAAGCTAAAACTCTTTTTTCTTTTATAGACTGAAACTGAACCTTAATTTATTCCAAGTTTTCACCTTTTAAAGCATGTTCTCTTCCTTTCCGTGTGTCCTCAACCCCTTATTATTGCCACCATGTGATAGCTCTGATTTTCCACTAGTACAGGCACTAAGCCAACTAAACAGTCTCCCTTTTCATTTGTTAATTCAAAAGGACTGTCAATCCTACTGTCTTTTCAATTCTTAATTAAAACCCCTATGTTATACCCTGATTTTTTCCACTAGCAAAAGTGCTAAGCCAGCCTACCATTCCCTTCTTTCTATTAATTAATCTGAGATTTTAACAGTATATTATTCCTACTGACAGACCACTCACACTTTCAGAAATTTTTAATCCCAAAACACCCCTTAAACCCCTGAGAATTATTGTTCTTCCCTGAGCCTTAAACATTTGTATTTAAACCCCTCTGAATTATAGCCAACACTTGATCATTAACTATAAGATTATACAGCTATAACCAATTCTCAATCATATTCAACACACAGATGATTCAAATAGAAGGAGGGGAATGAGGTTCATATGGACAATACGTAGAACATAGGTGATATTCAAGTGAGCAAGTTAGTTTGGTTCATGGAGACAACTGGACATTCAACAAATTCATCTCAATCACATAAATTAGAATAGAAAAGAAGCAAAAAAAATGATGAACACTGGAATGAGTCAAAAATAAAACTATTACGATGCTTCTTCATTCTTTTAATCAAACTAAATGACGACATTTAAACAATCAATTACACAAAGTAATTAAACACATACAAAAAGAATAAGAACAGACCAACAAATGACTCAGTGGTTTTGACAAAACAGGTAACTTAACTAATCGATGACATTTCAAATCGATTATATAGTTCAATACACACACTTAACAATGGACAGAATAACACTCGACCAAATAAAAGGTAAAAGAGGAGAAGATAGACAGAATCAATCGACATAAATTGAAAAATCAATACAATAGAATTTAAACAAATAATAAGATGCTAATAACACAAAAAGAACAAAAAGGAGGAAAAAAGTACCTTAGAAACTCAAGAACCAGGCAGACCCAGGTTCTAGCTCCGATTTGAACTTTTGGTCCAAATGGACCTTAATCTAGTGTGTTCGACTGAGAACACTCGACTAAGAACCCCAAATTATCTTAATTTTGGACAAATTCCAGCTTTAGGTTTTCTAGGGTTTTTGGTTCGATTTAGGGCTCGGAAAGTTCTAGCAAGATTCAAACGGAACCAAGTGTGTTTTGGGTATGAGGGAGGTCAGAGGAGTGTCCGGTGTGAGTTTGAAGTGGATTGGGATAGGTTTCCGTTTGGCTCGAATCTTCGATTGAAGATTCGAGAAGCTGTAGACTAATTCGAGCCAAGCTGGTAACGAATTCGTGGAGAGGGGAGTTAGGGGGTTCTGTGGAGTAAAACTGGGATCGATTGGACACCAGCCGCCGGCGGAGGCGACTACCGGCCGGCAGACCATGGCGGAACTGGGCGGAGGTATACAGCTCTGTCTCTAATGGTAGAGACGGGCGATGGGGGGGTATGGAAGGGGGCGGGGTGTGGTGTGGGAATATATTCCATCTACGGGATTTGATCCAGGCCAAATATAAACAAAGAAAACAAACAAACAACAATTACAATCAAGGAATCATACATAATATCTCTTGACTGCGTCAGAATTGATAGCCATGTCGATGCATCTTCCTTTGACATCTGTTAGACATAAAGCACCGTTGGACAACACTCTGGTCATAATATACGGACCTTACCAGTTCGGGGCGAACTTGCCATTCGCTTCGGCCTGATGTGGCAAGATTCGCTTCAACACCTGTTGTCCCACTTCAAACTTCCTAGGACGCACATTTTTATTATACGCTCTTGCCATTCTCTTTTGATACAATTGGCCATGACATACTGCTGTCAATCTCTTTTCATCAATCAAGCTTAATTGTTCCAATCGGCATTTGACCCATCATCATCATCAATCTCAGCCTCAGCGATTATTCGAAGGGAGGGAATTTCAACCTCTGCTGGTATCACTACTTCAGTTCCGTATACCAACAAATAAGAAGTTGTACCTACTGAAGTATGAACAGTAGTGCGATAACCTAATAGTGCAAATGGTAAATTTTCATGCCATTGCCTGGATCCTTCTACCATCTTTCTTAATATCATTTTTATGTTTTTGTTGGCAGCTTCAACGGCTCCATTCGCCTTAGGACGATATGGTGTGGAATTACGATGTGTAACATACTTCTTTCATCAAACCACTGTTAAGATTGGCACTATTATCCGTGATGATCACCTTTGGGATCCCAAATCTACAGATGATATGGGAATGTACAAAATCCACCATCGCTTTCTTGGTTACTGACTTGAACATTTTAGCTTCAACCCATTTGGCAAAATAGTCAACGGCTACCAGAATGAACCTATGACCGTTGGAAGCTGCCGACTCAATGGGTCCAATGACATCCATACCCCAGGCAACAAATGGCCATGGAGCTGACATTGTATGCAATTTTATCGGCGGAGAATGTATCAGATCCCCGTGTATCTGACACTAATGGCATTTTCGTATGAAACGGATGCAATCACGCTCCATAGTGAGCCAATAATATCCTACTCGCAGAATTTTCTTAGCCAATACATATCCACTCATAGGTGGCCCACATACGCCAGCATGTACTTCTGCTATCACTGTCACGGCTTGACCAGCGTCTATACATCTAAGCAAACCCAAATCTGGTGTTCTTTTATACATAACTCCCCCACTGAGGAAAAATCCATTTGCCAATTGCCAAATGGCTCTCTTTTGATCTCCATTTGCCTGATCTGGGTATATTCCCATCCCGAGGTATTCTTTGACATCATAGAACCACGACTCGCCATCCATCTCTTCCTCTAACATGTTGCAATAAGCATGCTGATCTCGAACCTGAATATGTAACAGGTCAACATGGATTTTGTATGGGTGATGCAACATTGATGCTAAAGTAGCCAAAGCATCGGCAACCTCATTATGCACTCTTGGGATATGTCTGAACTCCACTGATCGGAATCGCTTAATCAGGTCATGCAAACATTGACGATATGGTATAAGCTTCAAATCTCGCGTTTCCCACTCTCCTTGAATCTGATGTACCAGGAGGTCCAAGTCTCCCAAGACTAAGACGTCATGGGCACCCATGTCCACATCTAACCGCAACCCCAAAATGCATGCTTCATACTCAGCCATGTTGTTTGTGCAATAGAAACGTAGTTGAGCCGTAACAGGATAATGTTGTCCGATTTTAGAGATAAGTACCGCTCCTATTCCAACTCCTTTTGTGTTTGCAGCTCCGTCAAAGAAAAGTTTCCGTCCTGGCTCCCCCGTCAATTCCAGTTCATCTACATGCAACACTTCTTTATCGGGAAAATACGTCCTTAAAGGTTTGTATTCATCATCAACAGGATTCTCTGCCAAGTGATCGGCTAAGGATTGGGCTTTCATAGCCGTCCTCGTCACATAGACGATGTCGAACTCCGTAAGTAATATTTGCCATTTTGCTAACCTCCCTGTGGGAATAGGTTTCTGGAAAATATACTTCAATGGATCCAAGCACAAAATGAGATAAGTGGTGTAGGAAGACAAATAATGCTTTAGATTCTGTGCTACCCAAGTTAGGGCACAACACGTCTTCGCAAGATGAGTGTACTTAACTTCATAAACCGTGAACTTCTTACTAAGACAATAAATGGCCTGCTCCTTTCTGCCGGTGATGTCATGCTGCCCCAATACACAGCCAAATAAGTTTTCCAAAACTGTTAGATAAAGAATCAGAGCTTTCCTAGGTTCAGGTGGAACCAACACATGTGGGTTTGACAAATACCCTTTTATCTTATCAAACGCCTCTTGACATTCTTCAGTCCATTTAACTGCAGCGTCCTTCTTCAATAACCTAAAAATAGGTTCACATATCGATGTGAGCTGAGCAATAAACTGACTGATGTAATTCAACCTTCCCATAAGACTCATTACTTTGGTCTTGTTCTTCGGTGTTGGCAATTCATGGATGGATTTGATCTTTGATGGGTCCAACTCAATGCCTCGCCGACTGACTATGAATCCCAATAGTTTTCCTGATGGGACACTGAATGCGCACTTGGCAGGGTTAAGCTTGAGGTTGTATCTACGAAGTCTATGGAAAAACTTCCTCAAATATCCGACGTGATCGGCCTAATGTTTTGACTTTATGATCACGTCATCGACGTACACTTCGATTTCTTTGTGTATCATATCATGAAACACAGCAGTCATCGCCCTCATGTAAGTTGCCCCAACATTCTTTAAACCAAACGGCATCACCCGGTAGCAATAGGTTTCCCATGGCGTGATAAAAGCTGTCTTCTATGCATCTCCTCATCCATCAGAATCTGATGATACCCAGCATAGCAATCCATGAAAGATTCGATATCTCGCTTGGGGCAGTTATCAATTAAGATGTGGATGTTGGGTAGTGAGAAGTTATCCTTTGGGCTTGCTTTGTTGAGATTGCGATAGTCAACACATACTCTGTCTTTCTGTCCTTCTTTGGCACAGGCACAATGTTAGCCAACCATTCTGGATATCTAGTGACCCGAATAACCTTTGCGTCCAGTTGCTTGGTTATTTCTTCCTTAATCTTCACACTCATATCCGTTTTTAATTTTCTCAATTTCTGTTTGACGGGAGGAAATGCTGAATCTGTGGGTAATTTATGAACCACTAAATTAGTGCTCAGACCCGGCATGTCGTCGTACAAAAATGCAAAAACATCTTTAAACTCAACAAGTGTTTTGATTAATTCTTCCCTGAGGTTTGGTTCAAGATGGACGCTTATTTTGGTTTCTCTAATGTCATATGCGTCCCCCAGGTTGACGGATTTTGTATCATTTAGATTGGGTTTGGGCTTTTCTTCAAAGTGACTCAATTATTTGCTGATTTCTTCTAAGGCTTCATCTTCGTCGTATTCTGATTCACTCTCGTCATTTCTTATTTCTTGCATTATTGTTTCCGAACCAAATTGATTTTTTAGACTAGTTTGAAGATTCCTTATGTATGCCATATCATTAAGATCAGTGGAAAGAATGTTGTTCAATAAAGTAAAAGGAAAAACAAAACAAAATCAGAAATAGCGGGAACAAAATTTCATTCATTGAGAGAAAGAAAAAGTACAAGATACCAGGGTTTTCGCACTTCAAGAAAGCAAACTTGAAAACAAAATAAACTGGACTACAACCCTGAAATAATCCCAAACAAACTTGAAGGAAAATCAAAGCAAACTACCAAGACTCCCTTCGGATGGGAATAGGAGTAGCCTTCCAATTATTCAGTTTTGTTTTTGGCCCTACAAATTGTATTTCAGCGTAACTAGGCCCTTCTCCATCTTCTATCATGTTCACATCAGTGAACAAATTTTCGAACCTTCTCAGAAATTCCTCATCTAGTTTGACCGTAAGACTGAAAATTCCTGTTGCTGGACGTTTTCTGGCTCCAGACTTAACAAAAGATCTGGAGAGGTGCGGGACCGTCTTTGGTAGTACCCATGTCTTCTGCTTAATCCTCTTAGCTCGCCGGATGTCTTCCGTTGTAGGTTCAAATCCCAAACCGAAAGTTCCCACATTTTCTGGCAAGGAGACTGGTTGTATGATACCATGCAGAGATGCACCCAAACCTTTATCGGGCACAAAGCCATTTCCCAACATTTCGTAGGCGACCATGACATATGTGGAGGTCATCTTGGTATTTGGAGTGTATTCTCCCTCCGAAACTTTCTTAACAGATACCACATCACAAACTTGGTATACCCATGGCCCGACGCCATCCTCTATTTCAACAAAGGGCACAATGGTGTTGTGCTGGGAATTCAGTTTGTTTTCTCCATGAACCACAATCTCTTGTTGGTCCCACTCAAACTTGACCAACTAGTGCAGGGTAGACGGAACTGCCATTGCAGCATGAATCTATTGTCGTCCTATCAAAAGGTTGTATGAGACAACCATATCTAACACTTGGAATTCCATGGTGAATTCCACAGGCCCAATTGTCAACTCCAACACTATGTCCCCGACTGATGCTTTACCTCCTCCGTCAAAACCCCAAATACAGATGTTGTTCTTACGTACCCTATTGATATCCACTTTCAGTTTGTCCAACGTAGAAAGAGGACAGATGTTTGCACTGGATCCGTTGTCAACCAAGACTCGGGTAACCACGGACTCCTCGCATTTTACCGTAAGATAAAGAGCTTTGTTGTGCGCGTTACTTTCCTCAGGTAACTCTTCATCAGTAAAAGTAATCCTGTTTGCCTCGAATATCCTGTTTGTGATCTTCTCCAGGTGACTGGCGGAGATCTTATCAAGTACATGGGCCTCATTCAGGATTTTTATCAAGGCTTGCCGATGTTCGTCAGAGTAGATCAGTAATGATAGTAAAGAGATTTGAGCCGGAATTTTCTTGAGCTGATCTAGGACGCAATAATCATGCAACTTCATCTTCTTTAAAAACTCTACTGCTTCTTCATCGGTCACGGGTTTCTTTACTGTTGCCGGGTCAATCTTCCTTAATTCTACAGGAACAAAACATCTCCCTGAGCGGGTCAACCCCTGTGCTTCACAAACTTCCTCCTTGACCTCTTTTCCCTTATAGGTCACTGTTACCCGGTCATAGTTCCACGGGATAGCTTTGTTATCAACTATGGGTAACTGAATTGCTGGATTGATGATGATGGGATCTATGCGAGCACCTTCTACAGTCAAAACAGGTTTGATTGTTGCTCCTGGTACAACTATTTTCACCTCTCCTGGTTTCGCCAATATTTTGCCTATGGATTCCCTCATCATTACTGGTTTATTATGCGCCCCCTTCTCATTGATGAGTGATTTATCATCAATTGGTCCATTTGTCGTTCTGCTTCCACTTAACCTGGCCATCATTACAGTTTGAGAGGCTCTTTCATACCCTTCTTTCGCTTGTACCAACTCGATCATATTTGTCTCGTGATGGGCTGGGAGTGGATTTTGGTTGATGTTAGGTTCTGTCGGGGTTTGCACCTCAATTTGACTAGTGTCGATAAGCTCCTGGATAGCTGTTTTTAATTTCCAGCACTTCTCTGTATCATGCCTAGGGCATCCTGAACAGTATTCACAGCTCATTGTATGATCAAGATTCTTTGGATGGGGGTTCGGTAATTTGGCCTCGACTGGATTCAACAATCCCACCTGCTTCAAGCGATGAAACAAACTAGTGTAAGACTCTCCCAAGGGAGTGAAAGTCTTTGGCTTTGGTGTTCTGTCATTTCTGAAAGCTTGGTTTGGACAGAATACCGTACCGTTGGGGTTTATGTATGCTTTTGGGGGTGGGTAATTATTTTGTGGGGTTGGTGCATGCCATGGTGCTTGGCCGGGAGGTTGAGCATATGTTTGGGCATGGTGGACGGAAAAATGAGGATCGGGTGTTGGGTAATAATGTAGTGGAGGATAATTTGGAATGTGGGGATAATTTGGGTGAGGGGGTCTGGATTGGTAATGGGGTGAAGGACCTCTGGATCTGGACCAATTTCCAGCCTCTATCGTTGTGACATCCTCTCTTTTCTTTTTCTCGAGCGCACCTCCTGTGCCGCTCTGAATGGCCTGTGTTGTCGCCTTGATCGCTAAATAACTCAATATTTTGTTGGTCTTGAAACCTTCTTCTACCATGCCCCCCCCCCCCCCCATCTTTACCACTTCGTTGAAGGATTTTCCTAATGAGGTCACCAAGTGATCGAAGTAGGTTGGCTCAAGCGTTTGTAGAAAGTAATGTACCATCTCCCCCTCTCTCATCGGAGGATCAGCTCTAGCTGCCTGTTCTCTCCAACGAAATCCAAATTCCCTGAAGCTCTCCCCTGGTTTCTTCTCAAGCTTCAATAATGTGAGATGGTCTGGCACTATCTCCAGGTTATATTGAAAGTGCCCGGCGAAAGCCTGCGCCAGATCATCCCAAGTATACCACCTGCTTGGATCTTGCCTTGTGTACCATTCTAAGGCAGACTCGCTCAAACTTTGTCCTAAATAAGCTATCAGTAGCTCATTTTTTCCACCCGCTCCCCTCATCTTGCTGCAAAATCCTCGCATATGAGACATGGGATCACCATGCCCTTCGTACAGATCAAATTTGGGCATCTTGAATCCCTATGGTAGTTGTATGTCGGGGAAAGGGCATAAATCTTTATAAGACACACTAACCTGATTTCCCATACCGTGCATGCTCCTGAAGGACTGCTCTAGGATTTTGACTTTCCGCATTATCTCATCCTACTCTGGGCTCTTGGCCGGCTTTTCCGCCGGGACCTCAAAGGGAGGAGTATAGGTGGGTGGTCCGGTCACCCTGAACGTGGGTTCATGGGGGTAATATTGAGTGTCGTGAACCTGAAATAACGGCTCACTTGATGATCTGTGCAATGGAGCTGGGGGAGGTGCCACAAAGATAGGACATTTGGTGGAAGAGGGTTTTGACTGGGTGGTGGAGCGTGGGGGTCATAAGCGTCCCTTCCTTGGTAGTAATGATGGCCTGGGAAGCTTGTTGAGGGACCGGGAGGAAGGTATTCTGGGGTATGTCCTGGCGGGAGGGTAGGAGTAGTGGATGCCTCAGGACCCTTCTGTGCTTTGGCCAGCGCCAACTGCATTTCGTTCATCTCCAACTGCATTTTTTCCAGTTTTTCTAAGGCCTCTTTGAGCATTTGGCTCATCGCCTTTTCTGACTCAATATTGTGGTCTGACCCAGTCATACTTTCAGTTATATTCTCCTTCGATCTTGTCTGATATATGTGCGATGTCAGTACACTTCTAACAACTAACTGGAATTGTGATTGGAAAAACAACAAACTTGTTAGTGTTAGAATTTCAACAGATATAGTAAACGCACATTGGGGATGTAATGCCTTTATGCAGTGAACCATTTATATTATGCTTTTGCTCAGAAAGCATACGTCAACCCGGCTTATCATTTTCAAGTGTTTCTATGCCTCTCCACTATTTCCCTCACTTTTTTTATTTACTTTCCTCTTTTTAATATAAACAATGGTCGAATCTTATGTAGACTGCCTACGTATCATGTCCCCGCATGAATCAGACCCAGCGTAGTTCGTATGCGAAAATGTAAGATAAAGATGGAACATATTTTTGGTTTTTTATTGTCACAAAATTCCGCTTACAAAGCTGAAACACTTGCGAAAAATGAAAAGACAAAAAGGGAAATACCAAACTTCAAAAGGTCAAGCAGACTCTACTAAGCATGCTCTAACGCTTTTAACTTCTATGTCTGTGGGGCGTTGTTTGGCCTTGTTGCGGATTTCAGTGTGAGATCCCTTTGTAGACTTCTCAACTCTGCCATGACTTGGTGGACATATCCCATAACTGAAGAAAAAAGGGTAGTCCGGGGCATTTGCTCACATGTTAGGCATCTTATAGTGATGTAGTGCCCAATTTCTTCGATCCTAGCCCTGATCCTATCATTTTCTCTAAGCAGCTGCTCTATATGTTGATTCTTTGTCCCAATATCCGAGCGTTGCTGGTGACTTGGTCCAGGAGCCTATCTAGTTATCTTTCCATCCGCGCCATTAAGTCGTAGCAGCGGTCCATATCTATTTTGGTGTCCCGAGCTTGTTTGAAAATTCGCTCCTTAAGAGTGGCATTTGCTTCCCTCAAGTCAGTGATGATCTCCCCGTAATCTCTCTCTATTCGTTGCAGATGAAGTGCTCTTTGGTGGGCCACTCTTCTCCATCTGGTTCGAATTGCAATCAGAGCATCCTTTGCTTTTTCCAAGTCTTCTCGGTGCTCGAGGGCTTTCCTTTCCAAGTCGTTTATGAGCAATTCATCAGTCCGACTCCTCCTTGATCTTTCTGATGTTGATTTCATCTCCTGGATTTGGGCTTGGAGTGCTTGCCTTTCTTGCGCCCAGTCGGCCCTTTCCTGATCGAAGTCAGCCTGTTGTATGTCCATGGCGGCTTCTAGAATCCCTTTATCTTCCTTCAAGGTTTTGATACAAGATTGGAACTCTGTGAGAATGAGAGACTTCTTTGGTATATGTGAATTCTTGAACTAAATTTGATCGTTAGATTAGAATATGTAGATTCAATTTACTCTCTTGTTCGTTTTGTGAGGGCACATGATTTTACGAGGGATAGGTAGCATTATTATACTTCTCTATGATGTTGGGTGTTCAAGCCACGAGTAGACTGTATTGAGTTGGTTGAGGCCAGGTTTGTTGTGAGCATATTATCTTTGTCTGTATATATTTGAACGATGGCATAAGCAAAGGGAAGTATATGTAATTGCATTGCTAGAGTTTAATTGTCGCTATCAACCATGGTCATTGGTGTAGAGTGCTCAGAGATAGAGTAATTTGTTGGTTGACTCGAGGGAGAGCAACATTTAAGTGTAGGGTGTTCATATTTGGCTTAAAGTGTGTATATTTATATGCATGTGCCTCGCATATTACTAGTATTTTATGAAATTTGGATGTATGATGTAATGATTTGAGCTAATTAGTTGTATTTTTTATGTGTAGGAATCACTTAGAGTAAATTTGGGATGGTGCGTAAATTGAAGCGAAAAGCAGAAGAAAGGAGAATTGCACTACCTGCGACTTAGTTTCTAAAAGTGCAGAATTTCCATGCTACCGCTAGTGAGGGAACTTGTCTTATTTGGCCTGGGACTTGGTTATTTCAAACCACGACAGCCCCAACTTGTATAAAAGTGGTCTTAAACCTGTTTTGGAGAGAGAACGGCGTTTTTTAGTGGAACTTTTGACCAAGAAAGGGTATAGAGCCACTGTGGAGGCTGAAATTCATCTTTTCTTCCACCAAACTAGTAATTTTTGTGTTTCTTTTATGAATTATAATTTTGCTACCGTGTCCATGTGAAATTAAACTTAACATTCTAGTGTCGTGATTGTTTCGTGACTATCATCATTCGGATATTGATTTTGATTTTTGAATTTATTATATTAGTTTATTTATTCAATCCTGCTCTTAATTATTTAATTTTTCGAGCAGCAATTAAATACTATCTAGAGTTGAATTCGAAAGTGAATTTTAGAATGCACATAGGATTGAATAAAGCAAGTTCTTATGCCCGGGGATCGAGGAACGTATTAGTGGTTAAGATTGACGTATCTTAATTACCTTGTTGGATTATTATAAGAGAATTATAAATGCGTTCGTATTGACTCTAATTTTGTAGACATAGGTGTTAGGTTAACTTGATTAGGCGAGTAAAAAAACAACAGATTCGTATGAGTTAATTCAATTGGAGAATATAATATGATTGTTGGGTAGCTCATAACCCTAGATCGTTTCATCACACTGATAACATAAAAGTCTGCTCCTCTTTTGTTCAGAGTTCATTATTTGTTTTCTTTTTATTTTAATTAGATTAGAATCAAATACTTCTAAGTTTAATTCATGTTTAGATAATTAGGATAGTCTAATTTAGTTAATAGTTAATCGCAAGTTCTCGTTGGTTCGAAATCCGACTTTTAGTCACTTTATTACTTGACAATCGCGTATACTTGCGTGTGCGTTTGGCCACAGTTCTGTTTTAAGAAAATAGCTTCAGTAGCTTAACTTTTACCACAACGTAATGTTAACACATACACAACTTCACAAAAAGCACAGAACAACCTATAAAACTTCAGGAAATAAGTATCTGAAGTTGGCCTCTGAAAGAGCTTAACTTCAGAATTCTTAGAGAAATCACATAACACATTGTTAAACTTTAGAAGAAGTTAGCCTCTAAAAGAGCTTAACTTCAAAATACTTCACAAATCACAGAACAACCTATAAAACTTCAGGAAACAAGTATCCGAAGTTAGCCGCTGAAAGAGCTTAACTTTCATAAATCACAGAACTCCCCTATTAAACATCACAAAAATAAGTATCTGAAGTTAGCCTCTAAAAGAGCTTAACTTCACAATACTTCATTAACTTCATTACAGTTCCAAAATATCATAGAAACAAGTACCAAAGGAGTAGAAGCTTATATTTGCAACATGCATCAGAATCTAAAAAAATGATTAAACCCTAAAACAATTTCACGACTAAGCAATGAAACACGATTCAACTAATCTGATATACGATAATATCAACAAATCATACAAAAATATACCGCATAATAGTTTTTTTTTTAAAAACTAACCAAAAAATTGCTCCTCGTGATATTACCCATGATCACACATCACATAATAGGGGGAAAATGTGAAAACTAAAACCGTACCTGTGCTTAATACTAACTCTTCTTGAAGTCTCCAATGCACTAAAGATTCCGTAAGTAAAAAGATGAAGAAACAAAAAATTCAACAACAAAACGCTAAGAAATAACACAAAGAAGAGCGGAACAGGCAAAGAAAGAGAATGTACAGATTAGTTTGAAGGAAGCGCTTCTTTTAAGGGTGAAGGAAAAACGTCCTTTTAAAACCATTTTTACAAAGCGTGGACATATCTGCAAAAGATAAAACAAAGTGGGTACAGGTTAAATAGGACGTGCCAAATAGGGCACCCCGCAAAATTTTTACTATCAAAACCTATGGTGGAATAAAGTCCACCAACAACAACCTAGTATATTCCCACATGTGGGGTCTAGGGAGGGTAATATATACGCAGACCTTACCCCTACCCCGAGGGGTAGAGAGGCTGTTTCCAGGAGACTCTCGACTCAAGAAAGAAATGAGTGGCAGAAACAAGTGACAATATATTAGTACTAGCAATAGACTCATAACAAATAACATAAAATAGACAACATAACCTGAATAACATAAAATAACAAATAACAACAATATAAAGTATATAGGAAATACGAGAAAGAGGAAAGTATATTAATATCTATAATTTAAAGCCCTGCATCAATAGAATCCTAAGCCTAACTCCTAATTATCTAGTCTTACTCTAGCGCGGTGTAGAAATATTCCCAACTTCCCCTAACCAACAACCTTAATGCTCGACCTCCACAATCCCCGTCAAGGGCCATGTCCTCAGTAATCCTAAGTCGCGTCATGTCTTGCCTGATCACCTGGCCCCAATACTTCTTAGGTCTCCCTCTACCTCTCCTCGAGCCCACCACCGCCAGTCGCTCACAACTTTTCACCGGTCCATCAGTGCTCCTCCTTTGAATGAGCCCAAACCATCTAAGTTTTGCTTCCCGCATCTTGTGCACCATGGGCGCCACGCCTACCCTCTCTCAAATAACTTCATTCTTAATCTTATCCATCCTTGTATGCCCACACATCTACCTCAACATCCTCATCTCCGCTACTCGCATCTTCTAGACGTGTGAGTTCTTAACCGGCCAACACTCGGTCTCATACAACATAGCCGGTCTAACCACTACTCTATAAAACTTATCTTTTAATATATGACACTTTCTTGTCACACAGGACTCGTTGCTAACCTCCACTTCATCCACCCCACCCCTATACGTTGTGTGACATCCTCGTCGATCTTCCCGGTCCCCTGAATAACTGACCCAAGGAACTTGAAACTACCCCTCCCTCTGAGGGATGACTTGGGAGTCAAGCCTCACTTCCACTTCCGCGTCCGTCGGCTCGGGCCCAAATTTGCACTCGATGTATTCCGTCTTCGTCCTGCTCAACCTGAAACCTTTAGACTCAAGGGCCTGTCTCCAAACCTCTAGTCTCTCGTTGACGTCGCGTCTTGTCTCGTCAATTAGGACTATATTATCAGCAAATAGCATACACCATAGCACCTTCCCTTGAATATTATACGTAATGGCATCAATCACCAGGGCAAATAGAAAAGGGCTGAGCGCAGACCCTTGGTGCAACCGCGTAACAATCAGAAAATGCTCAGAGTCGCCTCCTACTGTCCTAACCCGGATCTTAGCTCCATCATACATGTCTTTAATCACCCTAATGTAAGCCCCCGGGACCCCTTTAACTTCTAAGCATCCTCTCTGGAATAAAGTCCACTTGTAAATTTTGTATCTTTGCTTCAACTTTATGTACCTCATCCCTAACAATAAAATAGGACCATAAAACACTAGAATACATATAATTTGCCATCATTTTCTAATTATGTCCATAACAATGAAAATTTGTGGTCAAATTGCAAACAACACATTCATGGTATCTCAGGAATAGGCTCATCTAAGCTGGTATAGAATCAAGAAACAATAGCGAAGGTATAATACTATACAAGAATAAAGTGTTTTATGTACTATGATTAGTTATAAAGATAGTT
This sequence comes from Nicotiana noctiflora, assembly GCA_032618575.1. Lineage (NCBI taxonomy): Eukaryota > Viridiplantae > Streptophyta > Magnoliopsida > Solanales > Solanaceae > Nicotiana > Nicotiana noctiflora. The sequence continues at coordinate 34,108 of JASVEL010008137.1, read as the reverse complement.
ACCAATTGTCAAACACACTTTCATCCGACAACAAAGCAAATACTGCACAAAAGTATCACTGATAGCTTTGCTTGACAAATGAATCCACAGCGACTTCCAAAATTTCTGTTATTACGTTATATAACAGAGATATGGATGAATACTTCAAATTTATCTCAGAAGATGTTTAAAATTCTACAACCCTCAGGGGTTAACCTGGTGGCAATTGACTTGAGCCTTGGGGCTTTCAAGGTCTCGAGTTCGAAACCCACCTGGTGCAAACAATTTCTGGGGGCCATCGGACTGGGTAAAACCTGAATTAACCGTGGTGCACTTGCGGGAAACTCCTTGCCGATGGCCTGTGCACCCCCGGGATTAGTCGGGTCTCGAAGAGACTCGGACACCCGGTGCAAAGTCAAAAAAAAAAAAAGATGTTTAAAATTCTACTAGAGAAGAAACCAAAATCGCTGGATAATGGGCTTTAGGAATAACTCTGCCAAAAAATTGATATATTCAATAACATGCAAAAATAAAAAATTGCTTCCCCAGTATGCCATGGTATATGTCGGAAATCTGTTCAGTACTATGAATCAGGTTTTAATTAAATCTTGCAATAAAAAATAATACTACCTTTTACTATTGATAAAATAGTGATGATCACTTTTTTTCGAGCCATCATAAGATTCACTTGAAAGCAAGCCAAAACCTGCATTTATAAATCAGCACTAACAATAAGAAATGAAGCTATAGATCACAAGAAAAAACAGAACTAACAGATGCCTAGAATCTATGGAAAGATGAAATCTGATTCACAAATGTGCAAGAATTTTCCTTGCTTCTCTGTTGCAGCCTTTGCTCATGAATCAAACTCAAAAACCAATCCCTACAAATGTTTCAATATTATTACTCCACATGACTCATGCATCTAGAGAACCAACTTAAATTTAAACAATACATGAAAGTCAACTAGTCATAAGAGAGTTATCGGAAGTACTGTAGAACCTGCTTAGAAACATGTCCAACCAAGTTTGTTCACTTTGTCAGTTATACGTAGAATAAGTGATACCGTAGCTTGCATGGTATAAGTGACAATCTATCAATGAAACACCACATGGCAGTTTCCTGAGCAGGAGCAAAAAGAATCTTAGGGAAAGCCAATCATTATCAAGAAGCAAGTAAGCGTCATACCCCATCAGATCGCTATCACCAGATCAAAGCACATAAGTAATGCAACAAAGGGAAGAAGAGAGATAACACAATATGAAAATCACCAGTTTAGGACATCACTATGGCTACTGCTTATATACCAAGGCAAAAGCAGTATCCACATTCTATTCACGCGTCATACCAAGTGAATTGAATATAATTATTACTAAACACCTACCACTTACTGAAAGCCATAGAGCTCATTCTATTTGTATATAAAGTAAACTTTAATACCTTTGGAAGTTCAATGTATAAGCAACTGAAAGCCAGGAACTTCAAGAATACTCACGCAGCAATAAAACAAAATCTTGACCTCTTAGTGAAGTTAGAATGTAAAAATTCTGTCGGTAAGTTGACAACACTTGCTAGTACCAGAAGATAGAAAGTAAATTCAGTAGAAACATCTTACCCTCTTCACTGATTTGTTGAAACTGCCAATTCGAGCGAAAACTCAGGAGGTCTATAGGGGAGAGTTGAGGCATGTTTTACTTTAAGAATCAACAAAATCTAGGTAAGAACATCACACTGGGGTCCAAAACCAATAAACAATTGCCTCTATCTTGTGCTCTAAGGATCACATATCTACCGGTTGTTTTAACAAAGCAGTAACAAACATAAATACAAACTCGGATGCTACTTAACAACAGAGAAAAGACATTATCTCCCAGATAATCACTATAATTGGCGTCATAACGTCAGTGAACTCATACACAAACATAATTTAGGGAATTCAAGTACCCTATGTCTTAACAAGGACCGATCATTATCAATAACAAGTCAGGCACTTCAATACTTCTGCATTTTGTTAGAAATAAATATGGATATGAAATACATTATATCAGAAGGTAAGTTTACATCATTAGCCACCATCCACTTCCCCAACAGAATATCATTCTTATTGACTATACTTCAAAATAACAATCAAGCATCCACAGCTAGTCAATGATACAGGTATAATCTACTTTTTGTCAATGAAAAATGAACAGGAATTCAATAAGTAACAAAGTCAAATAATAGTTGGAGAAGCCTCTGTTACAAAAATATGCTCAAAAAGGGAATCCTTTGCACAAATGTTTTTTGGAGGATTCTGCCAACCTTTTAACACATTTAATGCTTCTGTAGTACTCCATCAGTTCACGAGCCACATCCTCCGGATGGCAACTTATAAAGGCCTTGATGAAGCGCTTTTCGGTCATCCTCATTGCTCTCAACAAAGAAGGACCCTTCACACGAGGAAGCAGACCCATATCATCTACCTTCCCCCCTAAAAAATACCTGGGCTTTATGGCGGTCTCCAAATTCAAGAAAAGCAAACATGGGTTATCAAGAACCAAACTGGCAGAAAGCTTCATTGTACCCAATATAAATGTCATGTTCCTCTGAACCTTATCAACAGATAATGTTAAGAGAAAAGGAGACCGTCCAAAAAGCCTAAAAACCTCATCATCAGTAAACCCATGTTTCTCCAAATTAGCCACCTTCTGTCGGATAGTCTCCGACCGTGAAATAGCAAACAGGGTAATCACATGTTTAAACATCCTAGTACCCTTTTCCACACCGGTTCTCCGAATGTAATCCATCTTCTCATCGTCCAAAGAACTTCTTGGTATGAGAGTTGGTCGGGCTAAAAGCATGGAAATCAAATCACTTCTGCTAAGACCCAATTGCTCATAAAATGCAACAGTTGGTTTAATCTGTTTGTGGAAGTCATAAGTAAGCAACGATGGATTTCTCACAATGGCCTTGAGAAGAACTTGTTTGGTACCAAACAAAGTCTGGAAAAATTCAAGGCGCTCTTCTAAACAACGATTGATACGACAATTCAGGAAACGAGGACGACAGTTAAGAATCTTGGTAAGGTCAGAGGATTCAATACCTAAATCGCTGAGTATTTTGAGCTTCGATTGAAGGTTTTTGTGTTCCATTCTGCGCATAGATGGGCGGCGCTGAAAAATCTTGGAAATGTCATCAGCGGTGCAGCCCCATTGCCTTAACAAATCTGATGGGTCTGTTGTAGGAGTACTGAGGCTTTCTCTTTGGTCTTCTAGGGTTTCAGGATAAGGCAAGGCAGCTACGGAGAGGAATCTGGCAGGGTTTAAGGAAAGAAAGGCTTTAGAATTGGAGAATAGGAAACCGAATTGGATGAAAGCATTAAAATTACCTTTCATTATTAGGGCAAAGACAGCAAAATTGATTTTGTAAGAATTTATTTCCCTCTTTTTGGGTATATTTGGCTCTAGCCTTGTGGCCTTCACATAGTTGAGACTTGAGAGCCGCTGGCTAGCTAGCAAAAGGAAGATCAGTGAGAACAACTCCTTTTTCCATTTTTAGTACTTTGTTGCGGCCATGTTAGTGATATCGAAGTATGATATAAGCTAGGGGAGTTGTATCTATGCTCGATTTTGGGTTACAATTGAACTTATATCTATTTTATAAAAAAGTTACAATGTACTCACTTTATTGTCAACTTCAGATGTATTAAATCTGAAATTCAAAAAAATTAGTTTGAAGTGAAAAAAAATTAGACTTAAGGTCAAATAGATGTAATATGTAACAAATGGTTTCATTCACTTAAGGCCAATAAGCCTGAAATGAAATATTATATTTCAGATGCACATAACGCCAAAGGGTCCAAATTGCAATGAACGATTTCTAACACGTTAAGGCCAATAAGTCTGAAGTGAAAAGTTTAACTTCAGATGCACCTAAGGCCAAATAGATCTGAAGTGCAACCAATTGTTTCATGCACTTAAGGCCAATAAGTCCGAAGTAAAAATTGCACGTCAGATGCACTTAAGGCCAAATGGTCTAAAGTGCAATGAAATTTTTCCTACACTTAAAGCCAATAAGTCTAAAGTAAATATTTTCACTTCAAATACATTTAAGGCCAAATAGGAGTAAAATGCAACAAATAATTTCATGCACGTAAGGTCAATAAGTCTAAAGTGAAAAATTATACTTCATATGCACTTAAGGCCAAAGGGTCTAAAGTGCAACATATATTTTTCTACACTTAAGGCAAAGAAGTTTTAAGTGAAAAATTGCACTTCATATACACTTAGGGCCAAATAGGTCTGAAATGCAACCAATGATTTCATGCAGTCAACAAGTCTGAAGTAAAAAATTACAATTTTGATGCACTTAAAGCCAAAATGTCTAAAGTGCAATAAATATTTTCCTACACTTAAGGCTAATAAGTATGAAGTAAAATTAGCGTGGGGCAATGGCGGAGGTTGCTGAATTGCGTGCCAAAGTTGACGCCTTAAACACCAAACTTAGGGCCAAAGCAGTTAAAGTTGACGCTCTTCAGCAGGTGACAGCGGCCGGACCTGCCGACGATGTGTCCCGCGAGGTGCATGACATGTGGGTGTACATCGAGGCTAGGCGGATAGTTTCTGAAGAGCTGGGAGCCGTTGGAAGGGCTACTGAGACGGAGGTCGAGGATTAGCGCCGTCTGGTTAGGTTCGCTCGGGAAGCTTGCGGGTATAACCCTGATTCCCCAGGCCCGGCGGGATATACTTTTGCGGACGTGAATTAATTGGGCACGGGGTCCTGGATTTCTTTGTTGCTCTGGGCCGAGGGTGGCGATGAGCGTGGTAACGGACCAGCTGGTGAATTGGGAGGTGGTGGCGACCAGGGTGGTGGCGATGAACAAGGTGGTAGTTAGGCGGTATTTTTGTTTTGATTTTGTAGTCGGAGGGACATGGCTCTTGTAAATGAATGTACATGTAACTTTTGGAGTAAATGGAAATCGTGTATATATATATATAATTTTTGCTTTCATGTCTTCTTTCCATACTTTTTGCTTTGCATACTTGTTGCGTAGTGTCAATTTTTGTTGAGTTAATTTGTCGTGGTTAGGCTGAGTCGACTCTGGCCTTAGCCGTTTGTTTGCTTTAGGGCGGCTGTTACCTTTTCCTTGGTTCCGAACGTGTCGGGTTTGATGAATTAAGTCAGTCGCACCGGTATTGGCCTTAGCCTTTTACGCATTATGGATGACCGTAGCTTCTTAGTACGATGTGGACGGCCTTAGCCTTTTATGCGTTATAGATGGCCGTAGCTTCTTTGTTCGATGTGGACGACCTTAGCCTTTTATGCGTTATAGATGGTCGTAGCCTCTTTGTATGTTGTGGACGGCCTTAGCATTTTATGCGTTATAGACGGTCGTAACCTCTTTGTACGTTGTGGACGGCCTTAGCCTTTCTTACATTGGAGATGGTCGTAGCCTTTCATACATTGGAGATGGTCGTAGCCTTTCATACATTGGAGATGGTCGTAGCCTTTCATACATTGGAAATGGTCGTAATCTTTCATATATTGGAGATGGACGTAGCCTTTCATATAATGGATATGGTCGTAGCCTTTCATATGTTGAAGATGGCCTTAGCCTTTCAAATATTGGAGATGGTCGTAGCCTTTCATACGTTGGAGATGGATGTAGCCTTAGTCCCTTTGATACGCCTGTTGTGCTGATTAGCAGTATAACTGGCATGTCAGATTAGTCTCGTAAGCATTTTCGAGCATCTCTTCGTCGCCTAGTTAAAAACCTCTCCGAGAAAACCCGATTGGGACAAAACTCGGATGAGGGAAAAAGAGTACGACTCAGGGGATACTCTTTAGAAATGGAAATACTTGAGGTGAGAGATGTTCCAGTTGTTTTGGAGCATTTTTCCTTCCATGGTCTCTAGTCGAAATAAGCCTTTATCTGCTCTTGCGGTGATTTGTAGGGTCCGTCCCAATTGGTTCCCAATTTTTCCTTCGTAAGGGTCTTTGGATGCCATAGTCTTAGCTTTTAGTACGTAGTCGCCTACTGTGAGTGGTCGGATTTTTGCTTTCTTGTTGTAGTATCTTTAGATTTGCTGTTTTTGGGCTACCAGCCTAATGTGGGCAATTTCTCTTCTTTTTTCGGCTTCATCGAGGTCTTGGAGTCGGTTCGCATCATTCTCTGCTCCGCTTGTGTGTAAGTACCTTAAACCCAGTTTGCCTACTTCGACTAGTATGATGGCGTCAGTTCTGTAAACCAGCGAGTAAGGCGTTTTCCCCGTGGACGACTTAGGGGTGGTTTTGTGTGCCCATAACACCTCTGGTAGCAGCTCAGGCCATAGTCCTTTGGCATCTTCAAGCTTCTTCTATAGTATATTCAATATGGTTTTGTTGGACGACTCTGCCTGGCCGTTGGCAGCAAGATGATATGGTGTTGAGAGTGTTCTTTTGATGTTCCATTTGTCGAAGAAATCGGTCATTTTTTGACCGATGAACTGTCGCCCATTGTCACAGGTGATTTCTTTGGGTATGCCAAAACGGCAGATGATGTTCTTCCAAATGAAGGCGATGACCTCTTGCTCGCGAATTTTGGCGTAAGAACCTGCTTCTACCCACTTGGAGAAATAGTTAGTTAAAACCAATAAAAAGCGTACCTTTCCTCGTCCGGCGGGTAGTGGTCCGATTATATCCATTTCTCATTTGATGAAGGACCAAGGCGAAGTGACCGAATGGAGGGGTTCTCCTGGTTGGTGTATCATGGGGGCGAACTTTTGACACCTTTCACATCGGCGGAAGTACTCCACGGCATCGTTTTTCATAGTAGGCTAGTAATACCTAGCTCGTACTAGGCAACGTACGAGTGCTCGATTTCACGTGTGGGCGCCATAATGGCCTTCGTGTACTTCCTCTAGTACTGGCATTTTTTGATTGGGGCCTAGGCATTTGGCTAGGGTCCTCCAAAGGTCCTCTTGTTGAGTTCATCATTTATCATGCAGTATCTTGCCGCCTGCATACAGAGCTTTTTTTGCCTCCTTCTTGTCGGGCGGAAGGGTTCCATCTTATAAATATGATAGAAATTGGTTGCGCCAGTCCCAGTTCAAATGTAAGGAGAGTACCTCTGTGTGATCGATTGCCGAGTGTAGGAGAGTGACGATGCTCTCTTTATTTAGGCTTGTGTTGGCCGCAACCAGCTTAGCCAGGTCGTCTGCTTCAGCGTTATGCGCTCTAGGAACTTGTTCGAAGCGGCATTCGTCGAGCTGTGTCATCAACCTGTGGATTTCTGCCTGATACTTCTGCAACCTTTGTTCCTTGATCTGGTAAGTCCCAGTGACTTGATTTACCACGAGTTGAGAGTCGCAATGCAAAATGAGCTGGCGGGCCCCATATTTGATGGCTAATTTTATACCTGCAATAACGGCTTCATATTCTGCTTCGTTGTTAGTCATCTTGGGGCATCGTATGGACTGGCGAATGATTTTGCCCGTGGGGACTTCGAGGACGAGTCCTAGTGCCGATCCCGAGGCATTTGCGGCCCCATCTTTGTAGAGGGTCCTGAGGTCGGTATTTGGGGCGGAATGCAGGGCCTCCTTTTCTGCCTCCGTCAATATTTTTGCGCTGAAGTCATCCACGAAGTCGACGAGGACTTGTGATTTGATGGCGGTTATAGGGATATATGTGATATCATGCTCGGTGCACTCTATGGCCCATCTGGCGAGCCGGCCCGATAGATCAGGCTTGTGTAGGATGCTCCTCAAGGGGAACGTGGTCACTACTTTAATGGGATGGTGTTGGTGACAGCGTCATCGCCGACCTCATTAAGAGAGCTCAGGAGGTTGGCCATGACCCCCATTATAGCTTTGGATCTGGTGTTGTTTTCGGCCATTTCTGGGTTTTTGTGGGATATGGATGATATGGTTAGCTGATCTTCGGGTGTATATTATAGGTTTGATTCTTGAAATCCCCACAGACGGAGCCAAATTGTTTGACTCAAAAGTTATCGATTACTTTATGAGCTAAGGACAATAAAAAAATATAGAAAATGGGTAAATCGTAATCAAGTATAATAACCCGAAATAGGATCTATATCTTTGATATTATAAATATTAGTAAAAATGAAGATGTTATGAAAATTATCGATGATCACCCCTGAGAGGATATTAGAGAGAGAATAATAGAGAGAGAATAATCAGAAGTTGTATTATTAGAGAATAACACATGGTCCTTTACAACAAGGAAACCTCCTTTTTTATATGGGGGGGGGGTTTCTCATTAAAAGTACAATTCGTCAAGGGCCGCTGACACCCTTGAAAGAGGAGGGGGAGGGGGCTCCTACGTGTACTAATCGACACTACGCCGTTGCTGTCGAAGACGTGATCGAGTGTCGTACCCTCGATTTCACAAGGGCATGGGAGGGAGGGGGAGGAATGCCCTCAGCTTTTGTCAATTAAATTTGATTCGACCCCATATAGTTACTAATAGCCAATTAATAGATCATCGGTTGTATCTGTTCCCTTGCTTAATGAATAGTTGTGACTGACTATTTGTTATGCTCTCACTATTATACTTCCTTCATTATATTATAATAACACAAATCTTCATACACTACAGGATAACGATTTGCGTAAAAAAGACTAATGATTATAATTTTTTTGATGAAGGGATTTAGGTTATTTAATGGTAGTACAGTCAAATATTTCTATAATAACCTTATTTGTTCCAAATATTTTTTGTTGTTATAACGAAGTATTGTTATTTGAAACATATATTATAACATAACTTGAAAATTAGTTCCAAGAAAGCATGGCTTTTATAATGACATGTTGTTATATATGGATGTTGTTATAGAGAGGTCTGAATGTATATAGAGATTGTAGTATTAAAAGTAATACAGTTAGGGTGTGTTTGGTATTAAGGAAAATATTTTTCGGAAAATCTTTTTCAATTTTCTCATGTTTGGTTGGCTTAAATATTTTGGAAAATATTTCCTTATCAACTTATTTTCCTTCAATTGGAGGAAAATGTTTTCCTTATCAAGAGAAAGGAAAATATTTTTCAAAACTCCTTCTCAACCTTCCACACCCTATCCTCAACCCACCCTCATATCCTACCACACCCACCCATCCAAATCCCACCCCACCTCTTTCTCCAAATAAGGATTTTTTTTTTAAAAAAAAATTTAGTTTTTTTTCGTCACCACCCGCCCTGCTATCTCGTCAAACCCCACCCTCACTGACCCACCCCTCCCCCCTCACACAATTTTTTTTTTACTTTTGTTTTTTTGCACCCCTCCCCCTCCCCACCCTCTCCACCCCCACCCCTACCCCACCCACACCCCCTTCCCGCACGCAAAAAAAATTATTTTATTTTTTAATTTCAAATTTTTATTTTTTTTAATTTTTCTGCACATACCCTCTACCCCTACACCTCCCCCCTCCCCGCGCAAAAAATTACTTTTTTTTTAAATTTAAATTTTTATTTTTTATTTTTCTGTACATACCCTTGCCCCCTCCCCGCGCACAAAAAAAGTACTTTTTTTTAATTTCAACTTTCTATTTTTTTTATTTTTCTGCACATACCCCTTGTCCCGGCACCCCCCTCCCCCGGAAAAAAATATATAGTTTCAATTTAAATTTTTTCATCTGTCAGTATACAGGTTCGAAATTTTACAAGTTCCAAAGTTATGAGTTTAGAGGTTTATGTGTTTGAAAGTTTACGGGTTTAAAAATTATAAAGTTTACAGGTTTGAAAGTTCGCGATATTTACGTAAAAAAAAAAGTAAAGCAACACATTAGTTGCTTTGGAGTGTGTCAACTTTTAGAGACTTGGGAAGGGATGGGCGGGGGGGGGGGGAGGGGAGTTGCATAAAAATATTTTCTACTCTCTAACCAAATAATAGAAAATATTTTTCACTCACCAGCCAAATAAGGAAAAATAAGTGATAAAATCACTCATTTTCCTTTATACCAAACACACCCTTAGACCTCTCTATAATCTCATCTCTATATAACAACTATTAACTATAAAAGCTAAGTTTTTCGTAATTAAATTTTATTTTATGTTATGATATATGTCTTCTTTAATAATATTTTGTTACAGTAACTAAAATATATATGATCAAACAAAATTATTATTGAGAGTTTTAACTGTGTTGTGCTTAACTTGTATGTTGTAGCAAGAAGAGGGTAGTGGGAGTTGAATCCAGCGTCCAATTACTTTGGTTTCTTACTATTGTCATAACTTCTACTCTTTTTTTTTTTTTTTTTTGTACAAAAGGAAAAGAAAAAAACAAAATAATAAAGAATATTTGCTAAAAATCATTCCAAACGTCAAAGCCCATAAGGATGGAGGGGAAGAGCTTTATATAACACTTTCCTGATTGAAACTTTCTGTTATGAATTTATTAATTGAGTTAGTCTACATTTAATTATTCAATGGAACTCTCCGAATCGGTTGGTTAACTTAGGTTTGTTAATGTATTAATTTATTGAAGGGTATTATAGTCTTTCAATATTACAATAGTGTCTCAATCATAGTTATAATATATGATGATGATAATGGAAGAGTAGTTTGGATGTTGAAAGTTGGTAAATATTGCTTGTTATTGTTGTTGCTGGTGAAGAGAAGACAAGAAGCCTCTCTACCTTTGACTTGTGGCCTCATTCAACAAAAATAGTGCGTTGATTAAACTTGTACTTAGCTCTTTCGAGAAATGAGCTCGTATTTGCGGAAGAAATTCCAAAATGCTTTTGGTTCGGTGGAATCAACAGAGTCCCAGAATGGCAAAGATGAGTTTCCGTACGATGCTGAAACTGAAGAGATTGAGCCCAGTAAAGTCGGAATCATGAGAGCCCTTGTCCAGAAAGAAGATCCCTCCGCTAAGGTAGGACTATTCAACAATTTAATTACTCTCTCTTCCAGTTCCAGTGGCAACAATTTTACTTTAGCATAGAGAGAAAGGGAACAGATCACCCTGGACCTACTAATTTTACAATTCCTAATTTTAGTTACAATTTGCCTATTTCCTACATTTCATGTGTTTATTATTAACTTGCTAGTAATAGCGGTGGAACCAGGGATTCAATTTGTCCTCTACTTACCTCCACCATTGGCTTAAAAGGAAACACCATTTGCCTGATGCTTAACAACTTTGTTTGGAGGGTTGTTTCTCGTTCTATCGTATTTTATTGTTATTTTAAAATAATATTTGTTTTGATTGTTTTGTTAAAATTGATTGTATTGTATTGTTAAATCCATTGTTATAGAACAATGAAAAAACTCTTTTTTTGAAACAACCTATTTGGTGTGGTGGAATCGTTTCCTATTTTTCTTTTCAATTATGCCCTACCTTATTACTCCACAATTCTATTTTATCGTTTACCTTTTTTTCTATTTTAACTCCAAATCTCCAACTTCTAACCTACTTTTTTTTTTTTTCAGTACTTCTGCCGCCAATGTTAAATGTGTTTTGCCGCCTTCTATTTTACTTTTTTTCCTAATTTATTTTTAACTCAATTCTAACAAGTTGTGCTCCTCCGTTTTGCCTTTTTCTGTTTTGCTTTCTTAACGTGCTTTGCCTTCTTCTCTTTAATTTTTTAAAAGTTATTTTATGGATAATTTTTTATAAATTCAATATTTAAATAATTTAGGGTATTTTAGTAAACTTATCGCTTACAGTACAGTACGATACAGTCAAACCAAACAGTAAAATATTATTCAACAATGACAAACAATACAATTATTCAAACATTAAAAAAAGGGCCGACCCAGTTCAATACCTACTTCGTGGGTGTCTGGGGAAGGGAATACTCTAGGCGGCCTTCCCCCTGCTTTGCAGAGATGCTGATTCGAACCCGCGACCTGACACACCACGGCAAGCAAGCTTACCGCTGAGCCAAGCCGGCCCTTCCTATTCAAAAATTGTATTCATAAAATAATACAGTACAATACAATACATTATAAAACGACGGGAAACAATGATCCAAACAGACTCTAACCCAAAAATGATTAAAGTGATTATCTCTTCACAAAATAGGGGAATTCAAAATCTCAACTTACTTCAAATCTCTCTTTGAGATAACATCTAGCCCTGTCAAATCATACTGCATATTTCCGACATCCCTTTCTCAGCTTTTCCTGCTTTATATGCTTGTGGATTGGAAGGAGTAGGCTTCTTTTGCTACGATACAAAAGATACATATGAGGATAGAACCTACTTTAATCAGTCTGAAGTGAGTTGTCCAGCTTTTGGATTCTACTGGTTTTCGCGTTAGTCTAACACCGGCTTTAAACTAACTAGTGATGGATGTGTGCCTGTTTAGAACCAATCTAATTTTGGTGTTAAACTAACTAGTGATGGATTTGTTCCTGGTTACTGGTTAGACCCACTTATAAAATAATAAGTAGTAGGCAACCTGGTGTACGAAGCATCTCGTGTTCACACAAGGTTTGGTGAAGGGTCTTACCCAAAGGGGTTAGACCCACTTACGTCTATTCAAATTTTTGTAAATGTTGTATCAATAGTCTGATTGGTGTTTCTGCTTGTAAAATGCAGGGTGTGGATGATCAGATGATTCGCAGATTTTTACGAGCTCGAGATCTAGATGTTGAAAAGGCTTCTAATATGTTCCTCAAATACCTGAGCTGGAGAAAGGACTTTGTGCCTAATGGCTGCATATCTCCGTCTGAAATATCAAATGAGCTTGCGCACAATAAGGTGTTTATGCAAGGACAAGACAAGATAGGGCGCCCTATTGTTATTGCATTTGGTGGCCGACATAAGCAAGCAAGTGTAGATGAGTTCCAGCGTATGCATTCGTAAAAACTGAATCATCTATCTGTAACCATACTTTATATGCTCAATAACCTAACGACCTTCTCTTTTAGAAAATAAAGCTGACATTGTACTAACATGTTCATCCTTCAATACAGGTTTAGTCACGTACACCCTTGACAAAATATGTGCTAGGTAATTCGGGAAACATATGATCTCTCTCTGTTTTTTATTTTACGAGTATATGATCTCTTTCTGTACTCTGTTCCTCCCACCTCCCTCCGTGCATAATGCCCCTTCCAATATTTCCTTTCGGCCTTGAGTAGAATAAATCGAGCTTGAAGTCCTTAATCAAACATAGAATAAGCTGGTGTATAATTTGGACCTAATATGACATGTACTTCATTCTCATGTTTCAATCATTTGAGATAACAATTATAGACTGCAGTATTATGGCATGGACTCATTTCTTTTGATCCGGGTAATCTCATATTAATCAGGCAAAGCTCAAGGGGTTCCTTCTAGCCTTGTAATTATGCCATACCCCTGAAAGCAGGGGATTGTCTATCTTGTAGTTCTCTATGCCTGTCGACCTGTCTGTTCCTTTCGGTTATCTGTCAGACTGTGTCTGCCTGTCGACCTGTTTGTTCATATTCTTTTTCCTTTTCCAGATTTTAGCTTATGACATTCGGTGTTTGGGTTTTCGGCATATATTTGTAGAATGCCAAATGAGCAAGAGAAGTTTGTTGCCATTGGAGACCTGGAAGGATGGGGATATGCTAATAGCGATATTCGTGGATATTTAGCTGCTCTTTCAATATTGCAGGTTCGTTTCCCAGCATGTTACTCAAGACACAACTAACCAATATAATCATAATTGAAACATCATCTTTCTCTTTGTGTCAACTTCAGGACTGCTACCCTGAGCGGCTAGGCAAGCTATTTATAGTCCATGTCCCTTACATATTTATGACTGCATGGAAAGCTATTTACCCTTTCATCGACAGCAAAACAAAGAAAAAGGTAACTAGTATGACTGCATGAAAGGTTATTGACCCTTTATTGACAGCCAAAAAAAAGGTAAAATTAGTATCCTCTTGAAGATGTTATCAGTACTTCATAACGAAATTCAATTCGATAACAAAAGCCCTATATTTCCTCTCTTTAAACTTTGAGGAAAGAAACTACCAAAGAACTCACAGGAGTTTCTGCAATCTTTCAGAAGTATCTTCATTTATCCACATCATGCCCTTAAGTGGGTGACATTTGAATTGGTTCTATTCACCTCCTTAATCCATTTTTTCCTTTTGTGTGTGAGGTTGGGGGTTATGGACTTAGATTCTAAAATTTAATGAATACTTTTGTCTGAAAAATCTTCTTTCTGGGACCAAGTCTGTTGGGAAACTATTACTGTAACTTCTCCTAGCGTAAACATAATGCTAAAAGCATGCATAGACAGAGTGATATATGAGTCTGATCCATTTTATTGTTTTTCTTCTCTTTGAAACTTTTGTGCAGATTATTTTTGTTGAAAACAAAAAATTGAGATCAACTCTTCTGCGAGACATTGATGATGACCAACTAGCTGACATATATGGTGGCAAATTACCATTAGTTCCTATTCATCACTGCTAAATGCAATGCTAACCTGGTCTTGCTTGGGCATGACAAACTGTCATTGCAATGCCCTTATTCAGGAAGTGACTTAATGCCCTAGGAGCCATTACAACCACATATTCTCATTTCTAAATGATTCGTGGATTATATTGTATTTTTATTGTCTTTTAACTGGTTCTCCAAATTAAGTTAGCCAATCTCCATGAGTAGAAACTGTTGTCTCCATCTGTTTTTGGTATCACTGAGAGAGGAAGTAAGGGGTCGTTTGGTATGACGATAAGCAAAAATAATCCTGGGAAAATTTTTTCATACTGCTTTATCCCGTATTTGATTACTAATCCTAGAATAAGCTATCCGAGGATTAAAATTAAAAATAATACAGTTTGCCAAAGGATGGAAGAGTAATTTAACAATAAGTTATTCTAGTATAAAGCAGTAGAATTGACAATTTCAAGATTACTACAAAAGGAAAAATGTCCAAATTTACATCCTTGCTTAAAAGTTAGATAAGAACTGGATCAGCCAAACCCAATGGGAAGTGTAAACAGTAACACACTTTTTTCATCAGAAAATTGCTAGTCCTCTGTAGATTTACCCTACGTTAGAAGTTCGGTTCAAATATAAACTTTGCTGTTATCAATGGGTGAGAATTTAAAAAGCCAAACTAGCAGAATTAGAAACAAATTAGCTTCAAATATATGCCCGTTAGCAAATATGGTTATTTTTAGCCCTGAAATTTAGCGACGAGGGTATATTTGAAGCAAACTTCTAATAGAGGATAAATCTAGATATTTTTACAAGGTACAAGGGTAAATTTGGACCTTTTCCCTTAATATAAGATATCGAACAGTCAATAATTTATCTTCGAACCAAACGACCCCAAATGATAAAATACCAAGCTCTATACCAGCCACGTTGAAAATTTGGGTGATAGGAAGCCACATTCTCATGGACATAACTTAGCATTTCTTTAAAGCTTCAGGGGTTTAAACTCTGGGGAATAAACAAGCGTATTCAAACTGTCCTTATTTAAACTCCGAGTTAAGTTGGAGGCAGGTGTCTCTATCCATTGTTTGATTTTACAAGAACTATTGGTATTTGATACAGCAGTATTTGTTCAACTTGCGTGATGATATTTGCTTTTGATACGGTAGTGGATACAGCCTCTCACGGAGAGACTTCTATTTCTTAACACGAACTGAAAAAAAGGAGGTAAATCCATAAGGCGCATCTAGCTTCAAGAAACTGCTTAGAGAAAGATCTCACGTAGCGATTTTCTTTCTAAAATTTGCACTTTAACGGGAGCGAGCTGCTTAGACCCTCGTAGCAGCAACATGCAGTCTGCTTCAACTCCACCCGGTAAAGGTATGCAGCATGTCACATCTCCGCTTAATGTCCAATTTGCACTGATGAATACCACCACTCATGCCCCAGAGGCAGAGACTAACTAGAGCGCACCAAGGAAGACCTTTCCAGAAGACAAATTAATACACCTCATAAATCACAAACAGGACTCGTGCCAAGAGAATTTATAAAAAAAAATATAGATATAAAATTGCCAGCAAATCTGAAAAATGCTTAGCAAGCAGCCAGCAAAATTATTCGCACAAAAATCCATGATCTGACCAGAACTGGTGGGCAAGTACAAATCCAAAATCATAACTCACAAAGTAGAACATAAGGAATTAAAGAAATGTGTATATGGTTTTCGTCAAGATCATATTTTGGTTCCAGCAGCTATAATTTCCCACAGGTACAGCCTTTTTACCAACTTAACCAATAAGTAACTTGTTCTCCTCCAGGAAACTATAAGTAGGCACCTCCAGATTATATGGTGCAGGTCCCTTGCGGATCCTACCAGAGATGTCATAATGGGAGCCGTGGCAAGGGCAAAACCAACCACCAAAATCACCAGCATTTGGCAAAGGAATGCACCCAAGATGGGTGCATACCCCAATAACCACAAGCCATTCTGGATTCTTAACCCTCTCTGCATCCTGTTGCGGATCGCGAAGGGAGCCAAGATCAACACTGTTTGCCAAACTGATGTCATCCTCAGTTCGGCGCCTGATGAAAACAGGTTTGCCACGCCACTTTACAGTAACAGTTGTACCAGGTTCAATGCTGGAGAGATCCACTTCGAGTGAAGCTAGGGCAAGAACATCCTTACTGGCAGACATGCTCAAGACAAACTTAAGAATCAAGAGACGCACCAATGAGGCATAGACAAACCTGCCTCCTGTCAAGACAAAGTAGGCAAATGCACGTTTGCTTGGATCACCAGGTGGATAACGCTCATGGTTGTGTTCATCATAAACAATTTTTGATGTGGGATTCTTAATAGCAGCCACTGTGGGTGGAATATCTGGTACTAAACCCATATCATGTGTATGAGAAACTGAATTACATGAAAACCCTGAAATAATTGAAAAGCTGTTAGAACAGATGTCAGACCCCAACAACTTCCAAAATTTATCATGGATAAAGACAAATCAGTAAAATGACATAAAGCAAACATCAGAAGATTAATAAGCTGAACGTTCAGACACTAATAGCTAACTATCTCAGCCAACTAGTTCCCATTCCATGGATTTCCAACACAATATCCACCTCGAATATTTGCATGTCATTAAAACAAATGACATGAAAATTTTCTTCCAATACCTTACCAGGCGCTATTATTCACAAGATCCGATCAGACTTAGGGCAAAGGACACTTTGTAACTCGTCAACTCCACTCCACAAAGACCAACATTTAAGATGAGATGCTTGCTGTTGCAGTGATAGAAGAATTAGATCTCAGTTTCCATTGTTCATAAATATTCTTTTAACATTTCGAAGCAGGAGATACAGTTAACTGTAGGTGTACAATGAGATAATTAATTGTACAATTGAAACTGCAAAGCTGTTGAAGGCTTCATTGTCAAAGGAGCGCGCTTAAGCCTTGAAGCGAGGCTCAAAACAGGCTGAGCGCTTCGTCTCGCTTTGTGGGCGTTTTAGTATCGCAACAAGGCTCTTAGGCATACTTTACTTGCCACTCCGTGTAATCCTGAAAAGGCATCATTAAACAATTGATATTTCACTTTATCGTAATTCTTTTTTAATTTCTTTCACCATATATTTGTTATTCATGCTTATAATTATTAGTCTAAGACTACATATACATATTTTTACTTTTTTCTCCAGTTGATCCTTTTTTCATTAAAACTCACGCTTTATTTGCGCTTAAAGCCCCAACATACCTTAGAGCTTTTTTGCGCATTTCGCCTTTGATAACACTTGAAGCTTGCCTACATAAATTCATCGGCTAAGATAAACTAGAAGTGTTTCATTACAACAACAACAACAACTACCCAGTGGGGTCTGGGGAGGGTAATATGTACACAGACCTTACCCCTACCCGATAGGGGCAGAGAGGTTGTTTCCAATCGACCCTCGGCGCACGAACAAGAAAAGAAAAAAACAAAAACAGCAAAGAATTAGTGACTCCAGCATAAATCACATAAAAAAGTTGTGTAAACATAGACCATAAATAACTTGCGTATAGAAGGACAAGATAAACAAAACAACAACAAGAACAAATGGCATTAGTAACTCCAACAAAAATCACAGAAATACTTTCAAAACCATAAACCATAAGTAGAATGGCATGCAATACAATACACCAAGCCTATATGGGTAACCCACCAAACCCCGGCCCTACCCCGGGGAAGAAGTGCGTGAAATACTAGAAGCCCCTTATACTACAACTCTGATACTAGACCTCCAGACTTTCCTAGAAGTCATATCCTCGGAAATCCGCATTATAGCCATATCCTGCCTAATCACCTCTCCCCAATACCTCTTGGGCCTCCCTCTCCTCGACTCGCGCCAACCATCGACAGCCGCCCGCAACTCCTCAACGGGGCATCGGGGCTTCTCCTCCGCGCCGACCACCGACAGCCGCTCGCAACTCCTCACCGGAGCATCGGGGCTTCTCCTCCGCACATGCCCGAAGCACCCGAGTCTCGCTTCTCGCAGCTTTTCATCCATTGGGGCCACCCTACCTTTTCCCGAATAACTTCATTCCTAACCCTATCCAACCTGGTAAGCTCGCACATCCACCTGAGCATCCTCATCTCCGCGACCTTCATTCTCTGAAAATGAGAGTTCTTTCACCGGCCAACACTCCGCCCCGTACAACATGGCTAGTCTAACCACAGCTCTATAAAACTTTCCCTTGAGTTTCTTTGGCACTTTCTTGTCACACAAGACTCCCAACGCAAGCCTCCATTTCGACCACCCAGCCCCCTATACGGCGAGTTACGCCCCCGTCGATCTCTCCGACCCCTTGAATCACCGACCCAAGATATCTGAAACTGTCCTTCTTGGCGATGACCTGGAACCAAGCTTCACGTACCCTACCAACTTCTTCGATCGGCTCGGCGCTAAACTTACACTCCAGGTATTCAGTCTTAGACCTGCTTAGTTTGAAACCCTTAGACTCGAGAGTCTGTCTCCAAACTTCCAACCTCTCATTAACACCGACCCTCGTCTCGTCTATTAAGACTATGTCGTCAGCGAATAGCATAAACCATGACACATCCCCTTGGATATGACGAGTTAGAGCATCCGTCACCAAAACAAATAAGAGAAGGCTGAGTGCAGATCCCCCATAACCGCCGGAAAGTGGTCTGAGTCACCACCCACCAGTGTTATCAAAGGCGAAAAGCGCAAAAAAGCTCTAAGGTCTGTTGGGGCTTGAAGCGCAAATAAAGCGTGAGCTTTAATAAAAAAAAGGCGCAACGGAAAAAAAGTAAAAATATGCATGTTAGTCCAAGACTAATCATTTTAAGCATGAATAACCAATATATAGACAAAGAAATTGAAAAGAAAATCACGATATAGTGAAGTATCAACTGTTTAAGGTCGCCTTTTCAGGATTACACTCATTGGCAAGGAAAAGTATGCCTTAGAGCTTTGATACGACACTAAAGCGCCCACAAAGCAAGACGAAGCGCTCAACGTGTTTTGAGCCTCGCTTCAGGGCTTAAGCGCGCCTTTCACAACACTGCCACCCATCGTCCTCACCCTCGTCTTAGCTCCACCGTACATGTCCTTGATCACTCTGATGTAGGCTTCCGGCATGCTCTTCGCCTTCAGGCACCTCCATAGCACCTCTCTTGGAACCTTGTCGTACGCCTTCTCTAAGTCAATAAACACCATGTGCAGGTCCTTCTTCTTGTCCCTAAACTTCTCCACCAATCTCAAGGTGGATAGCTTCTATAGTGGAGCGGCCCGGAATGAAACCGAACTGGTTCACGAAAATAGACGTCATCTCCCTCACCCTCGCCTCAAACACCCGCTCCAAGACTTTCATGGTGTGGCTTAGTAATTTGATACTCATATAGTTGTTACAACACTGGATATCCCCTTTGTTAACTCAAATTATACAAACTTTGCCTCCACCTTAAGTCTACGGTGAGGGCTAGAATAGTGCAACCAATAAGTTCAGCCTATATATCATACCCAAAGTAAGCAAGCACAAAATGATTGTAGAAAACACAAAGAAACAAACACATTGCTATCTTCGTAAGGGACTAATAGCTATAACTGCAGTGGCTAGTTAAGAATGATACAATAAATAGCTACCGCAGGTGTGGCCTAGCTTCCAATGAAGTTGGAATTGGATATGGTAGACAAGTTCTTCCATCAGTCTAAGCCTTAATGGATACTCAACATTTGCAATGATATGCGATAGTAGATAGTCCATTAAAATTTAAATAGCTGAGGTGCATCCAATTTGGCCGGGGCACACTGCTATCTCGTGAAAAAAGAAAAACAAGAAGAGCACACAGTGAACATTAATGAGAAATCCCCGTGAGACTAAATGAACCAGACATACGAGCCTTATAGATGTTGCAAGATGCAAACATAAATCAAATAAGACTACAGCGGGATCAGATAGAAAGTGGGATCCTACTTGCGGCTACTGTAACATAGAGAGTTTTTGGCTAAAAATATCCTTATACTATCCCTTACTTCATCCATTATATATCTAACTGAACAGAAAACATCCTTAAAGTTTGAGAATTTGGGCAAAATACATTCTACTGTTAGTCAAAGTTTCAAAACTAACGGCAGAACATAAAATCCATCTTCTGCCCTGTTTTTAAACAGTACATGCTGCTTACAGATTATCAACATCCAGTATTCTTCCTTACGTACTCCATTCTAGTATAATAAATCAGTCCAATTCCAAACCATCAAATTGATACATATCCTCATATCAATAACAGGGCCAAAGAGATGGACCTGATGCATGCCCGTCAAATTAACAATCAAAAGGAAGATGGAAAAAAAATTGCTCTATGGCCAAATAGTTGTACTGATTTTACAATTAGTGGGCCAAAATATTGTTTTAGTAGCTTCTTCGCATCTAAGGTCAGAGAACTCTCATGACTAAGAGATTTCAATAAAGTATCGTACTCCTCTTCTGTATTCTGTATGTTTTTTGGGTATTATTACTTTTATCCCACGTCAGAAATTATTCACATTCGGTAGTCGAAAAAGTGTATAAAATTCTTGTAATATTTGTATATAACAGAATGTATATATATACAAAAAACATATATATTTCGGCTAATATTTTAAGAGTGGCTATAAAGTGTCATTTTCCCTATGATTTTTGCCAGGAATTCACTTCAGTTAACTTCCTAATCAAGAACAAACAAAGATTCTTCTTTGAAGTGCTTATCGCGCGCAATACTTTATTGAAAACTTCACCATTCATTTTTATAACTACAACTGGATTCAACCTGAGTTACAAGCATACTTACATGGCCTATCTCAACTCAATCATAAGCAAATAGGCTAATTAAAAGTGCTACAATCAGTTTTCTCTCTGTATTGCATTGTCTTCTACAAGAATGGATAAGGTAGAAAGAGACACTAAACACTAGCAAAAGTTTTCTTGGTGGAGTGGGTACCCTTCTTTTACTTTTTTCATCTATCTTCTTTATTTCTATTTTAGGATTTTATCTAACAACAAAGCAACCTAAATAATCATCCATATAATCTCCAAGCAACATGTACTACATAAACATTTGGGAGATGAATATGAGTTTTATGATCTACCCTTAATTTTGAGACGTTGATTAACGGTAGAATGTATTTGCCCATTAAGGATGTTTTCTTGTTGAGTTGGTCATATAAAGGATGAAGTTTTAATTTGGGCAATAGTATAAGGATGTTTTTAGCCAAAAACTCGTAACATAAAAGTCTATGGCGATACCAGCAAAATATACCACATCGGAAGTGGAACATAAAAATTGCATTAGAACTAAGCTATCATTCCCTTATAGAAGAAATTAGCTACAGTATTTTAGGATCAGACTAAATAATTGAATTAAAAGAAAAAATAGACCTCTGGTATGGTGGAGAAACAGAGAAGCGATAGAAGGAGAACTGGATCTGGGGGAAGAGGAATCGTCATCGGAACTGAAATGATTTGCAGAGATGAAAGCGGATGAAGATGGAGTGACGGTACGCACGGGCCATCGCGATAGAGACGAAGCCCTCCTCCCAGCTATCCTCAGCATCTTCTCCTCTTTGGGTGAGCTCGTTATCAGCCTAGGGTTTCGCTTCGCAACAGCGACAGAGAGCAGTAATGATTTTTGAGATTAACAACTTTCCCTTTTTCCTATTTCTTATTTTCCACTCTCTTCCTAAAAGGTCGCCGACCCGGTCACACTACTTTTTTCTTTTTTCTTTTTTACTTTGCATCAAAATTAAATCGAGAAAATGCCAAATTTGCCCCTAAACTGTGATAATAGACCAGTTTTAGCCTTCATTTATTTTTGGTTCCAATGACAAATAGGTCCTTGCTATAAAAAAAAAGAATCATTTTGCCCTCAAAACTAATTGATCGTTAACGTTGAAAGCACCAATAATTTTATTTTCTTAATAAGTTACTACTATCAGTACGCGCATAATATACGGATAATATTATGATCCTACTAAATTCTATAATTTAAAAAGAATAAATTATATGAATAACTATTGATATAAACTTAAATATTACAACCTCATATATAGCCGGTGATACAAACAAATAAAAATACAATACATATCCAAAAATAAATACTTCTTCCATTTCAATTTACATAAAATATTTTTCTTATTAGTCTGTTCCAAAGAATGACACATTTCTGTATTTGGAAATAATTTAACTTTAAATTTTTTATTTTACTAATTTTGCATATAATGAGAAGTCTTACACCCATGAAAATATGATGGCCCTACAAAACTTTTAGGATCATAAGTTTCAAAAGTTTTCTTTTTTCGTTGCTCGATCGAGTGGCTCATACAATTTAAGATAACATAAATATCAACAGCGCGCTAAAAAGTCATTGTCCATATTTGAGCCATTAGAGAAAGAATTTGTCCTCCCTTCTTATATATTTTAGCATAGCAATCGCTAGCATTAATACAACAACAATAACAATAATGACTCAGTGAAATTTCACTAGTACGGTTTGTAGAGGGTAGTGTGTACGCAGACCTTATCCATACCCCGAAGGAGTAGAGAGACTGTTTCCGAAAACCCCTCGGCTAAAGAAGACAAAAAGACAAAAGACGACAATATTAGTAATTTCACATATATAATATGAAAAAATACAAAAAATGTGAACAACATGAAATTAAGAAGAATGATACAAAGCAAAATATATATGTATTGCATCCAAAGAATTGAGATATAAAATAAATTATAAAATATTGGATAATTAATTTTACTGCAAGACAACACAATGGATATTTATTTAGCCAATGTCTCAGTCGATTCATAGTTAAACATTATCCCTAAGGTAGTTACGAAAGTTAGTTTTGATCCAACAACTCGATAATTATGAGTATGAGTTCGAACCTAGATTTTTAGCCTTATTTCTAGTAGCAAATACATTTTTATTTTTTCTCTTATTTTTGTTGTGAACTCAAATTTCAAAAACTCTTTCTCATTATTTAGATCAATACTACTCACCCATTCAGTCTCCCATTTGAATTGGAACATTTATGTGTTGATTAGCTTTCCTAATTAATTAATCAATCAATTCAAATTTAACTTTTCTTTTCATTCAGATTTAAAGGAATCTTATTTACTATTTTTCCATTTAAATTTAAGAAAATATCCTGTCTTTCTATTTAAATTAAATATTATAATAAATATTATCATAATTTGCCAAGAGGGTTTATATTAGCTTGCCAATTGGCTTAACCATAATGCACACTTGCTATATTGCCATGTGACTTTTTATTAACTTATCGCGTTACTTATTGTCCTTACTCATTGCTCAACTTTTAGTATAATATAATGAATATGATTTTGTATTACCCTAAAATCTAATATAACTTTGTTTGTTCATTCAATTCGTAGCTCTTGTTTTGTTTTAAATTTATCAATAATATTATTTTTCTTATTTAATTATTTTATTAAATAAATTTAAAGTGTAGACCCCTTCACATTACTTTTGTTCTCCTCTATATACATTATTTTCTATCATATAATATTTTAATTAGTTTTCACATTTCTTGTTTTATCTCCAGTATAAACATTATCGTATTATTTTTCTAATTCTTTTGAAAATATGCCAAAGTTTAAACGAAGAAGTCCTTTTATTATTTTTCATGAATCTACACTTTTAGTATTATTTACAATAAGCAATTAATTTGTTTCCTTTTGTTTTCGTATAGAGTTTTGACTTTAATTTTTTAATAATTTAACTACATGACAATTTTAATTACATCTTTATATTATTAATTTGTTACTTGGAGTTATTTTATTGTAAATGTTTTAAATTTTAGATTTGTAAATTATATTTTTAGCTGCATGATATTATATATATAATATGTGTTTTTCTCTTAATAATTAAAAAGTTTTCTTATATCGAATTTAAATATCTAATTCTTCTATATCAACAATTATATTATTTGTTAACAAAAAAATTCTCTATTTTTTGTTCTTTGTCTATTGTTACTGTGTTATCCTACGACGACCCGGCCCGTCGTCACGTGAGTTACCACCCCGTTTTCCTATATTATGTTTCTCTATGCTTCATTATCGGCAATTGAGGTGATCGAGTAGAGTTGGACTAATTTTAGATGAAAATGAGATACTTAGTCTCTTAATGGAAAGCTTATTTTGAAAAATTCAACCGGAAGCTGACTATTTAGATAGCGGGCTCGGATGTGAATTTCGGTAATTCGGTTAGCTTCGGGGGATGATTTGTGATTTAGAAGTATTATCGAAAGTGAGTTTGGAGGTCCGATGTAGAATTATGCTTGAATTGGCGAAGTTAGTATTTTGGCGAAATCCGGTTGGTCGGTGATATTTTGATCCGAGGGTCGGAAAGGAATTCCGAGAGTTTTTTTTTGCTTCGTTAGGTGATTTTGAATATGTGTGCAAAATTTCAGGTCATTCGAACATCGTTTGGTCGGGTTTTTGATCGAATGCGAGTTTCGAAAGATTTGGTTGAACTTAGGCTTTGCTTTGAGGAAATTTGATGATTTTTTATGTTAACTATAGTGTTTTGACAGTTCGAGCAAGTTTGAGAAAGGAATTGGGTCACATCTGTGTTTTTGATTGAGGTCCCGGGAGCTTCGGGGTGAATTCGAGTGGTTAAACGAGAGTTTTTGAAGTTTGCTTTAGGTCTGTGTTGCTGTCATCTGGTATTTCCGCTTTTGCAGAAATAGACCACAGAAGCGGTTCCGCAGAAGCGGGTAAGGGGTCGCAAGTGCGGTTTTTGGGACTTTGGCATTTTCCGCAGAAGCAAACTAAGGTCCACATAAGCTAACACCGCAGAAGCGGTTATGGACAGCAGAAATGGTCCTGGCGACTTAAGGAAAACAGCAGATGCAGTGGGAAGGCCACAGAAGCGGTAACCGCAGAAGAGGCAGGTGTCACAGAAGCAAAAAGGACTAGACATAACCCTTTTAATTTAACCCTCGCGAATTTTTAAAAGAGCACAACATTTTCACTTTGGACTAAGAGGGTTTTGGGCTATTTTGAAAAGAGTTTCGAGGGCTTTCATCAGGTATGGATTCTTGGACTTAGAATACGTTATTATAGTGTAAAATCATGGATTAACAATGAAAATCCAAGGAATTAAAAATTAAAAATAGAGGTTAGGGCTTGTAACTTAAGAGAGCTAAATTAGGGATTTGAGGGGTCAAATGGACTCCAATTCTTGTGAATTTGATAGGTATAGACTCGTGGCGAGATAAAAAAATATTTTGGTATAAACATTTGTGATTTTCAAGAAGTGGACCCGGGGCTCGGGTTTTGCTAGTTTCGAGATTTTTGCCAATTCTCGATTGTTTTCTATTGGGTATTGTTCCCTTTAGCCTATTGTGATGTTTTCTATGTGGTTTTGACTAGATTATACGCACGAGGAGGTTGATTTACGAGGAAAGGCATAACGAGCGTGGCCGGCTTGAGGCGAGTAATTGATGTAAATGTTTCTTTGAGGGTTTGAAACCCCGAACTTCCACAATGTAATGTTATATTAAGGCGTGACATGCATTCTTTGATGAGTGCGGGGTCGTTGTTGATGGGGGATTGTGACTTGATCCATCCTGAGTGTTATTTCCACTAGATAGGTGATTGAGACGCATATCTTATCACTATTACTTGTTGGGCTTATTGCCATGTTTGGGGCCTTGTGCCGACCTGTAGAATTCTTAGGGGATTTTCTTTGGTGTTCCTCACTTATTGGCATAAATTATGCTCTCAGTCATGTTTTCTGCTATTGAAATAAAATAAGAATTGTGTTTTTAATCATGAATATTAAT
Organism: Nicotiana noctiflora; assembly: GCA_032618575.1. Lineage (NCBI taxonomy): Eukaryota > Viridiplantae > Streptophyta > Magnoliopsida > Solanales > Solanaceae > Nicotiana > Nicotiana noctiflora. The sequence goes on along the minus strand of JASVEL010008137.1, from coordinate 7,947 downwards.
TGAAAAAGGATAAGATCCCTATAGTATGTCATGCCCGAGTGGTTATGAATTTATTTGACTGAGATGGGTCGAGGACCTGATTGTGAGGATAATTTTTCTTGTTATGGATTAGGCTGCATGCCACAGCGATGATATATTTATATTGAGGTCGAGAGCCTGTTTGATGCCACGAGATGGCTGATATTGCGCTTGGGCTGTAGGAGCCCCTCTGGAGTCTGTACATACCCTAGTGAGTGCCGTCGATGTTAAATATGTGAAACGGGATACACGCTGCAGCGGGTACTAGAGTGTACCACTATATGTGTTGCATCTTATCAAGCATTATTTCCTTAACTGTATTATTATTGTTCATGTTTACACTGATACTGATCCGGACTATTAGATATAGGTTACCTTGTGCATTTATTGTGTTTTCTTACTTTCAGACTATGTTTATGTTTATTACTCACTAAGTCGGAGTATTCACTTTACTCCTTGCACCTTGCATGCAGATCCAGGTTCTCCTCAAGCACAGTAGATCCAGTTTTGGACGAGTAGAGTTAGTTCTTCGGGAGCATCGAGGTGGCTGTACTGCATCCGCAACTTTAGACTTCTCCCCCTATCTTTACTATTGTTTCCTTGTTATCAGATGTTAGACAGACTTTACTGTAGGATATCATTCTATATTTAGAGGCTCATATTCGTGACACTGATTTCTTGGTTGGGCTGTATTTCGTATTTTGTTAAACTTCCGCGTTTATTCAGTATTTCTTAATCTTGAATTTAAAAATGGTTTTGGTGATTCACTGTTTAAACTATCTAACCCTGGTTATCAATTGGGTTAAGTATTGGAAAATGCTCGGGCTTGCCTAGTAGTATGTTGGGCGCCATCATGACTGGGTTGGTGTCGTGACAAGTTGGTATGAGAGCCTAGGTTACTTAGTCTCGCGAATCATGAGCCAGTTTAGTAGAGTCTCACGGATCGGTATGGAGACGTCTGTATTTATCCTCGAGAGGCTGCAGAATCTTCAGGAAAAACATCAAATTCTTGTCGTGCGACTTTGTTGATATGAGAATTAAACTTCTGTATTCTATTCTCTCGCAGATGGTGAGAACCCGTGCTACCGGATGTGGAGGAGGACCACCATTACCACCCACTAGAGGTCGTAGGCGCGGTCATGGTCGTGGTCGTGGTCGAGGGAGAGCGGTAGGGGCAACACCTGCAAATCTTCAAGTTGCCCCCATTCAGGACCAGACTCAAGCTATAGAGACTCTAGCAACACCTGCTCAGGCACCAGCTGTGCCTATTGTGATTTCAGGTCTTCAGGAGACCCTAGCTCAAATTCTATCGGTTTGAACTAGCCTGGCTCGGGCAGTCTCAACCACTACTTCGGCAGCTACCTCACAGATCGAGGGCGGTCATCAGACTCCCGCTGCTCGCACGCTTGAGCTGGTAATGCAGGGTTCGCAGACACCAGAGGTGCCACCGGCTCAGCAAGTTGCCCCAATTCAGCTGGTTGCCCTAGTTCAGGGTGATGTGGTCCCAGCTATGCCCGACAATGAGTAGCATCGTCTTGAGAGGTTCAGTAGGCTCTCACCTCCTACTTTCAATGGTGTTCCGGGCGAGGATGCCCAAGGCTTTCTCAACAAATGTCGACGTATGCTTCGAATAACAGGGATCTTAGAGTCGAGCAGGGTATCATTCACTACCTTTCAGTTCTTAGGAGCAACCTTCACTTGGTGGGAGGCATATGAACGGCGTAGGCCGGTAGGTGAAGCACCTTTGCCATGGCAGGAGTTCTCCACTCTCTTCCTGGATAAGTGGATGCGAGCACGTGATTTTTGCCCTATATGAGAATTACTCCCAAAAATTCAAAATAAAATAGTTTTGTGTTGTGCGTGATTTTTGTGGATTTTGTGTTATTTTTCTTTTATTGTTTGCATTTTGTCCGTGCATATTATTAAATTAATAAAAAATACAAAAATATATTGCATTTGAATTTAGGATTTAATTTTTACAATTAGGAGTAATTAAGATTGTTTTACAAAATAAAAAAATTATAAAAAATAACGTACTTCGCATTTAAAGCTTAATGTCAAAATTGTGTGATTTTTCTTTCAATTTGGTACTTAATTATTTGTGATAATAACCACTTAGAGTTAACTAATAGTTTTAGGATAATTTGGTCAAGGTTAAATTTAGTTTTTTATTCTTATGTTAATTAGAAAGAAAATTGAAAAGGAGGAGTCAAAATTGGAACAATTCTTGAATTAATCCGAGGCCCAAATCAATTTTATCTTGAACCCAACCAAATCAAGCTCGAAACCTAGTAACACCCAGCCCAATTCTGCCCATGACCTGACCCAATACCACGACCCGCCTTTTTTTTTCTCACCTAAATTCTAACCTAGTCATTTTCTAGAAGAAACAGTCGCACAGTACAAAAAATACCCACCCTCCATCATGTTTTCTTCTTCATGAGGAATACACAACCTAAACCATAGAACACCATTCAACCACCCACCATCCACCATTATAGCCTCCACCCTCCTCCACGCCCAAAACTCACAGAAAAAAAAAATAACAACGCCGCTGCCAAGCTCGCCAGAAACCGCCAGCGAGCTTTACCGCCGGAGACAGCAGCAACACACTACCCCAAACGACCGCTCCTCCAGCCATGAGAACAGCATCCATCGTACACCATACTAGATTCATGCCGCCTCCGCTGCTTACCTCCTCACGACCCCCAAACAACGAACCAGATCTCTTTCTTCATCTCCATCGCCGCCAGACCTCCTCCAGCGACCCCAACCCTATCTCTACCTTTACACTACCGTGAAACACCCCTAAAAATCGAACTCAAACCAGCCATTACCCTCCATGAAAATCAGTTATGAATCCCTCTTGTACTAGCCGAAAAACACCATGAAAAGCAACTCCAAGATAACTCCGGTGTTTGATATTTATCTAAGGTCATTCAAGTTTGTTGCATCGAGGACTACGGCGTCTGTCGCCGGCGAGGTTCCAGTGCAGTCACGTTTTCTGTTCAAGCCTTTGTCTATTGGCCAAGCTTTCAAAACAAGTTTATTTCTTACAATACTTCTTTGTTGAGGTATGATTCATGAACATATGAGGTTATTTCTTATTTTGAGTTTATTTTGAATATATGACTGAAATGATTTCCGTTATTTGTTGCATTTTATTAGTTTAAGTTAATTTTGTTGATTTCTTGTTTGTTTGATCTTAACAGTTTTCATGTAGCCTTGAAACAGTGTGGATATACCAAAGGGTATGGATCATACATATGAGTATATAAAACTTATTTGTAAATATTAACTTTTAATCAGATGTTGATTTACTTTCTTTGTTGCAAAAGTGAAAAGCTTTACCAAGTCAAGAATTGGATAGATTACCAAGTAGTGGTAGGGTAGAAATTGCATTACTTAATTTAAATAATAAGTAGTGGTTGGGTAGAAATTGCACTACTTAATTTAAATAATAGCATTAGCTTAGTGGGAGATTTTTAAATAAAAAGATAATTTGATAATGTGATGGCACTAAATTAGTGGTTAATTAAAGAAAATAAAATAATTTTAGTTTGCTTGCAATTGTTATGAATTTTATGTTATTTTTCTTGTATTATTTGCATTTATCTGTTCATATTTATTTGTTTAAATAAATAAAAATATAAAAATATATTGCATTTGCATATAAAATTCAAGTTTATAATTAAGAATAATTAATTTTTTTTACAAAAAATATAAAATCACAAAAATATATATTTTTGCATTTTTAGCATTTAATGTCCAAATTGTGTGATTTTATTTTAATTGACGTTTAATTTGTGTGATTAATTATTATTAAGAGTTAATTAATATTTTAAAGATAATTTTGGTTTTTATAATTTAATCTTAGAATTTTTTTTATTTAATTCGTAATAAAAATATAAAAAAAATTTAAAAAAAAGAAGAAGACAAATTCGAAATTGGGTCTCTTCCTAAATTTTAAATCTAGGCCCAAACATATTCTACCCAACCCAAAACCCCATAACCCAAACCCATGACCCATAACTCAAACCCATGGCCCATCTCCTATTCTTACTATTCAAGACACAAACCCTAAACCTAAAAATATAACACACACACACAAGCCTCCACTCTAATTTTTTCTCTCTTCTCCATTCTTCCTCTCCATCCCCCCTCCCAGCCGCCACCGCATCAGCAACAACAATTATGGCCTTAAGCACTAGATCAAATTCTTTTATCTAATGAACTACGCTTGGTCTGATTCACGCGGAGCCGTTATACGTAGGCAATCTTCATCAGATTCGATCATAGCCATAAAAAAATAAAAAATAAAAAAATAAAAAAGAGAAAGCCCCTTTTTGCCCGGAAATATGAAGGGTTTTAGTGCAAAGAGTGGGTACGACAGTCTCAGATGGAGGAGCTATGTAGATAGTTCGAGTGGCTTCGTTAGGGAGATATGACTATATCTCAGTATGAGGTGAGGTTTTCTGAGTTGGCTCGTTATGCTCCATGGATGGTCCCGACGGATCGGGAGAGGATTAGGAGGTTTTCGGACGGACTCATTTATTCCATCCATATTCTGATGACTCGAGAGAGGATCCTGAGTCATACCTTCGGGGATGCAGTTGATATTGCTCGTGATATTGAGACGGCTCACTGTCAGGAGAGGGAGGAGAGAGAGAGAGGCTAAGAGGCCTCGAGGATCAGGTATTTCTGTGGTGCTCCATCTAGGGGCCAGTTCAGCATGGTAAAAGTCGTTCCTTCAAGACTCATCAGTCAGCTGACCCTAAGTATAGTGGGACTTCTTCAGGCCGTGGTCATCACGGATTCCAGCAGGGCCCGCCTTCACTTAGTGCCCTCCCCACATAGAGCTCTTCTCATGCCCACTCAGCTCATGGTTCTTCTAGTATACCCAGGGCGCATTGGCTGGTCATTTCGATGCAAGGGGTTCCCTTCAGTCCCCTTCTCCAGCACCGGGTAGTTGCTGTGAGTTTGACCATATGAGGAGTGGTGGTCGGTCTCAGCATAGGGACCATCCCTCCTTTTCTTTTCCATCTACTTCAGCACCCTCCCAGTCAGGTAGGGGTGATGGCTAGTCAACTAGGGGCTGCCCTAGGGGTAGTGACCGATCTGGTGGTGGTCAGGCTCAATTTTATGCTCTCCCAGATAGGAGGGACGCTATTGCATCAGATGCTGTTATCACAGGTATTATCTCAGTCTACCACATAGATGCTTCTGTTTTATTTGATCCCGAATCTACATACTCTTATGTGTCTTCATACTTTGCCCATTATCTAGGTATGACCTCAAGGTGTCTTGCTTTACCTGTGCATGTATCTACCCCGATGGGTGATACTATTATTATGGACCATGTGTATCGGTCATGTCTTGTTACTATTAGGGGTCTGGAGTTACCGAGTTGATTTTTTACTTTTGAGCATGGTAGACTTCTATGTTATTCTGGGCATGGACTGGTTATCTCCATTTTCATGCTATTCTAGACTGTCATGCAAAGATAGTCACCTTGGCTATGCTGGATGTTCCGAGAATTGAGTGGCGTGGTATGACTGATTATGTACCCATCAGAGTGATCTCCTTCTTAAAAGCCCAACGGATGGTTGGGAAAGGTTGTTTATCGTACTTGGCATTTGGGAGAGATGTCAGAATTGAGACTCCTAATCTTGATTCGGTTCCTATTGTGAGGGATTTCCCTAATGTGTTTCCAGCAGACCTGTCGGGCATGCCGTCGGACAGGGACATTGATTTCGGTATTAATTTGGTGTTGGACACTTAGCCCATTTCTCTTCCTCCCTATCGTATGGCACCAGCTGAGCTAAAGGAGTTGAAGGAGCATCTTTAGGAACTCCTAGAAAAGGGGTTCATTCGCCCGAGCGTGTCACTGTAGGGTGCACCGGCCTTATTTGTGAAGAAAGATGGTACACTGATGATGTGCATTGACTACAGGCAGTTGAACAAGGTGACAGTGAAAAACAAGTATCCACTACCGCGTATTAGGGGTGGGCATAATACCGACCGGACCGAAAAAACCGGCCGAACCGTGAATTTTGGTTTTTCGGTTTCGGTTTAACCGGTTTTTCGGTCGGTTTACGATTTTAAAATTATTAATTTTCGGTTTTTCGGTGCGGTGCACGGTTTATTTATTTCGGTTTGCGGTTGAACCGAAAAACCGAAATTTAGGGGTATTAGATAATTATTATATTTATTAGTAGTACTCTATTCTATATTTATAATTCTATATGGATTATATATCTGTGTAATTAAGCAATGACCCAATAATATGCAAGCCCAATAATATCCAAGCCCACCTCAGTGCTACACTGCTACTACTCACCCCATTTACAAATTTAATTACACTCTTTTTTATTAGGGTTCCTCACATTCACAGATTCACTCTTCTACTTCTTCCTCAGTTCCTCATCGTCAGAGTCGCCACTGTGTCGTCACTCGTCAGCCGTCGATCTTCTTCAGTTGTTCGTCGCCACTGTCCTCTCCTGTCCTGTGCTGCCGCTGTGCGACTGCGTGTGACTGTGTGCCGTGTGCGTCTGTGCGTGTCTGCATCTGCGACTGAGCTGCGACTTGCGAGCGTGCGGCCTTCTTCAGTTGTTCCTCAGGTTAGTGCTACTGTGCTACCTTCTTCAATTGTTCCTCGGTTACAAGTAGTTAAATACAATCAGTGATTTATTCTCTTGTTTTGAATACAAGCAGTGATTTATTCTCTAATTTTTCTATCTTTTAAGCAATCCTTTTTTGTCCTTTTTGTTGAATGAAAATCTCAAAACACACAGAATCGGTTCTTACTGTGGCTACCTTTAACATTCGATTGTTTTTTATTAAAGAAGTACACTCCTTAATTATGTTTTCATTCGATTTTCTATAGATGGCAGAAGTTGAAAGTAGAGTAAGTGAGGTGGGTTCATCCGAAAGCGAACCTACTTCTTCACCTACAAATTCAGTTAGTCAATACCCAAAAAAAAGAAAATCTGTACAATCTAGATCACTTGCTTGGGATCATTTTGAAAAGTTTAAAGATTGTAATGGAGATGATAGAGCAAGGTGTAAATATTGTGGTCGTGATTATAAGGCTAATTCACGATTGAATGGAACAACATCATTGAATACTCATTTAAAGAAGTGACCAAAAATACCACGGAAAGTTGATAATACTCAAACACAATTGTGTTTTCAAACGGATGGGCAAAGTAATGGTGGGGTGATTTGAAAATTTGATCAAGAACTAGTTAGGAGGGCTTTAGTTGAGATGGTAATTGTGGAGGAATTACCTTTTAGCATTGTTGAAAAAGAAAGGCTTTAAGAAGTTTATGAGCATAGCCCAACCTCAATTTAATGTTCCTTCTCGTATGACAATTACAAGGGATTGCTTTCAAGTTTACAATGAAGAAAGGCTTAAACTAATGAAAAATTTCAGAGATATAAAACCTAGAATTTGCCTTACAACAGACACATGGACTTCATTACAAAGAATTAACTATATGTGTTTGACGGGTCATTTTATTGATAGAGATTGGGTGTTGCATAAAAGAATACTAAATTTTTTCACAATCTCTAGTCATAAGGGTGACGAAATGGCAAAGGTTATTGGTAATTGTTTGCTTGAATGGAAATTGGATAAGGTATTCACAGTTACGGTTGATAATGCTTCTTCAAATGATGTCAAGGTTAAAGAATTGTCTAAACAACTAGATATGTGGAAAAATAATTCGATGGGTGGTAAGCATCTTCATGTGAGATGCATGGCTCACTTACTTAATTTAATTGTACAAGATGGTTTGAAGGAAATTGATAATTCTGTAAAACGTGTTAGACAAGTTGTTAGGTATGTGAGATCATCTCCACAAAGGATCTTAAAGTTTAGGGAATGTTGTGCACACCAAGAGGTAGAATGTAGCAAAACATTGTGTT
>JASVEL010008136.1:0-96791 GCA_032618575.1 Nicotiana noctiflora | reverse complement strand
AGGGTTGAATACCACGTCTTAGCTGAGTGGGCCCGAGGGGCTAAGTCTATATTGACTGAGATGGGTCAGGGACCCCATAGTGAGGGTATTTACTATATACAGGATCGGGCTGCACGCCGCAACAGTAAATACATATACATGTATTGGATTGGAGTGCACGCCGCAGTAGTATATTATATATAGATTGGACTGCACACTGCAGTGATATATTATATGGATCGGACTGAATGCCGCAGTGATATATTATATGGATCGGACTGCACGCCACATTATTTTAGCGCTTAGGCTGAAGGAGCCCCTCCGGAGTCTGCACACACCCCCAGTGAGCACTGTCGACTATATTCACTAGATCGGGTTACGCGCCGCAGTATTGTATATTATATTGGATCGGGATAATGCCGCAACAGTATTAGGTGTGGATTGGGCTGCACGCTGCAGCACTGTTAGTAAATTTGTCGGACAGTTAGTGGATTTTTACCTATTTTCCCTACTTAACACATATTTACTGCCTTTACTATTGATTATAGAACTGTGTAGTGTTCTTACACGATTTCTTATTTTCAGTTGTTATTTATTGCTATTACTCACTGAGTTGGAGTACTCACTTTATTCCCTGCACCCTCTGTGCAGATATAGGGATCTCGGAGGCTTAGCTGAGATTACTTGTTGTTGCCCAGTTTAGTATCAGAGTCATCGAGGTAGCTGCCGAAGTCCGCAGGACCCGATTCTTCTTTTATCTTTCCTTTACTTCCGTATCTAGATTTCCTTTGTATAGGATAATCAACTGTATCTAGAGGTTCTGACTTGTGACGCCAGATCTGTTGTGGGCTGTTATTACTATTATTGTGGTTTCCTCATTGTTTCTATTATTATCAAACTGAGAGTTTATGCTTAATTGGTATTTTAAGTAAATGATTGGGTTGGAAATGTTCAAATGGTCATGCTTGCCTAACAAGGTGTTGGGCGCCACCAAGACTGCGGTTTGGGTCATGACAAGTTTGTATCAAAGCCTAGGTTACTAGGTCTCATAAGCCATGAGCCGATTTAGTAGAGTCTCGGGAATCGGTACGGAGACGTCTGTACTTATCCTCGGGAGGCTGCAAAACCTTTAGGAAAAACTTCATATTCTTGAAATTCTTGTTGTGTGACTTTGTTGATCCGAGAACTAAACATCTGTATTCTATTCTCTCGCAGATATCGAGAACACGTACTACCGGACGTGGCGGACAACTACCATTTCCACCCACTAGAAGCCGTGGACACGGCCCTGGTCGTGGTCGAGGTAAAGCAGCAGGGGCAGCACCAGTTGACCCACTAGTTGCCCCCACTCAGTATCATCCTCCAGTTATAGAGATTCCAGCAGCACCTGCTCAGGCACCAGTTGTGCCTATTGTGATTACGGGTCTTCAAGAGGCCCTAGCTCAGATCTTATCGGTTTGCACTTGCCTAGATCAGGCAATCTCGACCACTACTGCTGCAACTATATCTCAGATCGGGGGTGGTTATCAGACCCCCGCAACTCGCACTCCTGAGCAGGTAGTGCAAGGTTTGCAGACACTAGAGGCACCACCAATTCAGCAGGTTGCCCTAGTTCAGCCAGTTGCCTCGGTTTAGGGTGACAGGGTTCCAGTGATGCCAAACGATTAGCAGAGTCGTCTTGAGAGTTTCAGTAGGCTTTCACCTCCTACTTTCAGCGGTATTCCAGGCGAGGATGCCCAGGGTTTTCTCGACAATTGTCGATGTATGCTTCGAACAATAGGGATCATAGATGTCACGCCCCAAATCGGGGAACATGATCGGCGCCTGACCGGGTTGCCCCAGTCAAGCGGACCTGGGTGCCTTTCATTTCCCACGCGTTACCCCTGTGTTGATTGTTCCTCATTAACCGAATATCTTACTAATCATAAATGATTTCACAATAACAAACAAAACGATACGAGTGATTCATTAACAGGTTTACAATTTTTACAACGCCCGACATATCATAATATATACATAAGACTGGAATCCCACAGTTTACATGTCTACAGAGCCTCTAGGATACAAAAAGGGAATACAATACTTTGCCGGTAACAAGGCTCCGGCTATACCTTACAAAAACCAAAATGAAATCTAAACAAAAGTGGCGTGAACCACACAGGGCCCCGAGGAAGAAAGGGGCTCACCAAAACGGGCAGTGGAAGGTGAAGGATACTACTGCCGATGAGCTGAAGTGCCTGCTACCGATCCACCTACAATCATAACACGAATGTAGCGTCCCCGGCAAAAGGGACGTCAGTACACTTGAATTGTACTGGTATGTATGGACAAACTTTGTCCCAAGTAAACTCAAGCCGTTAAACAAGAATCACGATGACAAGACAGCCAATAGATTACATCGAGAAATCAATTAAGCTAACTAACCATGTTTCCCGCCTTTTACTCATTTCGGATAAGCCTCAACACAAGAACGTTTAAGGTCAACAAATAGAACAACAACCAATCAACCACATAAATTGCAAGTAGTCAAACATAGGGGCAATCGGTGCCCCACAGGTTGCAAACTCTCCTGCTGTCTCCTTTCACAATTTCATATCAATGATTTTGTATCAATTTCATTTGCGATTTCGATCGCTTTCCATCCTTATTACCTCGTCCACCCTTATTACCTCGGCCACCCTTATCACCCCAACCCACACCTTATTTCTTCATGTTGCGGCGTGCAACCCGATCCCACCGTACAGTTTTCAAACACAACAATCACAAACAACAGATAAGGTACTACACCCAATTACAATAAGTTCAAATAAGCAACTTACACATTGGTTCATGTTCTCAATTACTTCTCAAACCAATATCACAACCAAGTTACAAGTGTTCCAAAACCGAGAATGTTCATACTGTTATGTTCAATAACTTACCACGCCTCAAGTGTTTCGTTTCTTTTCCACAAGGTACCATATATGCCATCATAACTATTATTCACAATTCTTTTACCAAATTCAACTCTCATTTATCTTTCGGCTCAAATCTCATATTACATCACTCATAGTTCAACAACAACTTTGAATATCCAACAACAACATCAAGAATTTCACACAATTTGGCAATTTAACACGAACCAAACAAATTTCACACATATAGGCGATTTCACAAGAATCAAAATTAGCCATACATACCTGGTATCGAGCTTCCTTCCGTTAACTTTCTACTTTATGCTTACCCAAGCTATCCTATCTTTGCCGACCTTGTTTTGCAGACTCTTACGCCTATTGACTTCCTCTTTACTAAGAAAACAAGTTCAATAATCATGCATGAGTGAAAAATCTCATTTTCAAAAGCTATTATATGCAACCCTCTCCTTACCCATTTTAAAACTGAAAATTAGGGAAAAATAGTTAGGGTTTTTACCTTGTAAAGATTGGGGAAGTTGAATCTTGCCCTAGAATCCTTTGGACTAAATGGTTGGAACAATCTTTGAAGATGAAGAACTTCTCTCTCTAAAACCCCTTTCTCTCTCTCTCTCTTTTAGTAAGGTGATATGATAAAATGAAAGAGAAAGGCGTTATATTAAAGAAGAGGTCGGGTTGAATTTTATAAAATTCTTGGGCCGGGTCAATTTTGCGGTCGCATCTGCGATCGCAGAATCAACATGCGGTCCGCATAGTGACCGCGGAATTGCCTCAAAATTTACACAAGTTCTGTTAAGGAATGCGACAAAAATGCGGTCCGCATTCTTGATCTGCGGTCATATAGTGCACCGTAGATTTGACAATCAAAAACCTTCGAGAATTTATGCGGTAGATCTGCGGTCCGTAGATCCATTTTGCGATCGCATATCGACCGCATTCTCAACACCAATTTTGCAATCCTACTGTTAAGCTCTGCGGCAATAATGCGGCCCGCATAGCAGATCTGCGGTCGCATTCCTGACCGTAGAATCGACACTTTTCTGAAAAAATTGACTCTTTACATTTTTGAAACTTCAATAACTACCAAGGGCTACGCATTCCTAACACATTATTCGGACCATGGCACCACAGCTACTAGGTTTCATGCACAAAAATTTTACGGGGCCTTATCTTAAGATCATTCGTCCTCGAATGAGGATTTTGAAAATGAGTTGGTTTTGAAAGACATGATATGCAAACTATCAAAATTTTAACTAACTCTTATATTTTAGAAAAATTTCGCCAGAGTTTCCTTTGTATTATGGACATATCCACCTATCAGAGGGCCCCCGAAACACATTACTAAACAACAATACACAAATACAACACTTTCCACAACTGGTATACACTTTCTTACCTCAACGAATGCACATATTCTATCATCTTGTTACAATAGCACATAAACTAGTCACTTCAATGAGTTCTTACCTTATTTGACCATCTTAATACACTATGTGCACACAAACAAACCATTACCAATCTATAATTACTATTAGTTATTTATTTAACACGTGAATCTTTTATAAGGCTTTCATTTATCAAGAAAGGTTCAAGTGACCCAAGGTAACAACACATTTATCTCATTACAAAATGAAGGAGACTTTACTAATACTAAGAGGGAAACAACTTGGACAAGATGACATTTACTAGGAGTAGAAGGGTCACCTAATTTCTTCTAGGCTTGATCAAACAAATGGGGGTACTTTTCCTTCATCTCTTTTTCTGCTTCCCATGTGGCCTCCTCAACTTGTTGACTTCTCCACAATACTTTAACAGAGGCAACTTCCTTATTTCTCAACTTACGGACTTGCCTATCAAGTATGGCGACTGGAACTTCTTCATATGACAAATCTTCATTAACCTCAATAGCCTCGGCTGGCATGATGGTGGATGGATCTCCAATCACTTTCTTCAACATGGACACATGGAATACCGGGTGCACTGATGACATCTCAGGAGGCAACTTTAGCCTATAAGCAACTTGACCAATCCTTTGAACGATCCGATATGGCCCGACATACATAGGACTCAATTTCCCTTTCTTTCCGAATCGCATGACTCCCTTCATAGGAGATACCCTCAAGAACACCCAATCATCGACTTGAAACTCCAAATCCCTTCGGCGAACGTCTGCATAGGATTTTTGACGACTCTGTGCTATTTTCATTCTCTCCTGAATAACTTTGACCTTTTCCATAGCTTCGTACACCATATATGGCCCTAGCAATTCCGCTTCACCTACCTCAAACCACCCGATTGGCGATCTACATCTTCTCCCGTATAATGCCTCAAACGGGGCCATCTGAATGCTAGCATGATAGCTGTTATTGTAAGCAAATTCTATCGGTGGCAAGTGTTCATCCCAATTACCTTTAAAATCTAAGACACAAGCCCGCAACATATCTTCAAGCGTATGAATGGTCCGCTCGGCCTGACCGTCGGTCTGTGGATGGAAAGTTGTGCTGAGATTCACCTGAGTTCCCAAACCTTGCTGAAACTTCTTCCAAAAGTTAGCTGTGAACCGAGCCCCGCGATCCGAGATAATAGAAAGTGGAGTGCCATGAAGCCTTACTATCTCCTTGATGTACAACCTTGCATATTGCTCCGCGGTATCAGTGGACTTGACTGGCAGGAAGTGAGCTGATTTGGTGAGTCGATCCACTATCACCCATATTGAGTCGAACTTACGCCGAGTGCGAGGTAACCCCACCACGAAATCCATATTGATCATCTCCCATTTCCACCTTGGTATTTCTATAAGCTGAGTTAATCCACCGGGCCGTTGATGCTCGGCCTTCACTTGCTGTCAGTTCGGGCATTTTGCTACAAAGCTTGCCACATCCCTTTTCATACCATTCCACCAATAGATTTCCTTAAGGTCATGATACATTTTCGTGGAACCTGGGTGCATCGAATACCTGGAAATGTGAGCCTCTGCCATCACTCTTTCCCCAAGCTCGTTCACATCTAGAACACATAGTCTACCCTGACACCGTAATACACCATCATCGCTGCTGGGTACAAATGCTGAGGTCTTGTCATTCATAACTGCTTCCTTTTCCCGAACCAATGCTGGATCCATGAACTATTTTTCCTTGATTTCCGCGACTAATGATGATTCTGCCCCATTATGCACCAAAACATCCCCCTCGTCTGACACCGAGATACGAACCCCTAAACTGGCTAATTGGTAAACCTCCCGAGCTAGGGGTCTCTGATCCACACCCAAATGAGCCAAAATACCCATGAATTTTTGACTAAGAGTGTCGGCTACCACATTTGCCTTCCCTGGATGGTACAATATGTTCATATCATAGTCCTTGAGCAATTCTAACCACCGCCGCTGTCTCAGATTCAGCTCTTTCTGCTTGAACAAATACTGGAGGCTCTTGTGGTCTGAAAACACATCTACACGAACCCCATAAAGATAGTGTCGCCATATTTTCAAGGCAAACACAACAGCTGGAAGCTCCAAATCATGTGTCGGATAATTCTTCTCATGGTTCTTGAGTTGCCTGGAAGCATAAGCTATGACCTTCCCGCGCTGCATCAATACACATCCTAAACCGACTCTGGAGGCATCACAATAAACTACAAATCCCTCTGTGCCTTTTGGCAAGGCCAATACTGGTGCCGAGGTCAATCTTGACTTCAATTCTTGGAAACTTTTCTCACATTCTTCGGACCACTGGAACTTAACTGCCTTCTGCGTCAGTATTGTCAGTGGGTAAGTGAGGGTTGAGAATCCCTCTACATACCTCCGATAGTACCCTGCCAAACCCAAGAAGCTACGAATCTCTGTCGGGGTCGTGGGTCTAGGCCAATCTTTCACTGCCGCAATCTTCTGAGGATCCACCTGAATTCCCTCACTGGAAATAACATGCCCTAGAAAGGCTACGAACTCCAACCAAAACTCACATTTTGAGAACTTGGCATACAATTGATGCTGAAGAAGGGTCTGCAATGCTGCTCTAAGGTGAACGACATGATCTTCCCTGCTCCGAGAGTAGATGAGGATGTCATCAATGAATACAATCAAAAAGGAATCTAGGAATGGCTTGAAAACCCGATTCATAAGGTCCATGAAAGCTGTTGGGGCATTAGTTAGCCCAAAAGACATGACCAAAAACTCGAAGTGACCATAACGAGTTCTGAAGGCGGTCTTAGGAATATCCTGCTCCCTGATTTTCAACTGATGGTACCCAGACCGTAAATCAATCTTTGAGAAGAACTTCGCTCCCTGCAATTGGTCAAACAGATCATCCACTCGAGGCAAAAGATATTTATTCTTGATGGTGACTTTGTTGAGCTGCCGATAATCAATACACATTCGAAGTGACCCATCCTTCTTTTTGACAAAAAAAACCGGAGCACCCTATGGCGACACACTCGGTCGTATGAACCCTTTCTCTAATAAATCCCTCAGTTGCTCCTTTAACTCCTTTAACTCTGCTGGCGCCATTCTATACGGTGGAATGGATATTGGCTGAGTATCTGGCAATACATCGATCCCAAAATCAATCTCCCTATCCGGCGGAATGCCTGGAAGCTCATCCGGAAACACTTTAGGAAATTCATTCACAATTGGCACGGATTTGAGGGTAGGCACTTCTGAGGTGGTGTCCGTTACTCGAACCAAGTGATAGATACACCCCTTCTTAATCATCTTTGAGGCCTTAAGGTAGGAAATAAACCTACCCCTTGGCACTACACTATTTCCTCTCCATTCGATAACTGGTTCGTTAGGGAACTCGAGCCTCATAACTCTCGTCCGACAGTCAAACTTGGCAAAGCATGAATAGAGCCAATCCATCCCCATAATTACATCAAAATCAACCATCCCAAGCTCAATAAGATCGGTTGTGGTATCACGACCACCCACCGTAATAACACAATTTCTATAGACTCGTGAGGTTGTAATAGAATCACCAACCGGAGTCGACACAGAGAACGGCTCATGAAGCTGTTCGGGTTCTATCCCAAAACTTGAAGCAATGAATGGAGTAACGTAAGACAAGGAGGACCCCGGATCAATAAGGGCATAGCAATCAATAGTCTGAACAGACAGGATACCTGTAACAACATCTGGAGAAGCCTCGGCATTTCGGCGGCCACTCAATGCATAGAATCGGCTAGGTCCACCCCTACCCTGAGCTCCACCCCTAGCTGCACCACGCCCTGCTGATGCTAGAGTACGCGATGATGATGTAGCAGCTGAAGAACCGGATGATTGAGCAGATCCCCTACCTATACCCTGACGGGGTGCACGGTAGTCCCGCTGAATGTGACCTCTCACCCCGCACCCGAAGCACACCGGGATGTCAAGGTAGCAAGCCTCTGTATTAAATCTCCCACACTTGGGGCATGTAGGTATCCCCTGTTGCTGGGTTCTCACCCCAGGACGACCAGACTGACGAGACCTCCTGCTGTCTGAACCGGGTCTCGAGTAACTGCCCTGCTGATGACTGTGCACAGATGGCAGTGCACTTGTGGAGGACTGAGCATATGACTGGGATGGCCCTGATGACCCTCTCCCTGGAAGTGACCTCCCTGAATGACCCATTGACCGGGCCCTGCTACTACTTTCGCTTTCTGCACGAATCTTCAATTTCCTGGCCTCTATGGCCTGAGAAAACCCCACGATCCTCCCATAGTTCATATCTGAGTGCAAAGATGTTGTGGCGGCCTCATTCACTACCAAGGGGCTAAGGCCCTGAACAAACCGTCGAACTCGGGCATCCATGGTCGACACTAAATGAGGAGCGTACTTGGACAACCTTACAAACTCCATGTGATACTCCCAAACACTCATACTGCCCTGCTTGAGGACCTCGAACTCCGTGGCACGGGCTGCCATCACCTCGGCAGGCAAGAAGTGGTCCATAAATGCATCTACGAACTCATCCCATCTAGCCGGAGGGCTCCCTTCCTCACGGGAATCCTCCCACATTTCGAACCATGAACGTGCCGCTCCCTTCAGCCTGTAAGAGGCCAACTCCACCCCTTCTATATCTGTAGCCTTCATCACTCTGAGGGTCTTGTATATCTCGTCAAGGAAGTCCTGTGGGTCAGCCTCTGGATCGGTGCTTGAGAATTCTGGAGGGGCCAACCGCAGGAACTGGTGGACTCTGGAGCCAAAGGAATCTCCCTGTCCGCTGGAGGATGCAGGGGCATCATGGGATCTCTGGGCCTAGGCGGCCACTAGCTGTGTTAACATATGAATGGCTCCCCTCAGATCCTCATAAGAGATACCAGAGCCCGAAGCGGGAACTGTATCTGAGTTAGGAACACTGGCGGGAGGAATGGTGGCATCCTCTGCCGCGGCTGGAATAGGGACACTTGGGTTTTGAACAGATGGGCCAGGCAAATTCGGGACCGGTGGGTCATTCTCTCCCACGGCATCGGGTACATGATTAACAGCCGCACTTGGGCCGGCATTGGCCCTAAGGCCGAGTCTAGCCTTCTTCTTAGGTGCCATATTCTGAAAATTTGGGAACAAGGCGCGAATTAGACACAGATATTTCCACAATGAGTCATATCGCATGATCTGGAATATCAAAGAAGGGTAAAATTCCTAAATGTCCGTGCAGCCCCAAACTTATAGATGTGGTCGACAACACGCCGATAAGAAGGGCGCTACTAGACACGGCTCCGAGACATCCTAGGACACTTTAACACCTTAGGCTCTGATACCAAGTTTGTCATGCCCCAATCCGAGGGAACATGACCGGCGCCTGACCGGGTTGCCCCAGTCAAGCGGACCTTGGTGCATTTCATTTCCCACGCGTTACCCCTGTGTTGATTGTTCCTCATTAAACAAATATCTTACTAATCATAAATGATTTCACAATAACAAACAAAACGATACGAGTGATTCATTAACAGGTTTACAGTTTTTTTTTACAATGCCCGACATATCATAATATATACATAAGACTAGAATCCCACAGTTTACATGTCTACAGAGCCTTTAGGATACAAAAAGGGAATACAATACTTTGCCGGTAACAAGGCTCCGACTATACCTTGCAAAAACCAAAATGAAATCTAAACAAAAGTGGCGTGAACCACATAGAGCCCCAAGGAAGAAAGGGGCTCACCAAAACGGGCAGTGGAAGGTGAAGGATACTACTGCCGATGAGCTGAAGTGCCTGCTACTGATCCACCCACAATCATAACACGAATGTAGCGTCCCCGGCAAAAGGGACGTCAGTACACTTGAATTGTACTGGTATGTATGGACAAACTTTGTCCCAAGTAAACTCAAGCCGTTAAACAAGAATCACGACGACAAGACAGCCAATAGATTACATCAAGAAATCAATTAAGCTAACTAACCATGTTTCCCACCTTTTACTCATTTCGGATAAGCCTCAACACAAGCACGTTTAAGGTCAACAAATAGAACAACAACCAATCAACCACATAAATTTCAAGTAGTCAAACATAGGGGCAATCAGTGCCCCACAGGTTGCAAACTCTCCTGCTGTCTCCTTTCACAATTTCATATTAATGATTTTGTATCAATTTCATTTGCGATTTCGATCGCTTTCCATCCTTATTACCCCGTCCACCCTTATTACCTCGGCCACCCTTTTCACCCCAACCCACACCTTGTTTCTTCATGTTGCGGCGCGCAACCCGATCCCACCGTACAGTTTTCAGACACAACAATCACAAACAGCAGATAAGACACTACATACAATTACAACAAGTTCAATTAAGAAATTTACACATTGGTTCATGTTCTCAATTACTTCTCAAGCCAATATCACAACCAAGTTACAAGTGTTCCAAAATCGAGAATGTTCATACTGTTATGTTCAATAACTTACCACACCTCAAGTGTTTCGTTTCTTTTACACAAGGTACCATATATGCCATCATAACCATTATTCACAATTCTTTTACCAAATTCAACTCTCATTTATCTTTCGGCTCAAATCTCATATTACATCACTCATAGTTCAACAACAACTTTGTATATCCAACAACAACATCAAGAATTTCACACAATTTGGCAATTTAACACGAACCAAACAAATTTCACACATATAGGCGATTTCACAAGAATCAAAATTAGCCATACATACCTGGTATCGAGTTTCCTTCCGTTAACTTTCTACTTTATGCTTACCAAAGCTATCCTATCTTTGCCGACCTTGTTTTGTAGACTTTTACGCCTATTCACTTCATCTTTACTAAGAAAACAAGTTCAATAATCATGCATGAGTGTAAAATCTCATTTTCAAAAGATATTATATGAAACCCTCTCCTTACCCATCTTAAAACTGAAAATTAGAGGAAATAGCTCGGGTTTTTACCTTCAATTGATTTGGGGGAAGTTGAATCTTGGCCCTAGAATCCTTTGGACTAAATGGTTTGAACAATCTTTGAAGATGAGGGACTTCTCTCTCTAAAACCCCTCTCTTCTCTCTCTAATTTTGGTAAGATGATTTTGGAGAAAGGCATTATTTTAAAGAAGAGGTCGGGTTGAGATTTATAAAATTCCTGGGCCGGGTCAATTCTGCGGTCGCATCTGCGATCGCAGAATCAACATGCGGTCCGCACAGTGACCGCGGAATTGCCTTAGAATTTACACAAGTTCTGTTAAGGAATGCGACAAAAATGCGGTCCGCATTCTTGATATGTGGTCGCATAGTGCACCGCAGATTTGACAATCAAAAACCTTCGAGAATTTATGCGGTAGATCTGCGGTCCGTAGATCCATTTTGCGATCGCATATCGACCGCGTTCTCAACACCAAATTTTGCAATCCTACTGTTAAGCTCTGCGGCAAGAATGTGGTCCGCATAGCAGATCTGCGGTCGCATTCCTGACCGCAGAATCGACACTTTTCTGGAAAAATTGACTCTTTACATTTCGAGCGGGGTATCATTTAACACCTTTCAGTTCTCAAGAGCAGCCTTTACATGGTGGGAGGCATATAAGCATCGTAGGCCAGCAAGTGTAGCACCATTGACATGGCAGGAGTTCTCCACTATCTTTCTGGAGAAGTGGGTACCACGGTCGCAGAGAGAGGAGCTATGTAGGCAGTTTGAGTGGATTCATTAGGGAGATATGTCTGTGGCGCAGTATGAGGTGAGATTATCAGAGTTAGTTCGTTATGCTCCATGGATGTTTCTGACTGATCAGGAGAGGATTAGATGATTTGTGGATGGACTCATTTAGCCCATCCATATTATGGTTACTCGAGAGATGGTCCTGAGCCATACCTTTGAGGATGCAGTAGATATTGCTCGTGATATTGAGACAGCTCGCCGTTAAGAGAGAGAGGAGAGGGAGGCCAAGAGGCCTCGAGGATTAGGTAACTTCAGTGGTACTCCGTCTAGGGGCCAGGTTCAATAGAGCAGAGGTTGTTCTTTTAGGCCTCCACAACCAGCTTGCTCAGAGTACCGTGGTTCATCTTCTAGTCGGGTTTATCAGGGCTCTCATCAGAGTCAGCCATCTCTTAGTGCACTTCCAGCACAGAGTTCGTCTCAGACTCCATCTGTTCAGGGCTCATCCCGGCCAAGTTCATCAGCTAGCCACTCTGGGCGCTAGGGATTCCCTTTAGTCCCAGCCCCCAGCACCCGAGAGTTGCTATGAGTATGGTGCGTTTGGGCATATACGGAGGCAGTGTCCCCGCTGTGCATCCAGTTTATCTCAGTAGAGGGGCCAGCCCTCATCTTCTGGCCCAATTTCATCAGCACCTACCCATCCAGCTAGGGGTGAGGGTTAGGCAGCTAGGGGTCTCCTAGAGGGGGAAGCCGATCGGGTGGTGGTCAAGCTCGATGCAATGCTCTTCTGGGCCGGTCAGATGTTATTGCTTCGGATGTTGTTATCACAGGTATTATTTCAGTCTGCCACGGGGATGCCTCAGTTTTATTTGATCCCAGTTCTACTTATTCCTATGTATCTTAATACTTTGCTCATCATTTGGGTACGACCCGAGGGTGTCTTGCGTTAATTGTGCACGTATCTACCCTAGTGGGCAATACTATTATTGTGGACCATGTGTATGGTTCTCTCTTATTACTATTGGGGGTCTGGAGACCCGAGTTAACTTACTGCTATTAAGCATGGTTGATTTCAATGTTATTCTCGGCATGGATTGGCTATCTCCATGCCATGCTATTTTAGACTATCACGCCAAGATAGTCACATTAGCTATTCCAGGTATTCCGAGGATCGAGTGGCATGGTACGCCTGATTATGTACCCAGCAGGGTATTCTCCTTCTTGAAGGCCCAACGGATGGTTGGGGAGGGATGCTTATCATATTTGGCATTTGTGAAAGATGTTGGAGCTGAGGCTCCTAGCCTTGATTTTGTTCCCGTTGTGATAGATTTTCTGGATGTGTTTCCATCAGACCTGCCGGGCATGCCACTGGATAGGGATATTGATTTTGGTATTGACCTAGTGCAAGGCACTTAGCCTATCTCTATTCCTCCCTATCGTATGGCACTAGCTGAGTTGAAGGAGCAGCTTCAGGAACTCCTAGATAAGGGGTTTATTCGTCCTAGTATATCCATGTGGGGTGCATCAGTCTTATTTGGGAAGAAGAAAGATGGCTCAATGAGAATGTGTATTGATTACAGACAGCTGAACAATGTGACAGTGAAGAATAATTATCCACTACCCTGTATTGATGACTTGTTTGATCAGCTCCAGGGAGCAAGGGTATTCTCAAATATTGATCATTGTTCAGGCTATCACCGGCTAAAGATTAGGGATTCTGATATCATGAAGACAACTTTTATGACGAGATATGGGCATTATGAGTTTCTAGTTATGTCTTTTGGGCTGACTAATGCCCCAGCCGCGTTCATGCATTTGATGAACATCGTGTTCCAGTCGTATCTGGATTCCTTTATGATTTTGTTTATTGATGATATCCTAGTGTGCTCGGGTAGCCAGGAGGAGCATGCTCAACATTAGAGAGTAGTATTACAGAGATTGAGGGAGGAGAAACTCTATGCAAAGTTCTCCAAGTGTGAGTTCTGGCTCGGGTCCGTGGATTTTTTGGGACACGTGGTGTCTAGTGATGGTATACATGTTGATCCGAAGAAGATAGAGGCGGTGCAGAGTTGGCCTAGACTGACCTCAGCCACTTAGATCCGTAGTTTCCTTGGGTTGGCAGGGTATTATCGCCGGTTTGTTCAGGAATTTTCTTCTGTTGCGTCACCCTTGACCAAGCTGACTCAGAAGGGTGATCCATTTTTGTGGTCTAAGGAGTGTGAGGAGAGCTTTCAGAAGCTCAAGACAGCTTTGACCATGGCTCCAGTATTGATATTGCCATTAGCTTGAGGTTCCTACACCGTGTATTGTGATGCCTCAAGAGTTGGCATTGGATGTGTGCTGATGCAATAGGGTAGAGTTATTGCATATGCTTCTTGTCAGTTGAAGTCCCATGAGAAGAACTACCCCGTGCATGATTTGGAGTTAACAACTATAGTCCATGCTCTGAATATTTTGAGGCACTTCTTGTATGGAATTTCTTGGGAGGTGTATACTGATCATCTCAACCTTCAGCATATGTTCAAACAGAAAGACCTTAATTTGAGGCAGCGGAGGTGGCTTGAGTTTCTCAAGGATTATAACATTACCATATTGTATCATTAGGGAAAGGACAATGTAGTGGTCGATGCTTTGAGCCAAAAAAAGGTTAGTATGGGCATCTTGGCGTATATTCCAGTTGGGGAGAGGGCCTTTGCAGTGGATGTTCAGGCGTTAGCCAATCGGATGGTAAGATTAGATATTTCGGAGCAGAGTCGGGTGTTGGCTTGTGTTGTTTCTCGGTTGTCCTTGTATGATCACATCAGAGAGCATCCGTATTATGATACACATTTGTTTGTCCTTAAGGACAGAGTTCAGCACGATGATGCCAAGGATGTGACTATTGATAGTGATGGCGTATTGAGGATGCAGGGCCGGATTTGCATGCCTAATATGGATGGGCTTCGGGAGTTAATACTAGAGGAGGCTCACAGCTCGCGGTACTCTATTCATATGGGTGCCACGAAGATGTATTAGGACTTGAGACACCATTACTGGTGGATGAGGATGAAGAAGGATATTGTGAGTTATATAGCTCGATGTCTCAATTTTCAGCAAGTCAAGTAGCATCAAAGACCGGGTGGTGTTCTTTAGCGTATGGTCATTTCTGAGTAGAAATGTGGGGGATTACTATGGATTTCGTGAGTGGTCTCCCTCGGACTTCGAGGAAGTTTGATTCAGTTTGGGTTATTGTGGATCGGCTGACCAAGTCCGCGCACTTCATTCCACTATGTACATCTTACTTTTCGGAGTGGTTGGTAGGGATCTTTATTTGGGAGATTATCAGGTTACATAGAGTTCTAGTGTCTATTATCTCGGATAGAGGTACTTCACTTTTCAGTTTTGGAGGGTATTTTAGCGGGAGCTAGGTATGTAGGTAGAGTTGAGCACAACATTCCATCCTCAGACGGACGGACACTCCGAGTGCACTAGTCAGATTTTGGAGGATATGTTGCTGCTTGTGTTATTGATTTCGAATGTTCATGGGATGAGTATTTTATGCTTGCAGATTTTTCCTACAACAACAATTATCATTCGAGTATTCAGATGGGCCCGTATGAGGCGTTGTATGGTAGGCGGTGTAGATCTCATATTGGATCGTTCTAGCCCGGCGAGGCTAGATTGTTGGGGACTAAGATGGTTCAAGATGCTTTAGAAAGGGTGAAGCTGATCCAGGAGAGACTTCGTATAACACAATCGCGCTAGAAGAGTTATGCAGACCGAAAGGTTCGTGATGTGTCATATATGGTAGGTAAGAAGGTCTTGTTGAAGGTTTCGCCTATGAAGGGTGTTATGTGGTTCGGGAATAAAGGGAAGCTGAGCCCGAGGTTCATTAGGCCTTTTCAGATACTCAGGATGATTAGAGAGGTGGCATATGAGCTTGCTTTTCCACTTAGCTTCTCTAGTATGCATTCAGTATTCCATGTGTCTATGCTCCGAAAGTATGTTGGGGACCCGTCTCATGTGTTGTATTTCAGCACGTTTCAGCTGGATGGTGATTTGTCATATAATGTGAAGCCGGTGGCTATTCTGGGTCGACATGTTCCAAAGTTGAGGTCCAAGAATATTGCTTCAGTGAAGGTGCAGTGGAGAGGTCGGCCCGTGGATGAGGCTACTTGGGAGACC
This sequence comes from Nicotiana noctiflora, assembly GCA_032618575.1. Classification (NCBI taxonomy): domain Eukaryota; kingdom Viridiplantae; phylum Streptophyta; class Magnoliopsida; order Solanales; family Solanaceae; genus Nicotiana; species Nicotiana noctiflora. The sequence continues at coordinate 80,677 of JASVEL010008136.1, read as the reverse complement.
GAGCAGGAGATGCAGAGTAGATATCCCCACCTATTTGAGACTCCAGGTATGTTTCTTGACCCACTCGAGGACGAGCATTTGTTTTAGTTCGGGAAGATGTGACGACCCGACCTGTTGTCACGTGAGTTACCGCCCCATCTTCCCCATATTATGTCCCTCTATGATTTAATATCAGTATTTGAGTTGATCGGATAGAGTTGGATTGGTTTCAGTTGGAAATGAGGCGCTTAGCCTCTTAGAAGGACACTTGTTGTGGAAAAGTCAAACGGATGTTGACTATGTAGTTAGAGGGATCGAATGTGAATTCTGGCGGTTCTGTTAGCTTCAGGGGATGATTTGTGACTTAGGAGTGCGATCGAAATTGAATTTGGAGGTCCGATGTAGATTTAGGCTTAAATTGGCGAAGTGAATTTTGGTTGACTTCGGTTGATAGGAAAGATTTTGATACGAGGGTTGGAATAGAATTCTGAGAGTTTCAGTATCTTCGTTAGGTAATTTTGGATATGTGTGAAAAATTTCAGGTCATTCGGACGTCGTTTGGTTGGATTTTGTATCGAATGTGAGTTTTAGAAGTTTAAAGAAATCTTAGGCTTGAATCCGTGGTGAATTGATGATTTTTGTATTGTTGGATGTGTTTTGATGATTGTAAAAAGTTTTTATGATGTTTTGGAGTAGGTTGGTATTTTTGGTTGAGGTCCCGGGGGACTAGGGGTGATTCCGGGTGATCAAACGGAAGAAAAATGGTTTGGAATGTTTCAGAAAATGCAACAGCAGTTGCAGACTAATTTTAGTCATCGCGTTCGTGTTGAAGCTGTCGCGTTTGCGTAGGTATGGAGTTTGGAGTATTTGCTTTGCGTGAAGGGTAACACATTCACGTAGGCCTGTGAGGTTGGACATCGCGTTCGTGGGAGAGGGCCACGCGTTCGCGTAGAAGAGGTAAGGGGCCAGCTTATTTTTGTTCAGTGCGTTCGCGTTGGGTGGTACGCGTTCGCCTAGTAAAGGAAAATTTGGCATCGCGTTCGCGTGTTCAGTTATGCGTTCGCGTAGAGTAAAAGATGGCCCAGTGGATTTTGTTAGTCGCGAACGCGGGAGGACCCACGTGTTCACGTAGAAGGAAAATCTAGGCATCAGTATGGTTTGTAAGGATATTTCATCCGCGACCTATCTCATTTTTCCTCCATTTTTTACACCTTCTTGAGAGATTGTTGGTAGATTTTGAAGGGGATTTTGACGGGAAGTGATTGAAGGTAAGTCTCATGGCCTAGAAACACCATTTAATTGAAGATTCATCCTTTATTCTCAGAATTTGGGTAAAAATACAAAGAAATTAGGGCTTGGTTTTTGGAATGTAAATTTGAAATTTGAAGGGGAATTTGAACTCCGATTTTGTTGAATTTGATATGTAAGGACTCATGGCGAGACGAGGAATCTGGTGATGTGAATTTCATATTTTTTCGAGAAGCGGGCCCAGTGCTTGGGTTTTGCCAACTTCGTATTTTTAGGTGTTTTTTGAGTTCTTTCAATTGGGTTATGTCCCATTAGCTTATTATAACCTATTTCTTGTGGTTTTGGTTAGATTCTACACTCGAGGAGGTCGATTTGCAAGGAAATCACAAGGCGAGCTAGGATTCTGGCCGGTTTGAGGTGAGTAATGGTTATGAATGATATACTGAGGGTTTGAAACCCCATATTTGCACTATGCGGTGCTATGTTGAGATGAAATATACACCGTGTGATGAGCGTGGTGATGTTATTGCTGGGGATTCGGACTTGGTCCATCCTGATTGATGACTTACTGTACTTTTTGACTGAGACTGAGCTTATATCTGTATATTTTGGGCTAATTGCCATGTTTGGGGCCTTGTGCCGATCTGTAGAACCCTTAGGGAGCCTGTTGCACTAATTGAGAAACTTTACCAGTTGAATACATACTCTTAGTTATGTCCTTAACTTTAAACATAAATGAACCAGTCTTAGCAATTTGCACATTGAATGAGAAGTACCTAGGGTTGAATACCCTGTCTTAGCTGAGTGGGCCCGATAGCCAAGTCTATATTGACTGAGAGGGGCCAAGGACCCCATAGTGAGGGTATTTGATATATACCAGATCGGGTTGCACGACGCAACAGTATACACATATACATGTATTGGATCGAACTGCATGCCGCAGTAGTATATAATATATGGATCTGATTGCACGCTGCTGTGATATATTATATGGAACGGACTACACGCCGTTGTGATATATTATATGGATTGGACTACATGCCGCAGTGATATATTATATGGATCGGACTGCACGCTACAGTATTTTAGCGTTTGGGATGAAGGAGCCCCTCCGGAGTCTGCACATTCCCCTAGAGAGCACAGTCGACTATATTTATTGGATCGGGCTGGGCGCCACAATATTATATATTATATTAGATCAGGTTGCACATTACAACAGTATTAGGTGTGGATCGGGCTGCGTGCCACAGTAGTGTTAGTAAATTTGTCGGGCAGTTAGGGGATTTTTACCAATTTCCCTGCTTAGCACATATTTACTACGTTTACTGTTGATTATAGAACTGTTTAGTATTCTTATAGGATTTCTTATTTTCAGTTGTTATTTATTGCTATTACTCACTGAGTTGGAGTACTCACTTTACTCCTTGCACCCTGTGTGCAGATACAAGGATCTCGGAGGCTTAACTGAGATTACTTGTTGTTGCCCAGTTCAGTATCGGAGTCATCGAGGTAGTTGCCGACGTCCATAGGACCCGACTGCTCCTCTTATCTTTCCTTTACTTGTGTATCTAGATTTCTTTTGTATATGATATTGATCAGTTGTATCTATAGGCTCTGACTTGCGACACCAGATCTGTTGTGGGCTGTTATTACTATTATTGTGGTTTCTTCACTAATCCTATTATTATCAAATTGAGAGTTTATACTTAATTGGTATTTTAAGTAAATGACTGGGTTGGAAATGTTCAAATTGTCGGGGTTGCCTAACAAGGTGTTGGGCGCCATCACGACCGGGGTTTGGGTCATGATACATGCATTCCATGGTGTTCTCACGAAACATATATTTTTAGTTTTTCTAATTAATTAAATTAAATATTATTAATTTGGAACATCTATATATATATATATAAATCATTTTTACAATATTGGTTATATATGATTAAAATTGCTCGCTCACAGCTTTTACTCTCTAACGTTCACTTTCTCAATGTCACTTTGCCAGCAATCCTTTCTGGTGCTCCTTTTTCCAGCGAGCCACAGAGTCCCCCCATCCTTTCTCTTCTCTTCTCTTCCCCCTTCTTCTCTCCCTCACCCTCTCTTGCTTTTCCTTTAGCTTCTCTTTCCCTCTCGCCTACTGTTCCGATCGGCGCCGGCAGCTTTCCGGCGACCACCGGTGACGACGTTGCTTCCTCCTTTATTTCCCTCTATCTCCCCTCTCATCTCCCTTTTCTTCCCTCTTTTTTTATCCTCCTCGCTATCCCCTCCCATACCCCAACGATCTCCTGATCCCATCCCCTTTCTTCACTTTTAACTTCCCGTTGAACCGTGCTGCCCAACATCCAGTAGTAGTAGATGCAGCGGGACCGTCTCTTTTTTGTCTCCTTGTTTTTTTGTACAGGTCAATCAGAGTAGTGCCTGGGGTTCACGGAGGCGGCGATTTCAGCAGTGCAACTAGCGGCAGTGGTGGTGCTTGGCGACAACCGACGTCGAGTCATATTATCAAGTTCTTTCCATCGGTAGTTGGTACCTCCTGCTTTCTCGTCTCTTACCTTATGCTACTTAAGTTGTGACTATTTAGGTAGCACCACTTCAAGCATATTTTTAGAACACCTGTAGTTGCTTCCTGTTTTTTCCTAGGTATACCTGTAGGTATAGTGGCTGTGGTCTGGGATGGTAAAGTAGGGTCATGTCCTCGAGGGGTGCCGGGGGTGAGGAACGTTGTGGGAAGGGGGCCAGTAGATGGGACGAGAGGCAAGAAGGGTAAGGGGAGAGAGGGAGCCCGTAGACTGAGGATCGGATCATGGAACATATGCACGCTGACGGGTAAATCTATTGAGCTAGAAAACATTCTCCAGAAGAGGAAGGTTAAAATAGCATGTGTCCAGGAGACTAGGTGGGCAGGATCGAATGCTCGAAATGCGTACAGGTATAAGTTATGGTACTCTAGAGTCATGAGGGGTAAAAATGGAGTGGGTATCTTGGTGGACAAGAATCTTAGAGAGTCTGTGGTGGAGGTTAGGCGAGTGAATGATAGACTAATGTTTATTAAGTTGGTGATCGGTGATTGCACCCTCAATGTAGTGAGCATTTACGCGCCGCAAGCGGGTTTAAATGAGGAGGTCAAGAGGCGTTTTTGGGAGGGTTTGGACGAGGTTGTTCGTAATATTCCACCCACTGAAAGGTTATTTATTGGAGGGGATTTTAATGGCCATATTGGGTCAAATATGGGTGGCTATGGCGAGGTGCATGGTGGCTTTGGAGTTGGGGTTAGGAACGGAGGAGGTACTTCACTACTAGACTTCGCCAGGGTTTTTGAGCTGGTGATTGCAAACTCGTCTTTTTCGAAGAGGGAGGAGTACCTGGTTACTTTCCAAAATTCAGCGGTGAAGACTCAGATTGATTACTTTCTCCTCAGAAGGTGTGATAGAGGCTTGTGCAAGAATTGCAAGGTTATCCCGGGAGAGACCCTCGCGACTCAATATAAGCTTTTAATAATGGATGTCGGTATTATGTTGAAGAGGAAGAAGAGGTATGCTCGGGGTAGACCGAGGATTAGATGGGGAACCTTAACCAATGATATAGCCCAAGAGTTGGAAGAAAAGTTATCCGCTATGGGAGCTTGGAGGAGTAGTGGTGACACAAGCACTATGTGGTGAACAACGGAGAACTATGTGAGGCAGGCGGCAAGAGAGGTGCTAAGGGTATCGAAGGGTTGTTCCGGCAGGCACCAAGGCGACTGGTGGTGGAATGACGTAGTCCAAGGTAAAGTGAGGGTGAAGAAGGTAGCGTACGTAAAGTGGTCAGGGAGCATAAATGAGGAGGAAAGGAGAGCGAATAGAGAGAGGCACAAGGTGGCAAGGAAGGAGGCGAAGCTGGCGGTCACGGAGGCCAAGAATGCATCGTTTAGCCGCCTATATGAAGAATTGAGGGAGAAAGGTAGGGACCGGAAGTTGTTTCGGCTGGCTAAAGCGAGGGAGAGGAAGGCCCGGGATCTGGACCAAATTAGGTGCATCAAAGACGAGGAGGGTCGAGTATTGATGGAAGAGTCCCAGATTAAGTAGAGATGGCAGATGTACTTTTATGGTCTTTTGAATGAGGAGAGGGACCGAGATATAGCGTTAGGGGACTTGGGGTATTCGGGGAGGCGTTGAGATTTTAGATATTACAGGCACATTGAGGTGGAGGAGGTCGTGGGGGCTTTCGCAAGATGAGCAGGGGTGAAGTGACTGGGCCAGATGATATCCCGGTTGAGTTTTAGAAGTGTGTGGGTAAAGCAAGATTGGAGTGGTTGACTGGGTAGTTCAATGCCATTTTTAGGACGAAGATGATGCCGGATGAGTGGAGGTCAAGTACAGTGGTACCGTTGTATAAGAATAAAGGTGATATCCAGTGTTGTAACAATTATAGGGGCATCAAGTTAATTAGTCATACCATAAAAGTCTTGGGAGAGGGTGGTGGAGGCGAGGGTGAGGAAGACAGCGTCTATTTCCGACAATCAGTTTAGGTTCATGCCAGGTCGCTCCACTACAAAAGCTATCCACCTTAGTATGAGGATCGTGAGCAATACAGGGATAGAAAGAGTGATCTGCACATGTTGTTTATCGACTCGGAGAAAGTGTATGACAAGATCCCCAGGGAGGTGCTCTGGAGATGTCTTGAGGCAAAGGGTGTGCCGGTAGCCTACATAATAGCAATCAAAGACATGTACGATGGGGCTAAGACTATGGTTAGCACTGTGGGAGGCGACTCAGAGGACTTTCCGGTTGTTATAGGATTATACCAAGGCTCTTTGCTTAGTCCGTTCCTATTTGCCTTGGTGATGGATGCATTGACTCGCCAGATTCAAGGGGATGTGCCATGGTGTATGTTATTTGCTGATGACATAGTTCTAATTGACGAGACGAGGGTTAGTGTTAACAAGAGATTGGAGGTTTGGAGACAGACCCTCGAGTCTAAGGGTTTTAAATTGAGCAGGTCTAAGACTGAGTACCTGGAGTGCAAGTTTAGCGCTGAGCCGAGGGAAGTAGCCATTGACGTGAGGCTTGGATCACAGGTCATCCCCAAGAAAGATAGCTTCAAGTATCTTGGGTCGATGATCCAAGGGGACGGTGAGATCGACGAGGATGTCACGCACCGTATAAGAGCGGGCTGGATGAAGTGGAGGCTTACATTGGGAGTCTTGTGTGACAAGAAAGTACCACAGTTACTCAAAGGTAAGTTTTATAGAGTTGTGGTTAGACCGGCCATGTTGTATGGGGCAGAGTGTTGGCCGGTTAAGAACTCCCATATCTAGACGATGGAGGTAGCAGAGATGAGGATGTTGAGGTGGATGTGTAGGCACACTAAGATGGACAAGATTAGGAATGAGGATATTCGGAAGAAGGTAGGCGTGGCACCTGTAGATGACAAGATGCGGGAAACGAGACTTAAATGGTTCAGGCATGTGCGGAGAAGAAGCCTTGATGCTCCGGTGAGGAGGTGTGAGTGGTTGGTCATGATGGGCACGAGGAGAGGTAGAGGGAGGCCTAATAAATACTGGGGAGAGGTGATCAGGCAGGACATGGCCCGACTGCAAATTTCTGAGGACATGGCCCTTGATAGAAATGTTTGGGGGTCAGGTATTAGGGTTGGAGGGTAGGGGTAGTGGAGCTTTGCGCACTTTATTCCGGGGTTGAGGAGGGGTTGGATTAGGATTGATCTTAGATATCCTGGAGTCTATGTTGAATTCATTTTATCCTTGATCTATCTTAGCATCGGGCCTTAGTTTATGGTTAATGTCATTGCATGTCATTTATTTGTTGGTTGTTATGCTTTTGTTACTATTATGGTTTCGACTAAAGTGACTAATGAATTGTCTTCTTCTCTTTTCTTTTTTTTTTCCTGAGCCGAGGGTCTTTCGGAAACAGCCTCTCTGCCCTTTTGGGGTAGGGGTAAGGTATGCCTACATATTACCGTCCCCATACCCCACTTTGTGAGATTTTACTAGGTAGTTGTTGTTGTTATATATGATTAATAATTAATGTATATTCAAGAAAAAATATGCATCTTAAATAAAGAATTCAATATTAAGGTAAAGAAATTTGTATTATACCTTAGTTAAACGTACGCCAAGCTCGTAGCCATGGCAAAAGGAAGAGGTAGAGGAAGGGGAAGACCTCAGAAATGCCCATTATCAGCACTAGAAGCAATATTAACTACGAATCAGCCATTAATAGAAAATTCCTCCATTAACCACTCCGCCTGCTTCACTTCAGAGTTCAGCTCAAAATTCATATCTCAGTAAATGAGCAGCTGCATGTGAAATTGGAATAACTTCAAGTCAATCAAGCCTAGCTAAGAAGCTAGATTTGACAATTAAATCTCCTAAAGAAGTAGTTTCAGAAAGGATGGAAGTGCAATCCAATAGAATAGTAACTGTGCAGATTCCAATCTAGATACATAGTGACCTAGCTGATAAAGAGGATGTTCCGGTAATGAGAAATGATCAAAAAGAGAATGTTAAGGCCCCATGGGCAACACTCGTCCAGAGAAAAAAATTTGCTTCTAATGGTATGTCACTCTCATACATACCACCATTGTTAGTAGATGGTGAACCTATGGTCCAATTAGGCAAGGTAGAGGTAGAAGAAGACGAATCTAAATGGAAATGTGCTTTGAGTGCGTATATCTTAGGGGATGGACTAGGGTATAATGTGATGAAAAGATATATTAGTATTCACAGGTCTCATGTTCCAAAACCTGATCTATTTTACCATGAGGAAGGCTACTATATAATCAGATTTAAGAATATGGATGATGCTCATGAAATCCTTTGTGTAGGACCTTATTCCATCGCTAGTAAACCTATCATTCTAAAGCCATGGACCCCGAATTTTGATTTTACAAAGGAATTCCCTAATTCCATTCCTTTGTGTGCTAAATTCCCTATTTCATGTTGTGGTGTAGGATCCTTAAGTAGAATAGCAAGTGTGATTGGGAAGACTATATTTGCTGATGAAAATACAACAAAACATACTAGAATCTCATATGCTAGTATGCTTATTGAGGTTAATGTTATTAAGGAACTACCAAGTGAAGTGTGGGTGATGGAACCAAATGGGAAAAAGTACCTACAGAGTGTAACATATGACTGGAAACCTGCCTACTGTGAGAAATGCGTAGTAGTGGGACACAGATGCTCAACTCATATCAAGACTGGTATTCAAATGCCTCCTAAGAAGGATAAAGTTACTCAAGAGTGTAGAACTAAAGTACCAGCTCCTACTAACCAAGTCGAGTCTGCACAGATTCAAAAGCAGGAAGGCCAGCAAGATACTAGTATCAAGATAGCTAAAATTCAGTAGACTAAAGAGAAGACTAAACCAAAAGATGATCATAATAATGCAGGAAAGGAAGATAAAGGGAAAGCAATACAGAGTCCAAAGCTGAACATTGTAAATTTTCCTCCATTAAACACATATTCTTGTTAAGAATAGATTTGATCCAGTGTTTAATAGCAAGCATGACATTCCACCTAGTGATAGAGGTAGAACGAGTAATCAATGATGAAGTGGTTATTCTGGAACATCCGGGGTGCGAAGAAAAGATATAAGAAAAAGGAAGTTAGAGAATATATTAGAAGTGATAGAATAAAGTTGGTAGGACTAGTGGAAACCAAAGTTAAAGCAGAAAATACTAAAAAATATCGAAGTATACTACATCTGACTGGGATATATTGACTAACTACATAGAAGCTAATAATGATAGAGTGTGGCTGTTATGGGACACTAATCACCTCATGGTTACTAGAGTCAGAGATGACCCTCAAATGATCCACTCTCTAGTACAAAGCAGAAAAAGGGATATAAAATGTTATCTAACTATTGTCTATGGATTTAATGGGCTGGAACAAAGAAGAGAATTATGGAAGAATCTTCAACAAATTGCTACAACTGTTACTAGCCCATAGTTGGTTGCAGGTGACTTTAATGCTATGTTACATGCAAATGATCGATTGTCTTGTAACCCAGTTAGCTTTGTAGAAACTCAGGATTTCAGCTTATGTCTGCAGCAAACAGCTTTATCTAAACTACCTCGTCATGGTGAATATTACACTTGTACAAACACACAACCTGGAGTTGATAAGGTTAGTAGCAGAATTGATAGAGTTTTTTTTGAAAATTATGAATGGATGATGAACTGGAATCATGTGGAGACAATCTATAATCTTCCTCAAATATCAGATCATGCCCCTATGATGTTAACTCTAGCAAGCTCATCTTGGACTGGTAAAGTAACATTTTGATTCTTCAATGCATGGGCTCATCACCAAGAATTTACTCAAATAGTGATTAAAGTTTGGAATACAAAGAAATCTACTAGTACTATGAAATTTGTATGGTGCACATTGAAGGTATTGAAATCTCCCTTAAAAGCTTTGAATTTAAGGAGTTTAAAGGAATTAAACTGAGAATTGAAGATGCTAGAATGGACCTTAAAGATATTCAATAACAACTCTCAAATAAGTACTCAAACAGTTTATTGAAAAGGGAGAAAGAAATTCCACTTAACTTGGAGAACTGGTCTATGATTGAACAGAATATCCTACAGCAGAAGGCAAGAGCTAAATAGATCCAACTAGGAGATGCTAATACCAAATATTTTACAGTTGTTATGAAAGATAGATAAAAAGGGAAACAGATAAATAAAATCACTACAAGGTGTGGAGATAGAGTTACTGATCCCGAAGGCATTAAAGAAGAGATATTGGATTTCTACAAGTCTCTTATGGGATCAACAACATGATCACTTCCAGCATAAACAGAATGTACATGTCCAATGGTCCCAGACTAACTTAACAACAAAAAAGAGATCTATGTACAGATGTTACTGATAAGGAAATTCTGGAGAGCCTCAAAGCTATTGGAGATGATAAGGCACCTGGTATTGATGGCTACAATATTGTCTTTTTTCAAGAAATCATGGAGCATTATTAGTAAACAAGTTATAGATGCTATTACGGGATTCTTCCTAACTTCTAAGATGTATAAGCCAATCAACTGCTCCAACATCACTCTAGTACCTAAAGTTGCTAAACCTGCTACAATCAAAGAATATAGGCCAATTGCATATTCTACAGTGTTATATATAGTGGTCTCAAAGATTCTAGCTACTAGACTTCAAAAGAACATGACATATATAATCTTTGAATCTCAAGCTGGTTTTGTTCCTAGTAGTAAATTGCAGATAATGTAATTTTGTCCCATGAGTTAGCAAAGTCCTATACTAGAGCCCAAATTTCTCCTAGGTTCATAATTAAAATAGACCTCCAAAAGACTTATGATTCAGTTGAATGGATATTTTTACAACAACTGATGGAAGAGATTGGTTTTCCTAACAAATTTATAAAGTAGATCACGGAATGTATCAAATTAGTTAACTACACTATGCTAATTAATAGAGAAACTACTAAACCTTTTGAAGCTTCTAAGAGTCTTAGACAAAGAGATCATATCTCACCTTTCTTGTTTGCTATTGTTATGGCGTACTCGAGCAGATCATTCATTGAAATAGGAAAGGATAAGCTGTTTTAATATCATCCTAGTTGAAACAAATTGGGCATAACTCACATGAGTTTTGCTAATGATCTTCTTATTCTTTCTAGAGGTGATCTTACTGCTATATCCACCTTGTACCAATACTCAGCTCTCAAATGCATCTAGATTACAAGCTAATATGGGTAAAATCTCAGTGTATTTTGGGGGAGTGAATCAGGATGTTAAGCGGTAAATTTTGAAGTATCTTGGATTTGTACAAGGGGAGTTGCCTTTTAATTATTTAGGCATTCCTTTGTTTTCCAAGAAAATAACATTGATCCAATGGCATCCCTTAACTTATAGAATCACAGGAAAGATTTCATCTTGGACAGTAAAAAGCTCTCTTATGTTGATCGAATATAGTTAGTCAAATCTGTCATTTTTGGTATTTATGCATATTGGGATCAACTATTTATTCTAGTTACGAAACTGTTAAAGATGATAGATGCTATATGTAGAAACTACATCAGATAGTAATACTATTACCAGAAAGAGCTATGTGGCATGGGACAAAATATGTACTCCAAAATCGACTGAAGGTATGAATATCATTAATGTGATGCTCTAGAACAAGGCTGTAATTGCTAAGGTGTCATGACCCTAAATCTTGATCCGGTCGTGATGGTGCCTCTCATGAAGGCAAGGCCGGTGACATATTACCATTGCAATCTTAAGCAATAAAATAATAAGTATTAAGTCGTAAACATGATAAAATCTCAAAAACAAGTTGTTAATAGTATAATTTGCGGAAAAATAAACCCAACACAGCCCGATACCGTGGTGTCACTAGTCATGAGCATCTACTAAGGTCTGAATATAACTAGAGTAAAAAATATACTAAATACAATCTAATGAAATTGAGAGGGAGAAAAGCAATGTTGCGAAAGTCGGGCAACTACCTTGCAAAACTCCAATGACTCTGCCTCTAAGCAACTAATACCCGTTACCGATTCAAAAATATCTGAATCTGTACACAAGGTGCAAGAAGTAAAGTGAGTACTTCCAACTCAGTGAGTAATAAAAATAAAAGAAGACTAAGTGAAAGGAAATTACGAAGAGTACATCAATATATTGTATAGAATCAGTACAAAACCAGTATGAAAACAATGAGTTGTGAATTCTCTTAAGCACTTTAGCTTAGTTTAAACTTCTTTTCAACTGGCTTTCCAACAGTTAAGCATATGAATGCAAGCAATTAGAACAGATAAACATAGAAGATCCTCCCCTCGGACACAATTAAACAGGTATATGGTAGGTAAATAAGAAAGATAAGTACATAAAGGTTCGCACCTCGGGCGCAATGTCAACAAATCCGCCCCTCGGGCTATATCTTAGAACAATACTAGCCCTCTTGCTATATTTTATAACCATACCAGCCCCTCGGGTTATATCTCACACACAATAGGTACCCGCACTCAGTGAGGATGTGCAGACTCCTGGAGGGCCCCCTTACGGCCTAGGCGCAATATCAAGCCATCTATCAATATCAAGCCACCTCGTGGCACAAAATCTCAAGCCCTCGACCACATTATCATAATTAGTATATATCGATCTCAGGCCCTCGACCTCATTATCATAATTAGTATATAACTGCTACGATGTGCAACCCAGCCCAAAAGTATCCTCACAATAGAAGCCCTCGGGCTTACTCAGTCAGAATCTCATAAGCCCATCGAGCATCCGTAAAATATGAATCTCAGTTCAAATATCTTTGAAAATATCAAATAGTGTGTTTAAAATAGAATAAAATAGCAGTGTTTTTAGTATAGTGAAAATATAGCATGCCTGAGCACAAGTATGAAATCAAACAGTGAGGAAAATATCATTAACAATCCTCTAAGGGTTCAAACAGTTGGCACGAACCCAAATATGGCATTTAGCCCAAAGTATAATAATAAAAAAATTAGCTGCCTATTATATAGAAATATAGTCATTCAGGATGGCTAAGTCACAATCCCCAACGGTGCACGATCCCACACTCGTTATCTTGCGTGTGCTTCACCTCTATATAGCACGACGTTGTGCAATCTGGGGTTTCATTCCCTCGGAACAACATTTAAAATTATTACTCACCTCAAACTAGCCCCAAAAGCTACGCTGCACACGCTTGCCTCTCGATCCAACTTCCGAGTGCTCCAAATCTACAAAGTTCATATTTTTATCATCAAATTATACTAAATGAATGAATTTCAATTGGAAATATCGATTTTAAGCACAAAACCCAAAATCAGTCAAAACCCGATCCTTGGGCCTATATCCCAGAATTGGACAAACTTTATACTAAAATGTTCTTCATCATCTCACGAATCCGTACATATAAAGAACTCGAAAATCGGAGTTTACTTTACCCCTCAAATCATTCCTAGAAGGTCTCGTAACCTCAAGCCCTAACTCCTCCTTTTTCACGTTGAAATCATCAATCAAAACCCCAAAAATGAATATGGATTCATGAAATATAATCAAAACCCAGTAGAGAATACTTACCCCAATCTATATGGCGATTAATCGCCCAAATTCGAGCTCCCCAGCTCAAATTATGACTGAATGAACACCAGTTTTATATATTTTTTTACCATCTATTCTACCTTGTTTCTCATGCCAAACGATTCCAAAACCCGTATCTTATTCCTCCAATGGATTTCTTGTGAAATTATAGTCAAGTTAGGCTTTTAAATCACTCAATTTGACCATATAATAAAGGAGATATGTAGGTTTTAATATTTGCAAATAGTGCAGATTTTTAAATACGCCATTGGTGGCAATTTCGTAATTAAACTGAAAAAAAATCTGGCAACCTGATTTTTAGTAAGATGACCATAAAATTCTCATACGATGTCTAAATTCAACGATTCTTTTTGCTACAGGCCCGTAATTACGATACAAATCTAGTGCTTCAATAAAAAAAAAAAGAAATTGGAGCTCATTTGTTCAATATGATATCATTTATACTTGAAAAAATGGTATCGAAACATAAGAAAAACGAGCGCAACATAACCCAAACCTATCCGAAACTCACCCGATACCCTCGAAACCTCAACCAAACATGCCAACATATACCATAACGTCATTAAAACTTGTTCCAACCTTCGAAACACTCAAAACAACATCAAAATACCAAATTTGCATCGGATTCAAGCCTAAGAATTTTGAAATCTTCTAACTTACATTTTTGATTTAAAAAAAAACAACCAAACCATGTCCGAATGACCTGAAATTTTGCACACACGTCACAAATGACACAATGGACCTACTCCAATTTCTGGAATTCCATTATGACCCCTATATCAAAATCTCACCTTTTGACTGAAAAACGCTAAAATTCCAATATCGCCAATTCAAGTCTAAATCTACTCCGGACCTCCAAAACACATTCCGATCATTCTCCTAAATCCCAAATCACCTAACAGAGCTAACTAAATAATAAAATTCCAATTCGAGATCATATGCTAACAAGTCAAAACTTTCAAATTTTTAAGCTTCAAACTGAGAACTGTTCTTCCAAATTCATTTTGATTATCCTTAAAACCAAAATAGACGATTTAAATAAGCCATAATTGGGCTAGTCATGCCCAAGAACTATAGAGCAAACAGTAAAAGCACAAAAGGACTAGTCGGGTTGTTACATTCTTCCTCACTTAAACATACGTTCGTCCTCGAACGTGTCCAGAGTTGTTCCAAAAGCCAACCAATCGCCGAATAACCTAACCACGTATATACCCGGGGGTGATCCCACATCACTCTATCTCATATAGGTCTGATAATACATTGTAACTGAAATTTCACAATCCAATCTAGCCCATAAACCATAGAACCATATTTCCACTTCTGAAATCATCAATACGACCAAAATCTAATATTAATACTATGAATAAGTCCGAATAAGCTCTAACAAACCATATCTTTAACCTCAGGTGCAATTAAATGATATACCACATAACTCAAACACTAGTAGCGATAGTTTCTGATCACAACAGTTGCACACAACAACCGAATATCGATAGAAAATCTCTTATCGATTAAAGTCTCATTCCGTCACTTTCGTGTACTGCCAATGATAAATGAAACACGCAATAAGACATAACCATTTCTTATATCAACCATTCATGAAGCCACTTCGCCGTTGCCAAGGACCATCGCAAATGTTTGAGCCAAACTTCGATATTATCCTTCCCACATGCTGAAATCGAATCAGTTTGTACTCGTTTCAGATCCAGGAGATCTCATCTAATCCAACACCACTACTCTGGTGACATAACACATCAATACAATCTAAAGCCATAACTCATGCAATCCGTGCACCAATAAACAACAATCTGAATGTACTCCAATCATGAAGACGACTCGAACGGTTGTACCTTCAACTCACCAGTACCACCATAACAAAATGCTGAGAACCCATCACACGTCGTAGAAACAGAATATGAGAATCTAACCCGAAGGTTCATACCTCCACATAACTTCTCTACAATGGGCGACCCTATCCAAACACTGGTCCACATGAAACACCTCAAGTCACTATGCTCAAAATAGACAACCACGCGTAATTTGATGTCTGGAACTAAAACAAATCATCATACCCACGGTGAAGAAAATAACATACACCACACAAACCCGAAAGGACATAGCTGATACGCCATTCACCGAGAAATACCCAATTACTCTACCAGCTCAAATTCCACTATGAAACCCCAATAGAACCGCACCATATGTGCCTATAACCAACAAATCATAATGGCTCGCAACACAGAAAGGTAACTCATAGATCTCCCTAGATTACTAATAAGATCAATAATAATCGAATCAACACATCCCTCAACATTACAACTCGGAGCCAACCAAGCCGACTAAAGATAGAACATACATCCATATTGGCCTGCCCACGAACCCCTTATCAGGGAAACCCTGAAGTTGTTCCTTCAACTCATTTAACTAGGGGTGTGCATTCAAATCATTTTATCGATTATTTGTTATCGAAGTCGAAATTGAAAAAGTTGAAACCTTATTGAAACGATAACGATAAGCATATGTATAAATCGATAATCAATAATCGATAAGTAATTACCGATAAGGTTCAAAATCGAATTGATAAATCGAATGCATACCCCTAGAGTATAGACACTTTTAAAATGAGTAATTACCTATTTGTGTAGACTAATATAACATACATAATGTATATATATTATGCTATTATTTTGAAAGAGGCTATACAATATCATTTTTCCTAATCTATACTCTTTCATTTACCCTAAGTCATTTACCCTATTATTTCCTCTACCACATTTAAGGAATAATCATATTTAAAGATCAAGGGAATGAAGTTCAAATTAATAGAAAACAGAATTAGCCGTGATGATTTATTTTGTTTTGTTTTGTTTTTTATACCGTTGGAGTGTCGGTGACATACATTTGATCCCTTACTTTAATTTTGTTGTATGTGCTTGTTGACACAATTTTGATGTTATAAATGGTATAACGTCTTATTTTAGCTTCCTTTTTTCCATATTAGTTAGGCGTGTTTATAGCGATATATTTTCCGTGGAATCCCGCAATTTTTCTTTCTGGTGTAATCGATAACCGAATCGATAAGCCCCCAAAATCGATAAATCAAAATTGAAAAAATCGAAACTTTATTGAAACGATAACGATAAGCATATATACAAATCAATTATTGATAAGTAATTATCGATAAGGGTCAAAATCGAATCAATAAATTGAATGTACACCCCCACATTTAACTCTATCGGTGCCATATGATACGACGCCTGACACCAAATCAATACCAAAATCAACAATCCGGTCCGACGACATGCACGAAAATAGGAAACACATCCGAAAAAATCCCTCATCACTGAAACTGAATCAATGGTAGAAGTCTCTATACTGACATACATCCCAAAAACCCAAGTAAGAAAAATAGTCATTCCCAGCCGTTCGCTGAATCTTCGAAATATAAAATCACCCTACTAGACCATAATCCATCGAACTTCGCCACTCAGTCTGTGGCGTTCTCAGCATAACCAACATCGTCGCCTTAGCGTAATAGTCTAGAATAATACGACACAGAGACAACCAATCTATACTCAATGTCCCTCAAATCCTCACTTACCAAGTAAAAAAAGATCCACTCGGGTCTCCATACCCCGATATTCGCTATACAATGCTAATACATGCGACCCACAACCACAACATAACCTATTTATGGGAACTCCTAGTCGCCATCTCTATATAGAACATGAATCGTCGTATCTGATCCCATCTATCCAAGTTCCTCTAATTTCACCTTCAACTTGATACTCCTTCTTGTTATAGCATCACAATTCCTCAACCTAGACTCACCACACGAGACCCAAGCATAATCTACACAGTTTTAGGCTCACAACCCGCTGAATACTCTTTTAAATGTTCCCAAAAGCACCACAATCAAAATACCTATCCTAAAAAGACTTCCTGCAAATCTGAAGCCATTACCTTCCTAATATTGATGTATAGAATCCCATAATTGATATAGAAATGACACAAGTCTTGACACCCCAGCACAAACCTCAGTTCCTAGACAAATCATACACTTGAAAATTTTCTAATTATTACATTACAATCTTGAACGCATTAGAACTATTCTCGAGAATTGTTCACTCTACTCAAACTGCAATTAGCCTCATCAAACGGAACGAACAACTAGTGCCTCATTAGCACTCTGACATTGCAGAATGTAACCTCATTCCAAAACAACCAAGCAACTTCCTGCTCTATGCACCGAGCAGTCTTTACCAACAACAACTCAATACATTCCGTGATTCTCACACACCTATGGAGCATACTATAACCTTTGTCAAGAATTTTCTTTTACTTGAGCCATCCTCGGTCTCAATCGTCGTAGGCCATAACTAATTCACCCGTACACCTCAACTGGAATCAACATAGCGCATAACCGTGGAGTCAACTAATCCATAGCAGACCCCCAGTTGGCTCGAAGCCATCGATCATAACAAACACAATAACGCATAATGCTTATACTCTACTACTACCAAACTACCATAGTGAGATTAAACTCGATCCTTCATAAACTCATAAAACACTGACGATCTAGTACATTAAATCTTCTGCAAATCTCGCATTCACCCTTGTAATAGTTAAGTCCACTCTCTTGAGCGACCTAAAATTTAAATTTCAACACGTATATTTCACTTGTAAATGAGATCTCCTAACAGACAACATAAAGATCACACAACTTCAAATCAATATGGAAATCAAGCACCTAATAGTTTTTCTATCCTACTTAGTACCCTTCTAGTCGCTTCTAAATCATATGAATATATCTCGCAATCACATCACACTCATCACGTAACTATCTAGCCATCATTTCTACTAATAGGGGCACTACCAAATATATAAGTTCTAAAGCATGACTCACATAATCAGCACCTCGGTCCTCAAGCTATAGGTGAAAATACAGCCGCAAGTCCTCCAAATTTGCCCAACATCAAACATACAGAGATCACATCTCGCCCCTCGATTAGGGAATCACAAGCCGTCGGTGCACATCTAATACTGAGCACTCATGCGCGCATACGAATGCGTAGAAGGAATTCCCAATGTTACTTTTCAAGCTGAATCAAGGACGCACGATAAGAATTCAAATATATAAAGTTTTTCCTAAAGGTTCTGCAGCCTCTCGAGGATAAATACAGACGTCTCTGTACAGATCTACGAGACTCTACTAAAACTGCTCATGACTCATAATACCTATGTAACCTAGGTTTTGATATCAGCTTGTCACGACCCTAAACCCTGACCCGATCGTGCTGGAGCCTCTCATGAAGACAAGGCCAATCGACACATTCCCACTCCAATCTTAAGCAATAAAATAATATGTATTTAGTCGTAAATCGGATAAATCTCAAAAATAAGCAATTAATAGTATAATTTGCAGAAAAATAAACCCAACATAGCCCAATACCGGGGTGTCACTAGTCACGTGCATCTACCAAGGTCCGAATATAGCTAGAGTAAAAGATGTACTAAATACAGTCTAATGAAATTGAGAGGGAGAAAAGCAGTGCTGCGAACATCGGGCAGCTACACTACTAAACTCCTATGACTCTGCCTCTGAGCAACTAATACATGCTACCGGTTCAGATGCACACAAGGTGCAGGGAATAAAATGAGTACTTCTAACTGAGTGAGTAATAAAAGTAAATGAAGAATAAGTGATAGGAAATCACGAAGAGTACATCAACATGTTGTATAGAAGCAGTACAAAACCAGTAAGAAATCAATGAAGTTGTGAAATGTCTTAAGCACCTTACCTCAGTTTAAACTTCTTCAAAAATGGCTTTTCAATAGCTAATCAATTGAATATAAGCAATTAGAATAGATAAGCATAGAAGATCCGCCCCTCAGACACAATTACACAATTAAATAGGTATATGATGGGTAAATAAGAAAGATAAGTACATAAAGGTTCGCCCTCAGGCACAATGTCAACAAATCCGCCCCTTGAGCTATATTTCAGAACAATACCTGCCCCTCGGGCTATATCTTAGAACCATACCAGCCCCTCGGGCTATATCTCAAATCACAATAGGTACCCGTGCTCACTGGGGATGTGCAGACTCCTGGCGAGGCCCCTTACCTCCTAGGTGCAATATCAAGCTATATCGTGGCATTATGAATAGGCTCTCGGACTCATCTCAATATCAAGCCACCTCGTGGCGCAGAATATCAAGTCCTCGGCCTAATTATCATAATGAGTATATCACTACTGCAGCATACAGATAGACCAAAAAGTATCCTCACAATACAAGCCCTCGACCTTACTCAGTCAGAATCTTATAAGCCCTTCGGACATTAGTAAAATATAAAGCTCAGCTCAAATATCTATGAAAATATCAATTAATGTGTTTAAAACAGAGTAACGTACTTGAGTTTTTAAAATAGTTAAAATATAGCATGCATGAGCACAATTGTGAAATCAAACAGTGAGGAAAATATCATTAACAATCCCCTAAGGGTTCAAACAGTTGGCACGAAACCCAAATATGGCATTTAGCCCAAAGTATAATAATATCAATTAATTAGCTCCGTTATACAGAAAAATAGTCATTCGGGATGGACTAAGTCACAATTCCCAATGGTTCACAACCCCACATTCGTCATCTAGCGTGTGTTTCACCTCAATATAGCTCTACACTGTGCAATCCGGGATTTCATACCCTTAGAACAATATTAAAAATTATTACTCACCTCGAACTAGCCTGATGTAATGACCCGGCCCTTCGTTACGGGAATTACCACCCCGTTACCTTGCATTTACATATTTTATGCTTTTATATCAGTGTTAGAGTTTATCGGGTGAGTTAGGAGTGATTCGGGTTGAATAAGAAGCAAATAGCCTTTTTGAAGGAAGCTTGAATATGGGAAGTCAACCTGGAGTTGACTATTAAGTTAGAGTGCTCGGAATCGTATTCTGATGATTCGACTAGTTTCGGGGGATCCTTTATGACTTAGGACAGCAATCAGAATCGAATTCGGAGGTCCGATGTAGTTTTAGGCTTGAATTGGCTAAAGTTGAATTTTGGCGAAATCCGAACGGTAGGTGAGATTTTGATCTGTGGGTCAGAATGGAATTCTGACAATTCCTGTAGCTTCGTTATGTGATTTTGGATATGTTTACAAATTTTCAAGTCATTCGGACGTCGTTTGATCGGGTTTTGGACTGAATGTTAGTTTCAGAAGTTTTGGAGAAACTTAGGCCTGTATCAGTGTGAAAATGGTGATTTTGATGTTTAGCATGGTGTTTTTGTGATTGGAACAAGTCCGTATTATGTTTTGGAGTAGGTTGGTGGTTTTCGTTGGGATCTCGGGGGCCTCGGGGTGGATTCGGACCATCATCCGGGCATTTTAGACTTTGAAAATCCTGTAGAAAATTGCAGGTCAGTGCAGTAGAAATTAAGCCTTTGCGTTCGTGTGAAGGCAGTCGCGTTCGCGAAGGCCAGGCAACCCAATGCATCGCGTTCGCGTGAGAGAGGGCCGCGTTCGCGTGAGGACCTACGCATTCGCATAGAAGAAGTCCGGCGGCTGGGGGAAATGAACTTTGCGGACACGTGACTGGGTGTCGCGTTCGCGATGAGTTAATTGAGCGTGGCATTGCATTCGCGTGAGACCCATCGCGAACGCGTAGAACAAAAATGCCTGGCAGTGAATTGAAAACCAGAACAGACCAGTCGCGGGATTATACACCAAAAACACAAATTTTGAGCCCTAGAGAGAAGAACTCACAGGAAAATGCTGGGACGGGTAATCGTCGGAGGTAAATTTCTTGACTCAAAAACGTAACTTTATGGTAGAATTAACATCAATCTTCATGCAATTGGGTAGAAACTGTGAAGAATTATGGTCTAGGTATTGAAAACGAATTTTTGAGTTTTGAAAGGACATTCGAACTCCAATTTCGATAAATTTTATATGCACAGACTCGTGGAGAGATGAGGATCGCGTTGGTATAAGTTTCTGCATTTTTTGGACAGCGGGCATGGGGTCGGGTTTTATCAACTTAGTGTATTTATGCGATTTTCATGTAAATTGAATTGGGTTATGTTTCTTTGACCCGAAAATGACATAATTATTGTGGTTTGAATAGATTCTACGCGCGAGGCAGCAAATTCTAAAGGAAAAGGCATTGCAGACGAGTCTACGACTGGCTAGAGGTGAGTAGTTTGTGTATATAGTAGCCGGAGGGTTCGAAACCCCGGCTTAGCACATTGTGACGCTAGTAGGGCGTGGCTCGCATACCGTGACAGGTGCGGGAATGATTGTGACTGGGGATTAAGACTTGGTCCATCCCGGATATGAATAATATGCTATTAGTGATGGAAAAACACTGTGTTTGACATATTTGTGGGCTGTAAGCCTTGTTTGGGGCCTTGTGCCGACCTGTAGTATCCCTAGGGGATAGTATATATATGTGATAGCTATACTTGCTTAATCACTAATCTCAGTCCTGGTTTTGATATCACAGTAATGAAATGCTAAGTCACCTGTTTTGCAAAAATTAAATAAAAGTTAAAGTATTTTCATAATTTATGAACTGGAATCTGGAAATAAGTAACTTGAGCTGTTTGTGACTTATCTGATTATTGTGGACTGAGCATGGATCGGGCTGCATGCCGCAACGGTTATTATGATATGAGTATTGGGCTGCACGCCGCAGCGGTATTTGCGCTTGGGCTGTAGGAGCCCCTCTGAAGTCTGTACACACCCCCAGTGAGCGCCGTTGATGTTAAATGGATCGGGATACACGCCGTTGTGGTTATGTGAAATGCATTGCATATTTATCTGTTGAATTATATATGATAATTGAGTTGAACTGATGTTGCTAGTTCGTAGGAGGATCGGACTGTAGTTTAGCTTCATATTGTGGTATTCTATGGATTTCCTAATTTCAGCTGCTTATATATATTTATTACTCACTAAGTACTTAGTACTCACCCCTACTCCCTGCACCTTTTGTGTGCAGATTCAGGTACTCAGGAGAAGTAGACGAGCATTTCCAGCTTTTGCAGTGTCATACCGACTTGCTGAGGTAGCTGCCGACGTTCGCAGAACCTAGCTTCTCATCCCTTTTTCAGTTGTTACTTTATATTCAAACTTTAGTGTTTCCATATAGTATTCTCTAATTTTGTTGGGTTTTGTTAGAGGCTCTAGACTTGTGACTCCGGATCTTTGGGAGTGTCAGTTGCTTTCGCACTTCTCAGTACTTTGTTCATTTTTATTATTATTGGAGTTCTTTGACTCATATGTTCTTTTGAGTTGTTCATTTGGGACTGATATTCATTGTAATAAACAATTGTTGGTCTGGCTGGCCTAGCTTAATTGTTGGGTGCCATCACGACCGGATTTGGATCGTGACAAGTTGGTATCAGAGCCTAGGTTACTAGGCCTCGCGAGTCATGAGCCGGTTTAGTAGGCTTTCGCGGATCGGTATGTAGATGTCCGTATCTATCCTCGGGAGGCTACAAAACTTTAGGAAAAACCACACTTTTCTTGGATTCATATCGCGCGGTTTGTGTTATCGTGAAACTAAACTTTTCCATATTCTATTCTCTCGCAGATGGCGAGAACACGTGCTAGCGGATGTGGCGGACGACCACCATTGGCACCCGGAGGCCGTAGTCATGGTAGAGGTAGGGCAGCAGCACCAGCACTTGCTGACCCACCAGCTGACCAGACTCGGGGTCAGATCCCAGTGCTAGTGGCCCAAGTTCAGGATCAGGTTCCAGCTGCAGGCACCCCAGCAGGTCAGGTTCAGGCACCGGTAGTGTCTATAGAGATACCTGGTCTTCAGGAGAATTTAGCACAGATTTTATCAATATGCACCGGCTTAGCTTTGGTGGTTGCAGCCTCTACTGCAGCAGCTTCATCACAGGCAGGGGGAGGGAAGGAAATCAGACCCCCGTGGATCGCACACCCGAGCCGGTGGTTCGGGGTATTCAGGTACCTGGGGCAGCTCCAGTTCAGCCAGCTGCACCCATTGCACCAGCCCCTGCTCATGTGGTTCCAGTTATACCTGACGATGAGCAGCATTGTCTGGAGAGGTTTGAGAGGCTACAGCCTCCGGCATTCAGTGGTGCTGAGGGCGAGGACGCCCAGGGTTTTCTTGATAAATATCAGCATATGCATCATACCGCGGGTATTCTGGAGTCCAGCGGTGTTGCTTTCACCACTTTTCAGTTCACAGGTGCAGCATTTCAGTGGTGGGAGGATTTTGAGAGGCATAGGCCCACTGGGGCAGCGGCCCTCACTTGGCAATAGTTCTCCACGGTATTTTTGGAGAAATATGTGCCTCAGTCCCAGAGAGAGGAGATGCGTCGTCAGTTTGAGTGGCTGAAGTAGGGGGATATGACGGTTACTCAGTATGAGATAAGATTCACACAGCTAGCCCGTCATGCCATGTGGATGATTCCGATGGACAGGGAGAGGATCAGGAGATTTATAGATGGTCTTATCTATCCCATCCGTATATTGATGACCAGAGAGAGAGTTTCGGCAGTTACCTTTGAGGAGGTGGTTTATGCTGCCCGTCATATTGAGACAGATCGCCGCAAAGAGCGTGAGGAGTGAGATACTAAGAGGCCTCGTGGTACTGGTAGTTACAGTGGTGCTCCGTCTAGGGGCCAGCCTCAGCATAGCAGGGGTCATTCTTTATGGTCTCATTAGTCTGGACGTGTAGAGTCCAGTGGAGTTTCATCAGATCGTGGCCGTCAGGGCCATCAGGGTCATCAGGGTCAGCAGGGTCGTCAGCAGAGTCAGCCTACATTGAGTGCTCTTACAGCCTAGAGCTTTGCTCCTACTTCCTCGGCACATGATTCATCTGCAGTGAGGGGTCCTCAGCAGCCCCTTCTTCCATCTTCGGGCCGTTGTTTTGAGTGTGGCGACTTGGGCCATATTAAGAGAGAGTGTCCTCACTGGCTTCGTTGACGGTCTCAGTAGAGGGATCAGCCCTCGTCTTCTACTCCTGTTTCTTCAGCACCAGCAGAGTCAGCTAGGAGTGGTGGCCAGAGGTCGCCCTAGGGGCGATGATCGTACTGCTGGAGGCCAGGCTCGTTCTATGCTCTTCCGGATAGGAAGGATGCTAGTGATTCAGATGCGGTCATTTCAGGTATTATCTCAGTCTGCTACAGGGATGCTTGGGTATTATTTGATCCCTGATCCACCTATTCCTATGTTTCTTCTTATTTTGCACATCATTTGGGTATGAACCATGGTATTCTTTCTTTGCCCGTGCATGTGTCTACCCCGGTTGGGGATACTGTTGTTGTGGATCAGGTATATCGATCCTGTCTTATTACTATTAGGGGTCTGGAGACCCGAGTTGATTTATTGCTACTGGGCATGGTAGATTTCGATGTGATTCTGGGCATGGATTGGCTATCTCCTTACCATGCGATTCTGGACTGTCATACTAAGACAGTCACACTAGCTATTCCAAGTAATCCGAGGATCGAGTGGCGTGGATTGACTGATTATGTGTCCGATAGGGTGATTTTTATATGAAGGCCCAACGAATGATTGGGAAGGATTGTCTATCTTATTTGGCCTTCATTAGAGATGTCGAGGCTGAGACACCCAATCTTGATTCAGTCCCCATTGTGAGGGAGTTTCCGGATGTGTTTCCAGCAGACCTGTCGGGCATGCCGCCTGACAGGGATATTGACTTTGGTATTGACTTGGTGCCGGGCACTCAACCCATTTCTATTCCTTCCTATCGCATGGCACCAGCAGAGTTAAAAGAATTGAAAGAGCAGCTTCAGGAACTCTTAGATAAGGGTTTCATTCGCCCGAGTGTGTCATATTGGGATGCACCTATATTGTTCGTGAAAAAGAAAGATGGCACAATGAGAATGTGCATTGGTTACAGGCAGCTGAATAAGGTAACAGTGAAGAATAAGTACCCATTGCCTCGTATTGAGGACCTATTTGATCAGCTCCAGGGAGCTAGTGTATTTTCTAAGATTGATCTTCGATCGGGCTATCATTAGTTGAAGATCAGGGACTCAGATATTATGAAGACAGCGTTCAGAACGCGATATGGGCACTACGAGTTCCTGGTGATGTCTTTCGGGCTGACTAATGCCCCAACTGCATTCATGCACTTGATGCATAGTATATTTCGGCCGTACCTTGATTCTTTTATGATTGTGTTTATTGATGATATTCTGGTGTATTCACGCAGCCAGGAGGAGCAAGCACAACACTTGAGGGTGGTATTGCAGAGGTTGAGAGAAGAAAAGCTTTATGCAAAATTCACTAAGTGTGAGTTATGGCTTGATACTGTGACTTTTCTGGGACATGTAGTGTCCAGTGATGGTATTCGGGTTGATCCACAGAAGGTCGAGGCAGTGCAGAATTGTCCAGACCTTCCTCGGCTACCGAGATTCGAAGTTTTCTCGGCCTGGCAGGCTATTACCGTCGGTTTGTTCAGGGTTCTCATCGATTGCTTCACCATTGACTAAGTTGACACAAAAGAATGCTCCATTTGTGTGGTGTGATAAATGTGAGGAGAGCTTTCAGAAGCTCAAGGAGGCTTTGACCACAGCTCCAATAATTGTGTTGCCATCAGCCTCAGGGTCTTACACGGTATATTGTGATGCTTCCAGAGTCGGGATCGGTTGTGTGTTGATGCAGGAGGGTAGAGTTATTTTATATGCTTCTCGTTAGCTGAAGCCCCACGAGAAGAACTACCATGTTCATGATTTAGAGTTAGCTGCGATTGTTCATGCCTTAAAATTTTGGAGGCATTACCTATATGGTGTATCTTGTGATGTATATATAGACCACCGTAGCCTTCAGCATTTGTTTAAGCAGAAGATCTCAATTTGAGGCAGCGGAGATGGCTTGAATTGCTTCAAGACTATGATATTACTATTTTGTACCATCCCGGGAAAGCCAATGTAGTGGCTGATGCATTGAGCCGGAAGGCTATTAGTATGGGCCGTTTGGCATATATTCCAGTTGGGGAGAAACCTCTTGTAGTTGATGTTCAGGCGTTAGCTAATCAGATGGTGAGGCTGGATATTTCTGAGCCCAGTCGGGTGATGGCTTGTGTAGTAGCTCGTTCTTCTTTATATGATCATATTCGAGAGTGCCAGTATGATGATCTACACTTACTTGTCCTTAAGGACAGAGTTCAGCATGATGATGCTAAAGATGTCACTATTGATAGTGATGGTGTGTTGCGGATGCAGGGCCGGATATGCGTGCCCAATGTTGATGGCCTTCGTGAGATGATATTAGAGGAGGCTCACAGCTCGCGGTATTCTATTCACCCAGGAGCCGCGAATATGTATCATGATTTGAGACATCATTACTGGTGGAGGAAGATGAAGAAAGATATTGTGAATCATGTGGCACGGTGTTTAAACTGTCAGCAGGTCAAGTATGAGCATCAGAGACCTGGTGGTGTGTTCCAGCGTATTGATATTCCTGAGTGGAAGTGGGAAAGGATCACTATGGACTTTGTTAGTGGACTCCCTCGGACAGCGAGGAAGTTTGATTCAGTTTGGGTGGTTGTGGATAGGCTGACCAAGTCAGCTCACTTCATTCCAGTGTGTACTACATACTCCTCGGAGCGGTTGGCAGAGATATTCATCCGTGAGATTGTGAGATTGCATGGAGTTCCCATTTCTATCATATCAGACAGAGGTACCCAGTTCACTTCTCAGTTCTGGAGGACATTTCAGCTAGATTTGGGTTCACAGGTAGAGCTGAGCACAATATTTCACCCACAGACGGATGGGCAGTCTGAGCGTACAATTCAGATACTGGAGGACATGTTGCATGATTGTGTCATTGATTTCGGTGGTTCATGGGTTGATTACTTGCCTCTTGCAGAGTTTGCTTATAATAAGAGCTATCAATCCAGCATTCAGATGGCACCGTATAAAGCTTTATATGGGAGGCGGTGTAGGTCTCCAGTCGGTTGGTTTGAGCCGGTAAGGCTAGGTTGTTGGGGACAGAGTTAGTTCACGATGCCTTAGAAAAGGTGAAGGTGATTCAGGAGAGACTTCGCACAGCTCAGTCGTGTTAGAAGAGTTATGTGGACCGGAAGGTCCAAGATGTATCTTATTCAGTAGGTGAGAAGGTGTTGCTGAAGGTTTCGCCCATGAAGGGTGTTATGAGGTTTGGAAAGAAAGAAAAGTAGAGCCCAAGGTTTATTGGACCTTTTGCGGTGCTTAGGAAAGTTGGGGAGGTGGCCTATATGCTTGCTTTGCCACCTAGTTTGTCGGGAGTTCACCCGGTGTTCCATGTATCTATGCTCCGGAAGTATGTTGGAGACCCGTCTCATGTGTTAGACTTCAGCACGATACAGTTAGATGAGGACTTGACATATGATGTGGAGCCGGTAGCCATTTTGGGTCGACATGTTCGTAAGATGAGATCCAAGGATATAGCTTCAGTGAAAGTGCAGTGGAGAGGTCGTCCCATGGAGGAAGCAACTTGGGAGACCGAGAAAGAGATGCGGAGAAAATATCCACATTTATTCGATACTTCAGGTACGTTTCTTAACCCGCTCGCTGACGAGTATTTGTTTAAGTTGGGGAGAATGTAACGACCCGTCCCATAGTTACGGGAATTACCACCCCGTTACCATGCATTTACATATTTTATGCGTTTATATCAGTGTTAGAGTTTATCAGATGAGTTAGGAGTGATTCGGGTTGGAAATGAAGCAAATAGCCTTTTTGAAGGAAGCTTGAATATGGGAAGTCAACCTGGAGTTGACTATTGAGTTAAAGTACTCGGAATCGGATTCTGATGATTCAACTAGTTTCGGGGGATCATTTATGACTTAGGAGAGCAATCAGAATCGAATTCGGAGGTCCGGTGTAGTTTTAGGCTTGAATTGGCTAAGGTTGAATTTTGGCGAAATTCGAATGGTAGGTGAGATTTTGATCCGGGGGTCATAATGGAATTCTGAAAAATCCTGTACCTTCGTTATGTGATTTTGGATATGTCTGCAAATTTTCAGGTCATTCGGACGTCGTTTGATCGGGTTTTGGACTGAATGTTAGTTTCGGAAGTTTTAGAGAAACTTAGGCATGAATCCGTGTGAGAATGGTGATTTTGATGTTTATGATGGTGTTTTTATGATTGGAACAAGTCCGTATTATGTTTTGGAGTAGCTTGATGGTTTTCGTTGGGGTCCCGGGGGCCTCGGGATGGATTCGGACCATCATCCGGGCATTTTAGACTTGGAAAATCCTGCAAAAAATTGCAGGTCAATGCAGCAAAAATTAAGCCTTCGTGTTCACGTGGAGGCAGCCGCGTTTGCGAAGGCCAGGCAGCCCAATGCACCGCGTTCACGTGAGAGAGGACCGCGTTCGCGAAGGAGAAACAGGCGAAGCCTCGCGTTCGCGTGAGGACCTATGCGTTCGCGTAGAAGAAGCCCGGCGGCTGAGGAAAATGAACTTTGCGGACGCGTGACTGGGTGTCGCATTCGCGATGAGTTAATTGAGCGGGGCATCACATTTGCATGAGACCCATCACGTACGCGTAGAACAAAAATGCCTGGCAGTGAATTAAAAACCAGAACAGACCAGTCGCGGGATTATACACCAAAAACACAAATTTTGAGCCCTAGAGAGAAGAACTCACGGGAAAACGCTGGGATTTCATCGGGTAATCATCGGAGATAAATTTCTTGACTCAAAAACGTAACTTTATGGTAGAATTAACATCAATCTTCATGAAATTGGGTAGAAACTGTGAAGAATTATGGCCTAGGTATTGAAAACCAATTTTTGAGTTTTGAAAGGCCATTCGAACTCCGATTTCGATAAATTTTATATGCACGGACTTGTGGAGAGAAGAGGATCGCGTTGGTATAAGTTTCTGAATTTTTCGGACAGCGGGCCCGGGGTCAGGTTTTACCAACTTAGTGTATTTATGCGATTTTCATGTAAATTGAATTGGGTTATGTTTCTTTGACCCGTAAATGACATAAGTATTGTGGTTTGAATAGATTCTATGTGTGAGGCAGCGAATTCTAAAGGAAAAGGCATTGCGGATGAGTCTACGACCGGCTAGAGGTGAGTAGTTTGTGTATATGGTAGCCTGAGGGTTCGAAACCCCGACTTAGCATATTGTGACGCTTGTAGGGCGTGGCTCGCACCCCGTGGCAGGTGCGGGATTGATTGTGACTGGGGATTGAGACTTGGTCCATCCCGGATATGAATAATATACTATTAGTGATGGAAAAACATTGTGTTTGACATATTTGTGGGTTGTAAGCCTTGTTTGGGGCCTTGTGCTGACCTGTTGTCACGACCCAAACCCCGGTCGTGATGGCGCCCAACACATTGCTAGGCAAGCCCGACCATCTTATCCAATTAAACCAGCCAAGTATAATTAATACTGATTAATCGGCATGATTAGCCTGTTTTCATAACAAATTAAGAAGTGTATAAATGAAATACAAGAACACGGTCCCAACCAAATCGTGGTGTCACAAGTCTGAGCCTCTACAAATGAGATCTGCTACAAAATCAAGTCTAACCAGAATGGAGACAACAAAATGATAAAAAGGAAGAGGTTAGGTACTGCGGACGTCGGCAGCTACCTCGAAGTCTCCACGGAATGGGGATAATAAAACAGTTGCGATAGCTCAACTGCCCTCCTGAACCTGTATATCTGCACAAAAAGTGTAGGGGAGTGGGGTGAGTATATATCAACTCAGTGAGTGATAATAATAAATAATAACTGAAAATAAGAATAAATGTACTATCACTAAACAATTCCAAGGGTAACCTCACAGGTAAGCCATCTCTACAGTGAATACCCCCATCTCCAGTCCACATATATGTCGCCATGGTCCCACACTTACCTAGTCCTCATTCATACAGCTACGACGTACATACGATCCAATATATAGAGACATATACATATGTACTATAACAACTAAGTATTTACGTACTTATAAGGATATTAATAAGTATAATGCGCGGCGTGCGGCCCGCTCCAATACATATACCGTGCGGCGTGCGGCCGGCTCCAATACATATACGCTGCGGCGTGCGGCCCGCTCCAATACATATACCGCTGCGGCGTGCGGCCCGCTCCATTTAACGTCGACGGCGCTCGCTGGGGGTGTATACGAGACTTCGGAGGGGCTCCCCAGGCCCAAGCGCTATGGTGCTATGGCGTGCAGCCAGGTCCACCATATATCACTGCGGCGTGCAGTCCGGCCCAATATATATACATATATATACATATATAATTATACTGCTGCGGCGTGCAGCCCGATCCCATGATATACACCAGCGCTCACTGAGAATGTGTGCGGACTCGGACTCCGAAGGGGCTCCTACAGCCCAAGCGCAATAATACTGCGGCGTGCGGTCCGTCCCACATGTATATTACATGTATATTACATGTATATTACTGCGGCGTGCAGGTCCGATCCAATATATATACTGCTGCGGCGTGCAGCCCGATCAAGTATAGGTATATATATATAATACCTCGTAACGGTCCTCGACCCTATCCCAGTCAATATGTGCTTGGCCTCTCAGGCCCAATATAATATATCACAGTGGGTCCTGGACCCTGTCTCAGTCAATATAGACTTGGCCTTTCAGGCCCACTCGGCTAGAACAGGGAATTCCACCCTAGATAATCTCTCTCAATGTACACATCTAGTACGGGCTCATATTATGCTATACAGCTGGAGCTACGGCTGAGTGTATGTTTCCAATCATGATATAAGGGTCACCTAGCTCTATAGGTTCCCTAATACTCTACAGGTCGGCACAAGGCCCCAAACATGGCTATTAGCCCAATTGTACAGTTATAGTCTCCGTAACAGTCATACAACACAATGTTCTATTAGCCGGGAAGGACTAAGTCCGAACCCCTAATCACAATGTCACCACGCCCGTTATGGAACGCGCGTCTCATCTCAATATAGCACTGTGAGAAGTGCTAGTACGGGGTTTCAAACCCTCGGTACATTGTTTACTACTACCACTCACCTCGAACCGGTAGAAGCTTCAATCCGCCTTGCGCTTGCCTCGCAAATCAATCTCCTCGGGTGCCAAATCTGCTCAAAATCATAGAGAATGCATCAATATACGCTAATTTCACGAAATTCATTCGAAATAACCCAATTTATGTCAAAACCCACAAGTTGTCAAAACCCGACTTTTAGTACACTTGTCGAAAAATTACAAAAATCACATATTCGGAATCCTCATCTCGATACGAGTCTAGGCATATAAAATTTACCAAAATCGGACTCCATTTGCCCACTCAAATTAGTGTTTTTCTTTAATTTAGGCCTAGGGCTCAAACCCACCTTAAATCTTCCATTTACAGGGATTTAACCAAGGATTTCATGTTAAAATGATGTAATTAAGCCACAAAACTTACCTCCAACGAATCCCCGATGAACTTCTCAGTGATTTCCTCGAGTTTTCTTCTCTCTAGGGCTCAAATGTGTGTTTTGGGTTAATGAACCCGTACCCTCTGTTTCTGGATTAAATTCACTGCCAGAAATATTTCTTCTACGCGATCGCGATCTTCCTCACGCGATCGCGATGCTCAAAATCTCGGCCTCACGCGATCGCGACATCCTTCACGCGATCGCGATGCACAATCACCCTGCTTCACGCGATCGCGTCCTTCATCCCTGCGATCGCGTAGCACATTTTTGCCTGGACCCATTTCTCTTCTACGCGATCGCGTAGATTAACCTGCGATCGCGATGTGCCCCCTTTTAACTCTACGCGATCGCGACTGCTTCCCCTGCGATCGCGATGCTCTAGCCTCCAGCTCTACGCGATCGCATCCCCCTCCCCGCGATCGCGGAGAGCAAATGTCTGCTGCGTTTATGACAGCAGCCAGCTTTTCTCTTTTCTTCCAAAAATGGTCCGTTTGGACCCTCGGATTCATCCCGAGACCCCCGGGACCCCAACGAAAACCACCAACGTACTCCAAAACATGATACGAACTTGTTCCAACCATAAAAACACCATACTAAACATCAAAATCACCAATTATCCACGGATTCAAGCCTAAGTTTCTTCAAAACTTTCAAAACTAACATTCAATCCTAAACCCGATCAAACGATGTCCGAATGACCTGAAAATTTGCAGACATATCCAAAATCACATAACGAAGCTACAGAAATTGTCGGAATTCCATTCCGACCTCCGGATCAAAATCTCACCTACCGTTCGAATTTCGCCAAAATCCAACCTTAGCCAATTCAAGCTTAAAACTACACCGGACCTCCGAATTCAATTCCGATTGTTCTCCTAAGTCATAAATGATCCCCCGGAACTAGTCAAATCATCAGAATCTGATTTCGAGCACTCTAACTCAATAGTCAACTCTAGGTTGACTTTCCATATTCAAACTTCCTTCAAATATGCTATTTGCTTCATTTTCAATTCAATTCATTCCTAACTCATCCGATAGGTTCTAACACCGATATAAAAGCATAAGATATGTAAATGCAACATAACGGGGTGGTAATTTCCATAACGACGGGCCGGGTCGTTACAGTGAAACCAACTTAAACAAACGCTCGTCCTCGAGCGGACTCAGAGTTGTACTAGAAGCCACCCAATAGCCGAATGACCTTACCAAGCATATATCCGGGTGATCATACGTCACCCTATCTCACATAAGTCCGAAAACACCACACAGTCAAAATTTCACAGACCATCTGAACCATAAATCACATTGTACTTTCTGAAATCATATGCCAAATGCTAATCCCATGCCTATACTCGGGATACACACGATCCAACTGTAATAGTCCATACTCGCCACCTCGGTGAGATAATATGATGTGTCAAACCACCCGATCACTCGATACGATAGTCTCTAATCACGACAACTGGCCACAATAACCAAATACTAGCAGAAAGAACCTTTCTCATTAGATAGAGTCTTATTCCAACACCTTCATATCCTGCCCCACGGCAGCTGAAGCACGCGATATACCGAACCCATCTCTCAGGTTAACCATTCGTGAATCTATTTCCCTTTTAAAACTGGTACCACAATAAGTTTCGGAGCCAAACCTCGATTTTTACCTTTCTAACAAGCTAAGATCCAATATGCTCGTATTCATTAATAACTCCAACGGTCATTTCGATTATAACACACCGCACTGGTGATAAGACACCTCAACACCGACCTAAGCCACGATGAGCACAACATAGGCTCCAATAGAAACGTATGCACACACTCGAATCATGACGACTCAATTCATGACAACTGTCTCCGGCAAAAGAGCTGCAGTTCAATTCCTCAGTGCCATCATAATATAGAACTGAGATCGCGTCTCGCATTACAGAAATAGAGTACCTGAATTCTCCTCGAGAGGTCATAACATCACATGGCCTTGCCACGATTCGTGATTCTATCCAAACACTATTACTCATGAAGCACCTCAAGCTACCAATGCTCAAAACGGTCATCCATACACATATTTAGGTCTGAAATCAAGCAATCAATCACACGCGGTGATACATTTAGTATATGCTATCAAATCCTGAATGGACACAACCGATGTGCTATTCCCCGAGCGATACCCAATACGGACTATTCCTCAGAAGAGAGGAAGTATTGTGTACAAGGTACATATAGGAAGCTATATTTCCCACATCACGCTGTTGCGGCGCGCAACCCGTTCCAATAGCATACCTGTGGCGGCGTGCCACCCGATCCAGATACTATACATGTGGCGGCGTGCCACCCGATCCAGATACTATACATGTGGCGGCGTGCCACCCGATCCACGCATAAATCTAGAAAAAGGGAATGCACATCGACTCAAGTTGCTCATTGCAACAAACATGTATATATAGCCTCAAGCTCGGCCACATGAAACGCATCCGACAAAGTTCCTCAATACTGGAGCTGAATCAATGGTAGATACCTCTACACTGACATCCGCCACGAAGGCCCAACTGACAAAGCTATACCTACCAGCCGTCCGCTGGCCCTAGGGTACATCTACCCTACTGGAGCATGATCTGATGCACTTTGCCACGCAGTTGCGACATTTTTCTGACATAGTCCATTTCACATTAGTCTAGACAACCTGACTTATGGCAACCAATCTGCAATCATATATCATTATTCCATTTCATCATATCAAGTAACGAGATAACCACTAGGGCTTCCAATTTCTAATAACCGCTAAATGGTGTTGATACACACGACATACCACCACTGCATAGGCGGAGTACGAGAACTTCTAGTCTCTAACACATATATAACACATGAATTGCTATGCCTGATTCCACTTTCCACCGTACGAATACGTAACACATATCAAGCATCCATTCATACCACGTACGCCATTCAGAAATTTCCATATGCCAACAACAACTCAATCATCACTGTCAATCCGACAGAAGAATACCACAATACCACTAGATATTATCAGTTTACACCACCTTGCCCTTTTGACCATATACTCTGCCAAAACACTAGAATAGCAGTACCATTTTCCTTAATCACCGAGAAGCTTGATTCTCGGATTAACTGCGGCTGCCCACGCTGCTCGGGGATTTTAATGACTTCCCATATATTAAGAACTGATCTCATAACCATGCATATGCCATTATCAACTTTCCATAACACATCGCCTATACCATACCACACTCAGACAACATGGAAATTTATATCCCTGTCCTCCGCCGCAAACATCGGCGCACTCAACTAGTCAAGGACTTTCATGATCCCATATAGAGAAAACTCATTACACATTCCACGCTTCGCATACCGACAGGAATATACTCATTTTCAAACCATGATAAAACACATCACAAACCTTTTCTCCCAATTACATTGCATAAGTTAAATTGCCAGGACCGAGTCCTTATACTCATACCGAGTTACACAACTGCCAATACTCAAAAGCTTTATTGCACAATATCGGCGAGACTCATTACTTCAAACATATACCGGAATTAATCGTATTCCTTATCATACCGTTTCGGTTTATTAACAAGTTGATCCATTTACCCAATTTCCTTTCTGATTCATCTTTAATTTAATACTAGTCTTTACTGTAGCACCACAATGACTCAACCCGTATTACCACACAAGACTCGCACATAAGACCATACGGTCTAAGACCCATAGGCCACTGAATACTCTCTCAATTGTTTCCCAGAAATACCACATTCTACAATACTTTGTTTTGAAGAACTTCCTGCTATTTGAATTTGTTATCATCACCTTTCAATATAGATACATAGAATCTCATCATCCACATAACATAACAAAAGTCTCGATTTATTCTAACGAAACCACGGTCTTTAGCCACGTGCACAATCTTAAGACACCTTACCGATACAAGCAAAATCTTGAACACTGTAAAAACAATTCTCGGGCGTCATTCACCCTCAACCGGTTATAATTCAACTGCCTTATTGAACAGAACCACTCGTGCCTTACTAGAACTCTGACATCGCAGAACATGATTACATTCAGATACAATTAGCTACCTTTCTTTTCTATATACCGTACATTCTTTACCAATATAAGTTCAAAACACCCTAGTATTTCTCATATCTACGAAGCACCATAACCTTTACAAAAATTCCCGACGTACATAGAGACAGGATCCGCATAGCACACAACCGTGCAATCAGCTAGTCAATAGCAACCTCCCCAACTTAGCTCGAAGCCATATACGCCAAGGCACTTTCAGCCACTCATAGCATTCTTACTCAAATGATGCCACAATGTTCTAGTTAGATTAAACTCAAGTCATTTACAAGCTTCGGCGGAGATTCGAATCATCACACATCTTAACTCTTTTGCAACTCTTGCATTTATACACACACCACCAATAAGCCCACTCTCTTTAGGTGACAAATCTTTCTAAGTCCCTAATTTTCCAAAAATTTTGGCAGAGTTTCCTTTGTAATTTGGCCTATCCACCTGCCAGAGAATCACCAAAACCATCCTAACAATACATCAACAACCAGACGGAACATCACAATGTATATCAACAGCATAAATCTCAATACTGCACAATTATATCATCAGCGTTAGTACATGAACATGCGCTGCACCTGCTCAAATCATAACATATGTCATATACCTTTCACCACCATATTCATAGCACGACCAATTCAGTTTCCTTGAGTTTGAACTCATACTACCACACATAGTGCACTTTACATTTTCCGCTAAGAGGCATTGAACATACTCACCACGCCCATAGCTAGGGCTACGTAACAGATCACAATAAGGATTGGATACCTTGCAGCTTACCCATTATCAAACTGTCATTTCCACAATTAAGATCAATACCGATCGTATGAATTTCAAAATACCGGCTCGCGAAAGTTAGCACCTTGGTGCTCAAGCCATAGACAAGGATCCAGCCTCAAGTCCTCCAAACTGGCCCAACATGAATTCACAGAGATTATATCTCGTCCCTCGATTGGGGAATCATAAACCGTCAAGGCAAGTTTATCACTAAGCACTCGAGTGCGCGTATCCGTGTGCAGGAGAAATTTCAAGAATTACATCTCAAGCTGAATAAAACACGCACGATGAGAATTCCAAGAATTTGAAACTTTCCTAAAGGTTTGCAGCCTCCCGAGGATAAGTACAGGCGTCCCCGTACCGATCCACGAGACTCTACTAAACCGGCTCATGACTCGCGAGACCCGTTAACCTAGGCTTTGATACCAACTTGTCACGACCCAAACCCCGGTCGTGATGGCGCCCAACACATTGCTAGGCAAGCCCGACCATCTTATCCAATTAAACCAGCCAAGTATAATTAATACTGATTAATCGGCATGATTAGCTTGTTTTCATAACAAATCAAGAAGTGTATAAATGAAATACAAGAACACAGTCCCAACCAAATCGTGGTGTCACAAGTCCGAGCCTCTACAAATGAGATCCTATACAATCCAAGTCTAGATAGAATAATAAAAGACATAAATGGAAGTAAGCAGAGAGATCGGGTCATGCGGACACCGGCAGCTACCTCGATATCTCCTCGGATAACAGTAAAATAGCAGCTGCAGATAGCTCAACTGCCTTCCCGAACACCTGTATCT
This sequence comes from Nicotiana noctiflora, assembly GCA_032618575.1. Classification (NCBI taxonomy): domain Eukaryota; kingdom Viridiplantae; phylum Streptophyta; class Magnoliopsida; order Solanales; family Solanaceae; genus Nicotiana; species Nicotiana noctiflora. Next base: position 43,271 of record JASVEL010008136.1, on the reverse strand, counting down.
GCACATAAAGTGCGGGGAGTGGGGTGAGTATCTTTCAACTCAGTGAGTAGCAATAATAAATAATAACTGGAAGTAAGAACTCATGTACTGTCACTAAACAGTTCTAAGGCAAACCCCACAGGTAAGTCATCACTACAATGAGTTCTCTGATCTCCAGTCCATATCCATCTCAACTGGGTCCCACACTGACCACATCCTCACTCGTACCACTACAGTGTACAGCCATCTCAATATATAGAGACATATACATATGTCTATAACAACTAAGTATTTACGTACTTATAAGGATATTAATAAGTATAATGTTGCGGCGTGCAGCCCGCTCCAATACATATACCGCTGCGGCGTGCAGCCCGCTCCAATACATATACCGCTGCGGCGTGCAGCCCGCTCCATTTAACGTCGACGGCGCTCACTGGGGGTGTATACAGACTTCGGAGGGGCTCCCTAGGCCCAAGCGCTATGGTGCTATGGCGTGCGGCCAGGTCCACCATATATCACTGCGGCGTGCAGTCCGACCCAATATATATACATATATATACATATATAATTATACTACTGCGGCGTGCAGCCCGATCCCATAATATACCAGCGCTCACTGGAATGTGTGCAGACTCAGACTCCGAAGGGGCTCCTACAGCCCAAGCGCAATAATACTGCGGCGTGCAGTCCGTCCCACGTGTATATTACATGTATATTACATGTATATTATTGCAGCGTGCAGTCCGATCCAATATATATACTGCTGCGGCGTGCAGCCCGATCAAGTATAGGTATATATATATAATACCTCGTAACGGTCCTCGACCCTATCCCAGTCAATATGTGCTTGGCCTCTCAGGCCCAATATAATATATCACAGTGGGTCCTAGACCCTGTCTCAGTCAATATAGACTTGGCCTTTCAAGCCCACTCAGCTAGAACAGGGAATTCCACCCTAGATAATCTCTCTCAATGTACACATCTATTACGGGCTCATATTATGCTATACAGCTGGAGCTACGGCTGAGTGTATGTTTCCAATCATGATATAAGGGTCACCTAGCTCTATAGGTTCCCTAATACTCTACAGGTCGGCACAAGGCCCCAAACATGGCTATTAGCCCAATTGTACAGTTTTAGTCTCCGTAACAGTCATACAACACAATGTTCTATTAGCCGGGAAGGACTAAGTCCGAACCCCTAATCACAATGTCACCACGCCCGTTATGGAACGCGCGTCTCATCTCAATATAGCACTGTGAAGTGCTAGTACGGGGTTTCAAACCCTCGGTACATTGTTTACTACTACCACTCACCTCGAACCGGTAGAAGCTTCAATCCGCCTTGCGCTTGCCTCGCAAATCAATCTCCTCGGGTGCCAAATCTGCTCAAAATCATAGAGAATGCATCAATATACGCTAATTTCACGAAATTCATTCGAAATAACCCAATTTATGTCAAAACCCACAAGTTGTCAAAACCCGACTTTTAGTACACTTGTCGAAAAATTACAAAAATCACATATTCGGAATCCTCATCTCGATACGAGTCTAGGCATATAAAATTTACCAAAATCGGACTCCATTTGCCCACTCAAATTAGTGTTTTTCTTTAATTTAGGCCTAGGGGCTCAAACCCACCTTAAATCTTCCATTTACAGGGATTTAACCAAGGATTTCATGTTAAAATGATGTAATTAAGCCACAAAACTTACCTCCAACGAATCCCCGATGAATTACCAGCAATTCCCATGAGTTTCTCTCCCTAGAACTCAAAAATGGCGTCTTGGGTATATGAACCCGCGACTGGTTCTGTTCTGGTTTTAATTTCACTGCCAGAATTATTTCTTCTACGCGATCGCGATCTTCTTCACGCGATCGCGATGCTCAAAATCTCGGCCTCACGCGATCGCGACATCCTTCACGCGATCGCGATGCACAATCCCCTTGCTTCACGCGATCGCGTCCTTCATCCCTGCGATCGCGTAGTACATATTTGCCTGGACCCATTTCTCTTCTACGCGATCGCGTAGATTAACCTGCGATCGCGATGTGCCCCCTTTTAACTCTACGCGATCGCGACTGCTTCCCCTGCGATCGCGATGCTCTAGCCTCCAGCTCTACGCGATCGCATCCCCCTCCCCGCGATCGCGGAGAGCAAATGTCTGCTGCGTTTATGACAGCAGCCAACTTTTCTCTTTTCTTCCAAAAATGGTCCGTTTGGACCCTCGGATTCATCCCGAGACCCCCGGGACCCCAACGAAAACCACCAACGTACTCCAAAACATGATACGAACTTGTTCCAACCATAAAAACACCATACTAAACATCAAAATCACCAATTATCCACGGATTCAAGCCTAAGTTTCTTCAAAACTTTCAAAACTAACATTCAATCCTAAACCCGATCAAACGATGTCCGAATGACCTGAAAATTTGCAGACATATCCAAAATCACATAACGAAGCTACAGAAATTGTCGGAATTCCATTCCGACCTCCGGATCAAAATCTCACCTACCGTTCGAATTTCGCCAAAATCCAACCTTAGCCAATTCAAGCTTAAAACTACACCGGACCTCCGAATTCAATTCCGATTGTTCTCCTAAGTCATAAATGATCCCCCGGAACTAGTCAAATCATCAGAATCTGATTTCGAGCACTCTAACTCAATAGTCAACTCTAGGTTGACTTTCCATATTCAAACTTCCTTCAAATATGCTATTTGCTTCATTTTCAATTCAATTCATTCCTAACTCATCCGATAGGTTCTAACACCGATATAAAAGCATAAGATATGTAAATGCAACATAACGGGGTGGTAATTTCCGTAACGACGGGCCGGGTCGTTACATTCTCCCCAACTTAAACAAACGCTCGTCCTCGAGCGGACTCAGAGTTGTACTAGAAGCCACCCAATAGCCGAATGACCTTACCAAGCATATATCCGGGTGATCATACGTCACCCTATCTCACATAAGTCCGAAAACACCACACAGTCAAAATTTCACAGACCATCTGAACCATAAATCACATTGTACTTTCTGAAATCATATGCCAAATGCTAATCCCATGCCTATACTCGGGATACACACGATCCAACTGTAATAGTCCATACTCGCCACCTCGGTGAGATAATATGATGTGTCAAACCACCCGATCACTCGATACGATAGTCTCTAATCACGACAACTGGCCACAATAACCAAATACTAGCAGAAAGAACCTTTCTCATTAGATAGAGTCTTATTCCAACACCTTCATATCCTGCCCACGGCAACTGAAGCACGCGATATACCGAACCCATCTCTCGGGTCAACCATTTGTGAATCTATTTCCCTTTTAAAACTGATACCACAATAAGTTTCGGAACCAAACCTCGATATTACCTTTCTAACGAGCTGAAATCATATATGCTCGCTCTCATTAATGATTCGAACGGTCATTTCGATTATAACACACCGCACTGGTGATAAACACCTCAACACCGGCCTAAGCCACGACGAGCACAACATAGGCTCCAATAGAAACGTATGCACACACTCGAATCATGACAACTCAATTCATGACAAATGTCTCCAGCAAAAGAGCTGCAATTAAATTCCTCTGTGCCATCATAACATAGAACTGAGATCGCGTCTCGCATTACAGAAATAGAGTACCTGAATTCTCCTCGAGAGGTCATAACATCACATGGCCTTGCCACGATTCGTGATTCTATCCAAACACTATTACTCATGAAGCACCTCAAGCTACCAATGCTCAAAACGGTCATCCATACACATATTTAGGTCTGAAATCAAGCAATCAATCACACGCGGTGATACATTTAGTATATGCTATCAAATCCTGAATGGACACAACCGATGTGCTATTCCCCGAGCGATACCTAATACGGACTATTCCTCAGAAGAGAGGAAGTATTGTGTACAAGGTACATATAGGAAGCTATATTTCCCACATCACGCTGTTGCGGCGCGCAACCCGTTCCAATAGCATACCTGTGGCGGCGTGCCACCCGATCCAGATACTATACATGTGGCGGCGTGCCACCCGATCCACGCATAAATCTAGAAAAAAGGGAATGCACATCGACTCAAGTTGCTCATTGCAACAAACATGTATATATAGCCTCAAGCTCGGCCACATGAAACGCATCCGACAAAGTTCCTCAATACTGGAGCTGAATCAATGGTAGATACCTCTACACCTGACATCCGCCACGAAGGCCCAACTAACAAAGCAATACCTACCAGCCGTCCGCTGGCCCTGGGGTACAAATACCCTGTTGGAACATAATCTGATGCACTTTGCTATGCAATTGTGGCATTTTCCGACATAGTCCATTTCACATTAGTCTAGACAACCCGACTTATGACAACCAGTCTGCAATCATATATCATTATTCCATTTCATCATATCAAGTAACGAGATAACCACTAGGGCTTCCAATTTCCAATAACCGCTAAATGGTGCTGATACACACGACATACCACCACTGCATAGGCGGAGTACGAGAACTTCTAGTCTCTAACACATATATAACACATGAATTGCTATGCCTGATTCCACTTTCCACCGTACGAATACGTAACACATATCAAGCATCCATTCATACCACGTACGCCATTCAGAAATTTCCATATGCCAACAACAACTCAATCATCACTGTCAATCCGACAGAAGAATACCACAATACCACTAGATATTATCAGTTTACACCACCTTGCCCTTTTGACCATATACTCTGCCAAAACACTAGAATAGCAGTACCATTTTCCTTAATCACCGGGAAGCTTGATTCTCGGATTAACTGCGGCTGCCCACGCTGCTCGGGGATTTTAATGACTTCCCATATATTAAGAACTGATCTCATAACCATGCATATGCCATTATCAACTTTCCATAACACATCGCCTATACCATACCACACTCAGACAACATGGAAATTTATATCCCTGTCCTCCGCCGCAAACATCGGCGCACTCAACTAGTCAAGGACTTTCATGATCCCATATAGAGAAAACTCATTACACATTCCACGCTTCGCATACCGACAGGAATATACTCATTTTCAAACCACGGTAAAACACATCACAAACCCTTTCTCCCAATTACATTTCATAAGTTAAATTGCCAGGACCGAGTCCTTATACCCATACCGAGTTACACAACCGCCAATACTCAAAAGCTTTATTGCACAATATCGGCGAGACTCATTACTTCAAATATATACCAGGAATTAATCGTATTCCTTATCATACCGTTTCGGTTTATTAACAAGTTGATCCATTTACCCAATTTCCTTTCTGATTCATCTTTAATTTAATACTAGTCTTTACTGTAGCACCACAATGACTCAACCCGTATTACCACACAAGACTCGCACATAAGACCATACGGTCTAAGACCCATAGGCCACTGAATACTCTCTCAATTGTTTCCCAGAAATACCACATTCTACAATACTTTGTTTTGAAGAACTTCCTGCTATTTGAATTTGTTATCATTACCTTTCAATATAGATACATAGAATCTCATCATCCACATAACATAACAAAAGTCTCGATTTATTCTAACGAAACCACGGTCTTTAGCCACGTGCACAATCTTAAGACACCTTACCGATACAAGCAAAATCTTGAACACTGTAAAAACAATTCTCGGGCGTCATTCACCCTCAACCGGTTATAATTCAACTGCCTTATTGAACAGAACCACTCGTGCCTTACTAGAACTCTGACATCGCAGAACATGATTACATTCAGATACAATTAGCTACCTTTCTTTTCTATATACCGTACATTCTTTACCAATATAAGTTCAAAACACCCTAGTATTTCTCATATATATATATATGTGATAGCTATACTTGCTTAATCACTAATCTCAGTCCTGGTTTTGAAATCACAGTAATGAAATGATAAGTCACCTATTTTGCAAAAATTAAATAAAAGTTAAAGTATTTTCATAATTTATGAACTGGAATCTGGAAATAAGTAACTTGAGCTGTTTGTGACTTATCTGATTATTGTGGACTGGGGATGGATCGGGCTTTACGCCGCAGCGGTTATTATGATATGAGGATCGGGCTGCACGCTGCAACGGTATTTGCGCTTGGGCTGTAGGAGCCCCTCCGGAGTCTGTACACACCCCTAGTGAGCGTCGTCGACGTTAAATGGATCGGGCTACACGCCGTAGTGGTTATGTGCATTACATCTTTATCTGTTGATTTATCTGTGATAATTGAGTTGAACTGATGTTGCTAGTTCGTAGGAGGATCGGACTGTAGTTTAACTTCATATTGTGGTATTCTGTGGATTTCCTACTTTCAGCTGCTTATATATATTTATTACTCACTGAGTACTTAGTACTCACCCCTATTCCCTGTATCTTTTGTGTGCAGATTCAGGTACTTAGGAGAAGTAGATGAGCATTTCCAGCTTATGCAGTGTCATACCGAGTTGCTGAGGTAGCTGCCGACGTTCACAGAACCTAGCTTCTCATCCCTTTTTTAGTTTTTACTTTATATTCAGACTTGAGTGTTTCCTACAGTATTCTCTACTTTTGTTGGGTTTTGTTAGAGGCTTTAGACTTGTGACTCCGGATCTTTGGGAGTGTCAGTTGCTTTCGCACTTCTCAGTACTTTGTTCATTTTCATTATTATTGGAGTTCTTTGACTCATATGTTCTTTTGAGTTGTCCATTTGGGACTGATATTCACTGTGATAAACAATTATTGGTCTGGCTGGCCTAGCTTAATTGTTGGGCGCCATCACGACCGGATTTGGGTCGTGACACCTGAAAAGCTACTCTACAACATGTGTGACTCTCAACTCAACTTTTGAGTGCTCCAAACCAAGTTTAGATTTTTATCATCAAATTATGCTAAACGAATAAATTTCAATTGAAAAGTATTGATTTTAAGCACAAAACCTAAAATCAGTCAAAACCCGACCTCCAGGCCTATATTCTGGAACTGGACAAACTTTATACCAAAATGTTCTTCCTCATCTCACGAATCTGTACATATAAAGAACTTGAAAATTAGAGTTTGTTTGATCCCTCAAATCATCCCTAGAAGGTCTCATAATCTCAAGCCCTAACTCCATCTTTTTCACTTTGAAATCATCAATCAAATCCCAAAAACGAAGATGGATTCATGAAATATAACCATAATCATGTAGAGAAATACTTACCCCAATTATGGTGAAAATCGCCTAAAACATCGCCCAAATTCGAGTTCCTCAACTCAAAATATGACTGAATGAACACCAGTTTTATATATTTTTCTGCTTATCTATTCTGCCTCGTTTCTCATGCCAAATGATTCCAAAAGTCGTATATTATTCCTCCAATGGATTTCTTATGAAATTCTAGTCAAGTTAGGCTTTTGAATCACTCAATTTGACCTTGTAATGAATGCGATATGTAGGTTTAATATTTGCAAATAATACAGATTTTTAAACACGCCGTCAATGGAAATTCCGTAATTAAACTGAAAAATCTAGCAACCTAATTCTTAGTAAAATGACCATATAATCTTCATACGATGTCCAAATTCGATAATTCTTTTTACTACGGCTCCGTAATTATGATATAGATCTAATGCTTCAATCAAAAAAAGAAATTAGAGCTCATTTGTTCAATATGATGTCCTTTAGACTTGAAGAAACGGCATCGAAACATAAGAAAAACAAGCGCAACACAACCCAAACCTATCCGAAACTCACCTGAGGCCCTCGGGACCTCAACCAAACATGCCAACATATACCATAACGTCATTCAAACTTGTTCCAACCTTCATAACGCTCAAAACAACATTAAAACACCAAATTTGCATCTGATTCATGCCTAAAAATTCCAAAATCTTCTAACTTACGCTTTTGATAAAACAAAAAACCATCCAAGCCATGTACGAATGACCTAAAATTTTGCACATACATCACAAATGACACCTTGGACCTACTCTAATTTTGAAATTCTATTCCGACCCATATATCAAAATCTCACATATCAACCGGAAAACACAAAATTCAATTTCGCCAATTCAAGCCTAAATCTACTCCGGACCTTCAAAACACATTCTGATCACGTTCCTAAGTCCCAAATCACCTAACGAATCTAACGAAATCATAAAAATTCCAATCCTTGATCATATGCTAACAAGTCAAAATTTAGTCAAACCTTTCAAAATTTTAAGCTTAAAATTGAGAACGGTTCTTCCAAATTTATTTCGATCATCCTGAAAACCAAAATCAATGATTTAAATAAGTCATACTACATCACACGGGGCTAGTTATGCCCAAGAATTTGAGAGCAAAGTGCAAAAGCTCAAAAAAATCAGTCGGATCGTTACATAAAGTCAGCTGTGATTTAGCTCATAAAGAAGACAAGCTATGGATTAGGTGGATCAATACCTACTACATCAAGCATCAACAGATTCAGGCCATGCCTATCCCAAATCAAGATAGTTGGATGGTTCGAAGAATAATAGCTTCTAGAGATGTCCTACAACAAATTCAGTGCACAAGGAATGACAAAGAGACTATCAAACATATGTATCTACAACTACTGGGAGACTTACCAAGAGTGAATTGGAAGAGCTTGGTATTTCAGAATTCTGCTCGACCAAAGACTATTTCCAGATGGGAGATTGCCTACCAAGGATAGAGTAGCAAGCTGGGGAATGAACATTTATCAAAGTTGTGTATTATGCCAAGGACAATTAGAAACAAGAGATCATTTGTTTTTACATTATTCTTATGCAACATAATTATAGAGTAGAATAAGGAAATGGATTCAGTAAGATCAAAGAAACTACAATAATTGGCAACATCATCTTCAATGGATAATCAAGAAACTAAAAGGGAAATTTAACCAAGCCAACATCTTTAGATTGGTATTCACAGAAGCATCCTATGCATTATGGCTCGAAAGAAATAACCATATCTTTGAAAAAATATATCGTCATTGTGAAAGCATAGTTCGAAAGATGGCCTATACTTGTAATGTTAGAGTCGAGCCTAAAGCTAGAATCCAATTACATAAATACTTATTAGTATAGAGAGTAGTAGCTTGTACAATCCTTTTGAGTAGATTAATGGTGTAGTAATTTAGTTGAGATAGCCATGCTGATTATAGTTTTGTAATGGTCTCACTTTATAGATTAATACAACGAAAGTTAATTATCAAAAAAAAAAAATATGCATCTTAAATACCAAATCTTATATCATTTATACTTATAAAAAATTATTTATAGGCATATATTTATTATATTAACTTTTAAGTTTTGATAATTACTTCATTTAAAATTAAGGTAACTATATAATTACGCTTGTGCAATCAAACAATACGCTTGTAATTATACTGTAATTATATTATGAAAAATAAACATATCGTCGTAATTATTATATTTTATAATTACTAAGTTGTATAATTGCTACCTAATAATTACACCAATTTTAATTATCATGTGGCTTCCAATCATACCTTTAAGAAAATGAATAGAAAAATAAAGAATTAGGATCGAATTGAAAAATAAAGAATTAGGGAGATGAGAGGATCTGTTGAATTTGTAAGCATTAATAAGGAAGTCATCAATGTTGAGTCTCTTTTTGCTACTGCCTTACCTTAACTGGTAATTTAATATATATATATATATATATATATATATATATATATATATATATATATACTTTCAGTGGGTATGAGAATTTCCCTGCGCTATAGTCAAAAGTGTTAATATTACATTAATTCTTTTTAGAGAAAATAATTGATGAGATGTCTGCCCAAAAAACTTGATTTGCAAACACTAGAATAACAATCGTGAAACTAATGCTATCAAAAAGCTCCTTGCTTGCATCCTCCTTTGCCATCGGGTCAGCTACTTTGTTCGTCTCCCAATAGCTATGCTTCACTGTCACGTCTCCTTATCTTAGGATAATTAATCTGCATTCAAACATAATTGCATCAAATACATAGTTACTCGCGTTAAGCATTCTTATTACCTCAATAAAGTCTGTTTATTTCAAGTGGTGTGAGCTCTCTTTGTTATGCAATTTGCAATCCTTTTAGAATAGCAAAGAGTTCTGCTTGTATATTTTTGGTGTGTTGCAGGCTTCCCATGAACTTAGGACCCAATTTCTGCTGGAGTTTCTGAAAACTCCCCCACGCTTCCCTTACCACGATTCCCAATAGTAGCCCCATCAGTATTGAGCATATAATGGTCTCTTGATGGGGGTGTCCATTTGACCCAGATGATTTTCTCTTTAGGACAAGATAACGACATATTGGATTTGTTTTAGGGGAAATTTTACATTAGAACAACTGGGTCCATACTTTTTAATTTTATAGCTCATATTTCAATTACAACCAACTAGCCCAAAAATAATAGGATGAGATTCAACATCCAACTCCAATAGGTTCTCAAAATTACTATTTAATTTTTCAAAAATATTCCTCATATTTTTAAATTAATTTTCGAATCAGTAACGGTAACTCAAATATCAGTTCAACAAATCAAATTCATTTGGGTGGTAAAAATAAGATTCTAAACAAGATTAAATATATGGGTTTAAATTTTAAATTTTGTTTTATGAGAAATTTGGAATTTATAGAAATAGTATAAGGAGGTTGTATATAAAATTTGAAGTCGTTTAATGGAGATTTGGACTGGTTTTGAACAAGAATTCCAACTGAAAATTATGGAAGATTTTCGTCTATAGACGCTTGTATGAAGGTGTATAAAAGTGTATAATAGTGTACAATGTGTGTTTCTATACTCATATACACTATTATACAGGATTATATATAATTATACAAAAAATTGACTTTGTTTTTTTCCTTGCATCTTTTCTGAAATTTAACTCAAATCTTGCTCAAGTCTACTCCAAATCACTTTAAATTTAAAGTTTGAACTCCTTTTGATATTTTCAATCAATTGAAACAACGCTCAATTCAAATAACTAACAAATTCAAAAAAGCTCATTTTCAAAAGCAAAGCTTTGAATAGTCTTCAATGGTGAACTTCTACTCTTCAATTTTCTTACATTGCAAGCAGGTGACACAAGAGGAGAAACAGAAAATACACGAACCCTTGAAGCATATGTAGAAGATGTGAGAAAAAGAGAGTATGAAAGCAATGATTGTGAGAAAAGAGATTTAACTCCATAGCTTTTAGAAGCAATGGTTGTAAGAACACAAATTTTAAATTTTTTAGTGCTTTCAAAATATATACAATATGGGCGAGGTTGGGTAAACTTAAAAATATGAGCTATTTTTTGTTATGGTATGAAGTTGTGTATTTTCTTGTAATTCTGTAATGTGTTTACTATAAACTGTTATTATTATATTTAAAAAGTACTTGAATTTTTATGTCTTATAGTCATTGTTTTGTGTTATAATATTTTTTAATTTTTAGGTAAATTAGGAAATTCTGATATTGTTGGTTAAAATTTATCCGGAGTAGTGAATTGTAAATTTTACCGATAAAATACTAAAAAATTTCAAATACTTGATCGGAAATCTTGCATGTCTTTTACAATCGAATTATAATTAGTTGATTAAACTTACATAGTATTGTTTTGCAAAATATGTAACTCATTATAGATAATATATTGCAAGATGTAAATGAAGTCAAACAGGGAACAATTCACGAGATTATACCCAATGATTATTTTGATTTTTTGACCCCCGCTTTTCCCGAGGCTAAAAAGGATAAAAGTCAAAAGTGTTGTACATGAGCGAGAAGCAACACTGTTAAATTTGAATTTATGTCTGTTGCTACCTGAATTTTTCACCATGGGGAGTCGTGATGACACCTACTAGTGAAAGCTAGACAAATCAATTATTTCAATTATTTAACCCTTTTTTATTTTTTAAAATCCCTTAACAATGGTGAATAAATATTATATAAACAACGAAAATAACAAAGAGGAAGAATGAAATGTAATAATTTAATAATAATACTGATACAAATCACAATCTCACAGAAAAGTTTAATAGAGTCTGGGGACTCGGACAGCTGATCATCGGATGAAGAAGCACGTGTTCTCACAATCTGTGAAAGAACAAAGTAGAAGTTCAATTATCACTGAGAAACCAGATCGCATGACATGAAAGAATAGATGTGACGTTTTTCCTAACTCTATAGCCTCTGGGGGATAAATATATACGTCTCCATACTGATCCTTCAGACTCTACTAAGCTTGTCCGTGAATTGTGAGGCCTAAGCAATCTAGAGCTCTGATACCAACTTGTCACGATCCAGATTTTCCAACCCTGGGAGTCGTGATTGCGCCTACTAGTGAAAGCTAGGTAAGCCAATTATTACAATTATTTAAGCATTTTCATTTTATTAAGATCCATTAACAATGGTGAATAAATATTATATAAACTGCAAAAATAATAAAGCGGAAGAATGAAATGTAACAATTTAATAATAATACCGATACAAATCCATAAACATAAGCTATGCAGAATTGATGTCACAATCTCAAAAACTGTCTAAGAATACTATAAATAGGGGTCCAAAAGGTAAATACAATGCTATTTCCGAAGTACATAAAAGAAACAATATGGAAAGATTGAAGGAGACGCGAAGGCATGCGGATGCCTGCAGGACTACCTCGGGTCACCTGATGGACTAAAAGTAGCAACCTCACTGTGGTCCAAAAGTTGCAGCACCGAGATCTACACATAGTGCAAAGTGTAGTATCAGCACAACAAAACCCATGTACTGGTAAGTGCTTAGACTAACCTCGGTGAAGCATTGACGAGACTAGGACCAGACTACCAAATAAACTTGTGCAGTTAAATCATATACAACGAAAAAATAGAAGAAGAAATTTACAAGTAAAGATAGAAGGGGGGAAAACATGTCGCGGGGAATATCAAGTAACAATAGAAATCCAATAGATAAATGTAAAGTACACCAGAATTCAATTATCAACAAGAATCAAGAAATCAAAAATAAGTTCACGGCATCACCATTCGTGCTTTCACTCTCGTCCTCACTATAAGAATCAATATAATTGGCACGACATCACCCTTTGTGCTTTTACCTCATATAACCACGGCACGAAATTATCCTTCGTGCATTATAACTTATATCATGGCACGATATTATACATCATGCGACACGACATCACCCTTATTGCTTTTACCTCACAATATCAGCATGGCATAGCTGCTCCCTCACCGGTCTGAGCTACCATTCCCGGATGAAGTGCTCCAACTGGCTAGGCTGTTGGATTCTGAAACTGGGGAGCCATCTGCTCCGGAGTGCGGATAGCGGGAGTCTATGCTTCTATACCAGCTTGAGAAATAGCTGGTGCTACAGGAAGTAAGCCTGCCCTAGTACACTCACCATAAGGACCACTAGACTGACCGGAGTGTCCTGGAGTACCGGGGGTGGCCATGAACCCATCTGGGACCTCAGCTGGTCCTGCTGGAATTGTATGGGCTGGAACCTCATCGTCAAACTCAACCCGAGGCTCCGCCACAGGTGCTGTTGCTCCGGGCTAAGCTCTGCCCCTGCCTCAACCCTTAGCACAGCCTTGACCTCACCCTCTGTCGCTCGTAGATATTGCCGCTGGGGGCTCGAGCTGCGGATCAGCGAATGAAGAAGTGCGTGTTCTCGCCATCTGCGAAAGAACAGAGTAGGAGTTCAATTAGCATTGAAAAACCAGATCGCACGACATGAAAGAATAGATGTGAAGTTTTTCCTACCTCCGTAGTCTCAGGGGGATAAATACAGATGTCTCTATACCGATCTCTCAGACTCTACTAAGCTTGTCCGTGAATTGTGAGACCTAAGCAACCTAGAGTTCTGATAGCACCTTGTCACAATCCTGATTTCTCACTGTCAGGAGTAGTGATGGCACTTACTAGTAAAAGCTAGGTAAACCAATTATTCCAATTACTTAACCCTTTTCATTTTTTTAAATCCTTTAACAATGGTGAATAAACATTATATAAACAGCGGAAATAATAAAACGGAAGAATGAAATGTAACAATTTTTAAAAAAGAATTTATTTCTCAGGCTTGGTACTTTGGAATCCGATTCTGCGCTTATGCACAAGTCTCAAATTTTACTACAGACCCTATGATATCGTCGAATCACGGGTCCATGTCTGTTTACCAAGAATGTTGACTAACGTCAAATCTATTCAATTCTAAAAGCTAATTTCCTTAATTTACTTAGTTTTCACATAAAATCTTTTTGAAAATGTACCCGAACTGTGCACTCAAATCGAGGTGAGACAAAAAGAGGTTTTAAGGCCTCAGAACGCAGAATTTACTTTCAAAATGAGTGATTAACTTCACATCTATATTTTACTGTCGTGGGATCTGATTTCTCAATGCTAATTGAACTTGTACTCTATTTTGACCCCCGCTTGCCCAAAGGCAAATAAGGTTAAAAGCTCGTAAGTGTTGCACATGAGCGAGCAAGAGGCAACACGTGTTAAATTTTATTTTATGTCCATGGGGCATGTGGGGTATAAAAAGATCGCCTACTTCCAAAGCCATTCGTGTAAATGAACCCTACACTCTGTACAATCAAATACTGGAACTTTCGCGTAGGTGAATTTGAAAGAATAATTAACTCAAATAGCTGCTTACCCAGCCGATTAAACTAAAAATAGCAAGTGGAGGTATATGATATACATAATTTTTGTGTATTATATGTGTATAATTATATAATCTATGTATAAACTAGTAAACTTATAAAGTTGTTGTCGTAACTGATAAAGTTATTGCCATGTGACTAGAAGGTCATGTGTTTAAGCAGTGAAAACAACCTCTTGCGTAAATGCAAGGTAAATCTGCGTATAATAGGCCCTTGTGGTCCGGTCCTTCCCGGACCTCATGCATAGCGAAAGCTTAGTGCACCGGGCTTCCCTTTATACACTATGTATATGTCTAGAAAAATTAAAGAATGAATATCAATGACTATTTGTGTAAAAATCTCCCGGGAAAAATACACTTTGTTAGGCTGGACTTGTCGTTGATTGTAGATGGGCCTAGCCCAAGTTAGAATTTGTCCACCACATGTCTCACGTTCTTTTTCCAACCGTAATGTGCATTATGTATTTCTTTGTCAGTATTATCTCGCGTTTTTGATCAGTAGTGTCCCTTATCTTTGAGGGTGAGTCTATTTCGATCCCTCAAATATAACCTCGGGCATATTTCGTCCCTTAAATATGTTAAAGTGGAGCACCTTTAGTCTTATTTACAGAATGTGTTATAAAACTAATAGTGTTAACTATCACGGGGGCATTTTTGATCAATCAAAAACCACACTCGCGCGGCAGTCAAGTCCACTACTTGACTCAGCCTTCCCTTAGCCCTTCGCCAATTTTCACATGGCAACAAGTTCGGCTCAAACAAAACTTAGGCAGCAAAACAGGAAATTAAAAACACAAGCATATACGGGAATAATTTCCCAACCTTTGCATTAATTTGGAAAACATACAAAGGACCCTCAGTTTTGGCAAGAACACAAGTCGTTCTTGGCCAACACTAAGACATGCCCTTGCCCAGCCTTAGCCCCTTTTGAAACACTCAGAAACCCTCACGTTTCTCTCTTGTTTCCCAATTGTAATTCCACCCGAAATTACACTCTACTTCGGCCTAAGTCACAAAGGCCCTATTTATAACATATAGGCAGCCTTTAGACTTGGCAACACATGACACACGTTGCCTACAGCTTTGCCACTTGTCCGACTAAGATTAAATATGTTCCTAACATGTAGTTAACATCCCCAACTACTTAGGACACAATAATCACGAAATGCTACTCTATACAAGCATGATCTGATCATGGAAGATCAAGGGAGATCATGGCCACAATACAAGGTAACCGCTAACCGCTTTCCATGTGCATGGCATGTGCCATTTTTCCTTGGCCAGCTGAATTTCGCCCAAGGCATGCTTTGTGCCATGCCTTGGCCCTGTTTTTGCCTTGTTCGTGCCAATATTCATTTCCCTCGTGCCTTTGCTTGTATTTTACTTCACATAGCCTTGCCTTAGCTATTGAAAGCCATTTCCATCATTCCGCATTTCCGCTTTGATTTAGCTTAGCCCGCACTTAGCTGCCACAACACAAATGTGCCATCCGACTAGTTTTTGGCACGCATGCCGTGCCATGCCGCCCCATTTCAACCATGCTACCTTCTCAAGCCTTTGCCAACCGCGCCTTGCCCGTGCCAAGGTCTTGGCCAATACTTGTTCATAACAGCCCGTTGCCCGCATGATCATTCCGCCCGTACATAGGCTAATGGCAAGGCCATCACGCCCAAACCCTTGCTACATCCGCACCACGCCCGAAGTTCAAAAGTCGGGGTCCTAACAAACCACCCACACCCTTTGAAATCGACGTCCTCATCATGCCAACTCAATTAATCAACCCCAAAGGGTTGTTGACAAAAGCCCCACCAGGTGCTTCCTTCACATCTACCACTAGGGCATTTACTTCCCGCCACTTGTTCTTGTTTCTCTGCAGCTAGCAGCGCATTTACCCTAGCCTGTATCGGACAGTCCTTCCTCAAGTGCAGTCCACCACAAGTGAAATAACCTTTGAACTTGTTGTTCCTTTCCTTGCCTTTGTGAATTTCCTGTCACATTTTTTGGCAAGTTCTACGTCTTCAGAAGCTTGGCTCTTCCCGTTCTTCTTCCATTCCCTTGCTTTGTCCTTCCGATTTGACTTCGAATGCGAAGATTCAGTAGGTTCATCACCTATATTCAGGCCCGCTAACGTATCTGCGGCTGCAATGACAGTAGAGAGGCTTTGCACATTCTTCCTTCTCAACTCCAATTGTGCCCAGCCCTTCAGTCCACTCATGAAGTAATGCAGCTTATCTTCCCCTTCCATATTACTTACATTCAACATCAAGGATGAAAATTCCTTGACATACTGCCTCACCGTGCCACTCTATTTCAAGAGAAACAGTCCATCTCGTGCCATCCACAATGAATTTGTTGGAAGGAATTGGGATTTCAATTCATTCTTAAGCATCTCCCGAGTCTCAATCCTTGGCAGTCCAACACTTTCCCCTTCTGCAACTCGTGAACGCCACCACTCCTTTGCATTGTCCGTCAAATACATTGGTGTGATCACCATTTTTTCATCAACCAGAACACGTTCAGCCTGGAAATATTGCTCCATATCCCACAAGAAATTTTCCAGTTCCTTGGCACTTCTCGCACCACCATAAGCCTTTGGCTCTGGAATCCTTAACTCAGTGCGCTCGTCACTTCTGGGGGCAGAATTTTGCAATGCCCTTCAAAGATCAGCCACTTCCTCGCGTCACTCTTCTTTCTCTTGGCGTATCAAGGCCATTTCTGCCAGCGTTGTCTCGTGTCTCGCTGCATAATCTGCCTCCAACCGTGTCATTCTAGCAAGAACAGAAGAATCGCCTTCCACATCAATAGCCTGCCCAACCAATTCTTCCAATTGCTCAACTTTTTGACGCAGTTCTGCATTTGTGCCACCATGTTCTCGAATATTCCCACGAAATCTGCCACTGATCGTCTTGCCACTGCCACGAACCTGCTCCGATCTTCTTGGACAACCTGGCTCTGATACCAGTTGTCACGGGTGCATTTTTGATCAACCAAAAACCACACCCGCGCGACAGTCAAGTCCACTGTTTGACTCAACCTTCCCTTAGACCTTGGCCAATTTTCACATGGCAGCAAGTTTGGCTCAAACAAAACTTAGGCAGCAAAAAAGGAAATTAAAAACACAAGTATATACGGAAACAATTTTCTAACCTTTGTATTAATCTGGAAAATATACAAAGGACCCTCACTTTTGGCAAGAACACAAATCGTTCTTAGCCAACACTAAGACCTACCCTTGCCTAGCCTTAGCCCCTTTTGAAACACTCAGAAACCCTCACGTTTCTCTCTTGTTTCCCAATTGTAATTCCACCCGAAATTACACTCTACTTCTGCCTAAGTCATAAAGGACCAATTTATAATATATAGTCAGCCTTTCAACTTGGCAACACATAACACACGTTGCCTATAGCTTTGCCACTTATCCGACTGAGAGTAAATATGTTTCTAACATGTAGTTGACATCCCCAACTACTTAGGACACAATAATCACGAAATGATACACTATACAAGCATGATCTGATCATGGCAGATCACATGGACACAAAACAAGGTAACCGCCAACCGCTTTCCATGTGCATGACATGTGCCATTTTTCCTTGGCCAGCTGAATTTCGCCCAAGGCATGCTTTGTGCCATGCCTTGGCCCTGTTTTTGCCTTGTTCGTGCCAACCTTCATTTACCTCGTGCCTTTGCTGGTATTTTCCTTCACATAGCCTTGGCTTAACTATTGAAAGCCATTTCCATCATTCCGCATTCTCGCTTTGATTTAGCTTAGCCCGCACTTAGCTGCCACAACCCAAATGTGCCATCCGACTAGTTTTTGGCGCGCATACCGTGCCATGCCGCCCCACTTCAACCATGCTACCTTCTCAAGCCTTTGCCAACCGTGCCTTTCCCGTTGTCACACCTCCTTTTTACGCACCCGCGGGAGCGCGGGAGAGTTTTTTCAATTAAAGGACAATCGAAACGGGATCAATTTATTTAATTCGGAGTCGCCACTTGGGAAAATAATGGTGTCCCAAGTCACCGGTTTGATCCCGAACCGAGGAAATTTATGACTCTGTAATACAGTCTGCGAAACTAGAAACCTGGATAAAGAATTCTGTTAACCCGGGAGAAGGTGTTAGGCACTCCCGGATTCCGTGGTTTTAGCACGGTCGCTCAACTGCAAATTTTTGTTTCTATCTGATTTCTTTATATATTTTATTTGTGTGCTCTTATATTCCGCTTTAATTCTTAGAAGAATTGCGACGTCACGAAAATGCATTTCGAGCCGCACCGTAACCAGTACGCCTGCGACTTTAATGTATTTCAGTTTCGCCGAGAGTAAGATTTGGGTCACATAAATGCACACCCGTATTTAGGAAAGTAATTTTATTTCAAATCGTGCCTAAAGAGTCTATCGGCTGTTTAACTTTGGGAAAAGACCGTGAAATTCACTAAATAGTCCTTCCAAGTCTAAGTTCTCATGACAATTATTTGAGGGCCCCGCAATTATATATTTTGTGCGGCGAGGCTCGTCTCATTTTAAAGGACAATCCTAAAGTGACTACATTTTTCTATTAAGTTCGTTTCTAAAATAAACGAGAAAAGGTCCTAATTTATTACATGTTTATAAGCTCGGGCCTCTTATTAGTTATTAGATCAAGGTGAACGGAAATTGCACTCGAGCTTGCATAAGGGAGATTGTTTTATGCCTTATTCTACAAGCGAATAATACTAAAACAACAATTACGAATAGCATGCGAGTTTGAAAAATGTTAACACAAACTAACCATTCTCTAATTAATTTAAACCACCAGTATTAGATAAATCGAACCATTGAAGTTAACTATGTGTAATACAAAAGTCATTTTTGAATTTCATGCTAACGTTCATCACTAACATTAGTTACTAATATTATTTGAATTGCTATTTGAAATGATGTTACTTACTCAAGTGACCTCGTAAATTCAGAACTATTGAACTAACATTTTGATTTCCATTTGAACTATTTGAACCTGTAAACTATTTGAAACTATTTTACGACTAACTGGAAATGCATTAACCACACTATATTTCATAACTAGCAATCATCAACTAAGATTAATTACAATGAATATTCACATGTTTCTAGAGATAGATTCGACAGTTCAATTCATATACTTATCAGTCCGTTATAAGTAAAAAATTTCTACTTGACATCCAGTTAAAGATGCTAAAGAACTCAAAAGGAAACTTGACAGACATTTCATTTCGTCTCCAACTTCAGGTTTACATTAGGACATGGTTTCAGAGTGTGTACCTGGAAATTGACAAAAATAGAGGACTAAGGGATCAGCTATGGCAGTGATAGCAACAGTAGCAGTGAACAGAAGCCAGCAGCAGCAAAACACAACCAACAGCAACAAAAACCACAACCAAACAGCAATAGCACACGACCAACAGCAAAATCCGTAACAATCAGTAGCAAATGATGGATAGCAGAAGTGAACAGCCCAAAACAGGAGCAAGAAAAACCAGCCCAGATCCAAATAAGATCAATAAAACAGTAGCAAGGTCTAGTAGCAACCCAGGAGGAGACACTTGAAGCCCCAGCAAGTTTCAACAACCAAACAAACTAATACTATGATCAACAATGTCGAAAGAGCTAAGAGTGACATCAAACAATCCAAATAGACCAGCTTTAACTTCCAAAATACCTAACAATTACTTCAGGAACTTCAAAAGGCCAATGTCGTATCAAGACATAACTCAAAAGACTCAAAGACTGCCTGAAACAGTGAGCTAAAAGAAGCAGAATGTTTTCTTTCTCCGCTTCTCTAAAATGTATGTCTTTTTCTCTATCTAGTCTCTCACTGTGTTTCCCAGAATACCTCTCCAATGTTCTCTATCACTGTGTATTTTATTTTTTTGACCAGTGTTCTGTCTCTAAGGTCTGTCTGTATGAAGCTCTGTATCCTCTCTATATATTCAAATTCCCAACTGGCCAGCCTATCTTCAGAATTGTTTTCCCCTCTGGCCAGCCCATACCCTGCTCTGTTTTTACCACTTAAACTTGTCTAAGCATGGGATTTTTATATTAAAATGATAAGTGTAGGCCTGGTGGGATGCCCTGCTGTAACAGCAGGTTCCACTAGTTTAACTCATGGGCAAGGTAATTTTAAAACCTAAGAAATGCTAATTCTGTTAATCTCTACTTTAAAATTAACAAACTCCAGATTCTAATCCAATTACAGTCCTAATGTGCACTACACTTCATTAGTTACACCCTTCAATCCTTAACTAACAACAACTATATCCAATTCATCACTTAATTAAACAAACAGTTCAAAAGAAAGGAACTCTCGATTCAACAGTGATTTATAGTGTCCAATTCTGCCTTAAAATGCTAATAAACAAGACCTACGAAACTAATCGACCATATTGATTAGTCGATGACAACATACATAATTGATAACAAATGAGCGACCTACAGTTTGATTCCATATATTTCAGGCAGAATCAAGAAACCAATCAAACATGAATTAAATGATTGACGACCTTAATCGAAACGAATACCTATCCTATGACAAGCACATTCGAACAAATAAAACAGAATACTAATTGACCAAATAAAAGGTCTTTGAGGGGAGAAGACAGAACAATTGATACGAAAAATTGAAAACATAACAAATAAAAAATAAAAACACAAACAAAGCACACACGGATGCTCATATAACAGAATTAAATCGACCAGAGAAGAAACAAATACCTCAGAAGAAATTCATGAAGCGGGCCAGCTGGACTCATCTGTTTTGGGGTTCAATGGACCTTAATCGGGGTGTTCTCAGTTGAGAACACCTAGACTAAGGTCTATTAGACCCCAATTCCCATTGAATTAAACAAAAGACCTAAATTTGGATTTCTAGGGTTCTTGGTGCCGCTTTTTGGGGCTCGACCGGTTCCGGCCAGATTCGAGCCGGACCACGGTTAGTAGGGGTGTGAGGGAGGTGTGAGGAGTCACTGGTGTGAATTTGGGGTGGTTTGGCGTGGTTTGGGTTTTAACTCGAATCTTCGATTGAAGATTCGAGACGTTTGGGGATGATTCGAGGTTAACGGACCGTGGATTTGTGTAGAGGAGGTTTAGGGGGAGCTATGGTGTTGATTGGGTGGCCATTCGCCTACTGCCGCCGGCGGAGATGATTTCCGGCCGGCGAAGTGTGGTGGGGGAAGGCGAGGCTTGGCTTGTCTCTGAGAGAGACGATGGAGGAGGGGTCTGGCTAAGGGGGGGCTGGGTAAGAGATTCGTATTATATACGAGATAGGAAATTCGATCCTGATCGTTGGATCATTTACGATCAACGACCAGGATCATTTTTCTTAAAGGAAACGACGTCGTGTAACGTTAATATGAGACTGGGTCGGTCTTTGGCTGGGAGCGGGTCGGGCTGTGAGGGGAAATGGCGACCGATAGATCGAAATGATCCAACGGCTTGGATATCTTGGCCTGTTACGGCGTCGTTTGGGCGCATCCGGAGATGGCCTGAGCCGGATTTGGCTTGGGCCTGGGTTGTTCAACCCTTCTTGGGCCTGTTTTCACACTTATTTATAATTTTATTAACTAACTCTAATTAAACCAAAAACTACTTTAAACAAATCAATTTAAAGGGAATGAAATTACCCCTATTAATTAACACTTGATGATTAACACAATTTATGCATTCAAATAAAATCACATGATGATCGAGAAACGAGGTGCACACATTTTTTTTGATTTTCTTACGATTAATTCCTATGTCCGATTTATTCTCATAAACGCGCACTTAATTCCCAAATATGCAATGCGTATTTTTTTGTATTTTCTAGCTAAATAAACACACATACCAATGCTAATGCTCCGGAGAGACAGCACAAAATCCACAAAAATCAAGTGTAGCCCAAAGCTATTTTATTTTGAATTTTTGGGAGTAAATCTCACGTAGGGCAAAAATCACGTGCTCACAGCTGCCCCTCTTTGCGCGAAAACATGAAGAGTTTTCGTGCAAAGATAAATGAGCGGATACGAGCGATTTTTGCCCGTTCAAGCACTCTGCATGAAGCATTTTTTTGGAAAAGTTTGACCGAACCTTGCTTCAAAAGTCTCCTACATATCCCTGGCTAAAAGGGAATCAGGTCAATGTAGTTCGGGAAATTTTTGGTAGCTGGGACTACCATGACTGCTGTGATTTTGTTGTTACTGTCGTTGCTGCTGTTGCCACTGCTTAGATGATCTCCTTATTACACCGTGCTAAACAAAAATAAGAAGCTAGACTAAGTTACAGCGTTGCAAACTCTTATCTATCTTTCCAGCTTGATCTTGTCATGTTCATTGCCATCTTGCTAGTTCTGATGTTTCTTCACATGCTTCTTCTCTTCCGACGATTGTTATTTTGGTCTATCTTGATTGCCGAACTCCGACCATTGGTCCCTTCCTTGTGATCTTCGAACTATTCTGTTTCGAAGTCTGAATCTATCTTTCCGATCCTTGTTGCTTTCCTTCCGATTATGAACTTGGATTCATACTGGGGATTTTCGTTACATTCAGCCGCTTTCCTCAATCAAATTCAAAAATAAATCGCCACTCCATTCTTCAGGCGGGCTCCCTGACTTCAACTACAACTTCGAAATAAAATCGCCACTCCATTCTTCAGGCAGGCTCCCTTGACTTCAACTACAACTTCAAAATAAAATCGCCACTCCATTCTTCAGGCGGGCTCCCTGACTTCAACTACAACTTTAAAATAAATCGCCACTCCATTCTTCAGGCGGGCTCCCTGACTTCAACTACAACTTCAAAATAAATCGCCACTCCATTCTCCAGGCGGGCTCCCTGACTTCAACTATAGCTTCAAAATAAAATCGCCACTCCATTCTTCAGGCGGGCTCCCTGACTTCAACTATAGCTTCAAAATAAAATCGCCACTCCATTCTTCAGGAGGGCTCCCCGACTTCAACTACAACTCCAAAATAAAATCGCCACTCCATTCTTCAGGCGGGCTCCCTGACTTCAACTACAACTTCAAAAATAAATCGCCACTCCATTCTCCAGGCGGGCTCCCTGACTTCAACTATAGCTTCAAAATAAAATCGCCACTCCATTCTTCAGGCGGGCTCCCTGACTTCAACTATAGCTTCAAAATAAAATCGCCACTCCATTCTTCAGGCGGGCTCCCTGACTTCAACCATAACTTCAAAATAAAATCGCCACTCCATTCTTCAGGCGGGCTCCCTGACTTCAACTATAACTTCAAAATTAATCGCCACTCCATTCTTCAGGCGGGCTCCCTGACTTCAACTACGACTCACTAATTTCATCCCATCCTTGTCGCCTTCCTTTGTTTCCCGCACCATTTTCTCCTTCCTGCATCGACTCTTGGGCTACCCTTTTCTTTTGGATTACCTTGTCTTGGAATTGCTTTCCCACTGGGCCGTGATATTTTCCTTTGGCTGTCGGAGATATCTTCGGAACTGTTTACTCACCTGCTGGTGATGATGCTGCCGGGGAAGTATTCTTTCTTTCCTTCACCCCTCATTCTCTCTCGGACTCGCCGAGGATTGAAATGTCATTAACTGAGGATTACCCTGGCGGGTGAACCCTCTTCCTTTTCCTTCTTCCCAGACCTCCTCCGGGGCTCACGCTTTTGCTTCCTTGAAAAACTTATGGGATATAATGCTGCTGGGGAAATCTCGGAGTTAGTGTTTCATTTTCCCAACAACTGCTGGGGATGATACCAGGCTCAAAGATCGCCCCCTCGTGTTGTCTGACCTTTCTCAAAACCATTCTGCTTGGAACTGGTATTTCCCGAAATCTCGTTACCCTTATCCACTGGGTATTTGTTTTCAAGAAAATTTTTGCAATGGGAGAAAATTTTCTGCCCCAGCTTGATGACCTTCTACGCGGCATGCTCTTCCGCCGACAAACCCTCTTTTCCTGCTTTAAATCAAAGAAAAATTGTTAGTTTCAAAACGCAGTGAGTGGTTGTGCCACTCTTGTTGGGGGCCATTTTGCTTCTCTCTTTCAGCTGCTTGGCCTCCCTCGAACTTTTGGGGACGACGTTGACGCTTGCTGGGGATGATGCTCTTTCCAAATATGGTTTCTCATCTCTCCCTTTTGTTTCAACCTTTAGTTTGATCCGACTCTTTTAGCCGGTGATCTGTTGTGAGAAATCATCTTCCGGACGTGCAATATGTGTCCATCATACTCCATAATTCCTGTGAACCTTCCAATCAACCTATCGTTCCACTCTTAATATCAGAACGACTTTTGTCTTATTGCCTCGTTCCACGCCTATTCATTTTTATTGTACCGCTTTGGGAGACTTGGTAGTAAGCTTTGAAAAAATCAATTTTCGAAAACGAAAGAAAAGAAAAAGAATGCTGACCGCGAATGACAAAAGAAAGGGAAAACTTTTCTGAACTCAAAAATGGGAAAAACTTATCTGAATGTGTGACTGATCCAATGGTTATGCCGCGCCTTTGAGATTAATCTACCCAGTCTATTTACGTCAATCGCTTTCTGATGGCCGCGTTTTGCTAGAAGCAAACGAATGTCCTAACCTTGTCTCATGCAGACACCTTGTAACCATCTCGCTTTGTCACCTCATAGTGCCCTTAAAAGGGTTTTCACTAACGAGATTCTCTCATTTCTCTCGACCTCCCGTCGCCTTAGGGTGCCTGTAAAGCTTTTCACCGTAAGACTCTCTCATTCTATTTCTCTCATCTTTCTTCGCCCCAAGGTGCCCGCGAGGGTTTTCACCGTTAAGGCTCTCTCATTTTGCTTTCTTTCCAGGCTGGGGTATCGTCCACAAGATTCCCTTTAAAGCATTATCCCTTTTCGGCTTGTGCATCTTGGGTTCAATCGAAGATCGGAGTGTCGCTTTTGGCTTTCATTCGCATGAATTAGCATTTCTCAAATACTGATCGAGAGGTCTTCTTCGGTCATTAATGTGACTTTCGTGCGTGAGGTTAAAGAAAAGAGGTTTCACCTCAATGGTTAGCTCATTACAACTTTCGGAATCCATACCATCTTTTCAAATGAAACAATGACTTCTGCCCCAGTTTTGTTGCTTGGGGAATCTTTGATTTTTATTTTATTATGACCGAGCCGTGTGGCGCCTACGTATCCTTCTTGAGGAATCAGGTCAAACGTAGTTCACTTTTTCTTGTGTCTTTTCTTCGTTTCTTTTCTATTTTATTACACATCTTCCTTGATGATTCCGAAAGAGGGTACATGAAAGAATAATTAAGGCTCAACGGGGAAACAAGGGTTAAAGTGTTTGGGTAGTAGAAAAAATTGCCTCTGTCATTTCATTCTCCGAAAAATGCCAAAATACACACAAACGAAAACAAACGTCGATAACTACATTAAAGAATTACACATAATATCTCTTGACTGCATCAGAATTGATAGCCATATCAGTGCATCTTCCCTCAATATCAGTTAGACATAGCACGCCGTTGGATAATACCCTAGTCACAACAAATGGTCCCTGCCAATTTGGAGCGAACTTGCCTTTCGCTTCGGCCTGGTGTGGTAGAACTCTCTTCAGCACATGTTGTCCCACTTCAAATTTCCTGGGATGTACCTTATTGTTATATGCTCTTGCCATTCTCTTTTGATACAATTGGCCGTGACATACTGCTGTCAATCTCTTTTCATCGATCAAGCTCAATTGCTATAATCGGGTTTTGACCCACTCATCATCGTCAATCTTGGCTTCAGCGACAATTCGGAGGGATGGGATTTCCACTTCTGCTGGTATTACTGCTTCAGTTCCGTACACCAACAAGTAGGGAGTTGCACCTACCGAAGTCCGGACGGTAGTGCGATAACCCAACAGTGCAAATGGTAGCTTTTCGTGCCATTGCCTAGACCCTTCTACCATCTTCCTCAATATCTTCTTTATATTCTTGTTTGCTACCTCGACCGCACCATTTGCTTTGGGACGATATGGTGTGGAATTTCGGTGTGTGATCTTGAACTGTTGACATACCTCTTTCATCAATCCGCTGTTAAGATTTGCACCGTTATCTGTGATGATTATCTTTGGAATTCCGAACCTGCAGATGATGTGGGAATGTACGAAGTCCACCACCGCCTTCTAGGTCACCGATTTGAAGGTTTTGGCCTCCACCCACTTGGTAAAATAGTCGATCGTTACCAGAATGAACCTATGACCATTGGAAGCCGCAGGTTCTATAGGTCCAATAACATCCATACCCCATGCAACAAACGGCCATGGTGCTCACATTGTATGCAACTCGGTTGGCGGAGAATGAATCAAATCTCCGTGTATCTGACACTGATGGCATCTTCGCACGAAACTTATACAATCACGTTCCATAGTGAGCCAATAATATCCTGCTCGAAGAATCTTCTTTGCCAATACATATCCGCTCATGTGTGGTCCACAAACTCCAGAGTGTATATCTATCATCACTGTTGTGGCTTGACTCGCATCTATACATCTTAACAGTCCCAAATCTGGGGTTCTTTTGTACAGCACCCCTCCACTAAGGAAAAATCCGTTCGCCAATCGCCGAATAGCTCTCTTTTGATCTCCAGTTGCCTGCTCTGGGTATATTCCTAACCCGAGGTACTCTTTGACATCATGAAACCATGGCTCACCATCCATCTCTTCTTCTATCATATTGCAATAAGCATGTTGATTCCGAACCTGAATGTGTAACGGATCGACATGAACCTTGTTCGGGTGATGTAGCATTGACGCCAGAGTAGCCAAAGCGTCGGCAACCTCATTATGCATCCTTGGGATATGTCTGAATTCTACCGACCGAAAACGCTTAGTCAGATCATGCAAACACTGACGATACGGGATAAGTTTTAAATCTCTGGTTTCCCATTCTCCCTGAATCTGATGTACCAGAAGGTCCGAGTCCCCTAAGACCAAGACGTCCTGTACATCCATGTCCACCGCTAATCGCAACCCCAAGATACATGTCTCGTACTCAGCCATATTATTGGTACAATGAAAACGCAGTTGAGCAGTAACAGGATAATGATGTCCTGTTTCAGAGATGAGCACAACCCCTACTCCGACTCCTTTTGCGTTCGCCGCTCCGTCGAAGAAAAGCTTCCACCCTGGATCCTCGGTTAATTCCAACCCATCAATTTGCAATACTTCTTCGTCCGGAAAATACGTCCTCAAAGGTTCGTATCCGTCATCGACAGGATTCTCATTTAAGTGATCGGCTAGGGCTTGGGCTTTCATAGCCGTCCTTGTCACATATATGATGTCGAACTCTGTAAGTAATATTTGCCATTTTGCTAACCTCCCTGTAGGCATAGGTTTCTGGAAAATATATTTCAACGGATCCAAACGCGAAACGAGGTAAGTGGTGTAAGAAGACAAATAATGTTTCAGCTTTTGGGCTACCCAAGTCAAAGCACAGCAGGTCTTTTCCAAATGAGTGTATTTAACCTCGTGGACCGTGAATTTCTTATTGAGATAGTAAATGGCCCGTTCCTTCCTGCCAGTAAGATCATGCTGCCCCAGTACGCAGCCGAATGAATTTTCCAAAACCGTCAGATAAAGAATCAGGGGTCTGCCCGGTTCAGGCGGAACTAGTACGGGTGGGTTTGACAGATACCCTTTGATTTGGTCAAATGCTTCCTGACATTCTGTCGTCCATTCTATCGCAGTGTCTTTCTTCAACAGACGGAATATGGGCTCACAGGTTGCTGTAAGCTGAGCAATAAACCTACTGATGTAATTCAACCTTCCCAACAGACTCATTACCTCTGTTTTATTCTTCGGCGGGGGTAGCTCCTGAATGGACTTGATTTTGGATGGGTCCAACTCAATGCCCCGTCGGCTGACGATAAATCCTAGCAACTTTCCTGATGGGACTCCGAATGCGCATTTGGACAGATTGAGCTTGATATCATATCTTCGAAGTCTTTGAAAGAACTTCCTGAGGTCGGCAACGTGGTCTTCTCGACGTCTAGATTTTATGATCACATCATCCACGTACACTTCTATTTCCTTATGTATCATGTCATGGAATACCGTAGTCATCGCCCTCATGTATGTTGCCCCTGCATTCTTCAAACCGAACGGCATCACCCGGTAGCAATAAGTCCCCCATGGTGTGATAAAAGCCGTTTTTTCTGCGTCCTCTTCATCCATCAAGATCTGATGATATCCCGCGTAGCAATCCACAAAGGATCCGATTTCACGTCCGGCGCAATTATAAATCAGGATATGAATATTGGGAAGCGGGAAATTATCCTTAGGACTCGCCTTGTTGAGATTGCGGTATTCCACGCATACTCTGATCTTTCCGTCTTTCTTTGGCACCGGTACTACGTTAGCCAACCATTCAGGGTATCGAGTGACACGAATGACTTTCGCCTACAACTGCTTGGTCACTTCCTCCTTGATCTTTACACTCATCTCTGTCTTAAATTTCCGCAATTTTTGCTTGACGGGAGGACATGTCGGATCAGTGGGTAATTTATGAACCACTAGATCAGTGCTGAGTCCTGGCATGTCGTCGTACGACCATGCGAAAATATCTTTAAACTCCACGAGTGTTTTGATCAATTCCTCCCTCAGGTTGGGTTCAATATGGATACTTATTCTGGTTTCTTTGACGTCATCTGTGTTCCCCAGATTAACAGCCTCAGTATCATTTAAATTTGGTTTGGGTTTTTCCTCGAAGTGACATAATCTTCACCGATTTCTTCTACGGCTTCATCATCGCCGTATTCCGATTCACTTTCGTCACTTCTTATTTCATGCGTTATTATTTCCAAACCCGATTGACTTTCTAGACTGGGTTGATTAATCTTTAAGCACGCCATATCATTAAGATCAGTTGAAAGAAAGCTGTTCAGAAAAGTAAAAGAAGAAAAATAAACAAAATTAGACACGAAGGAAACAAAATTTCATTAATGGGAACAGTACAAGGAAAAAAAAACTTGCAAACTCAAATCAAAATGAACTAAAACAAACGGATTTTACTCCGGGGACAACCCCAACACAAAATTTCGAAAGAAAACAATCCAAAACAAACTACCAAGACTCCTTCCGGACAGGGAGAGGAGTAGCCTTCCAATTATTCAATTTTGCTTTCGATCCCACAAACTGTATCTCGGCATGGCTGGATCCTTCGCCATCCTCTAGCATGCATACATCTGCGAATAGGTCCTCGAACTTTCTTAAGAACTCTTCGTCTGGCCTAACTATAGGACTGGGAATCTTTGTCGTCGGATGTCCTCTTACCCCAGGCCTGACAAAAGATTGGGAAAGGCATGGAACAGGCTTCGGGAGCACCCATGTCTTCTGCTTATTCCTCTTGGCTCGCTGGATGTCCTCTGATGTTGGCTTGAATCCCAAGCCGAAGGTTCCTACGTTTTCGACCGCAGATACCGGTTGTATGATTCCTTGCAGAGATGCACCTAGACCTTTGCCGGGTATGAAACCATGTCTCAACATTTCATGAGCCACCATGACGTCGGCAGTAATTATTCTGTCATTGGGAATGCATTCCCCTTCTGGAACTCGGTTGGCGGATACCACATCGCAGATCTGGTATACCCATGGCCCAACATCTTCTTCCGTCTCAACAAAGGGGACGATGGTGCCTGGTTGTAGATCATTCTCTCCATGGACGACGATCTCCTGTTGGTCCCACTCAAACTTGACGAGTTGGTGTAGGCTGGATGGAACTGCTCTTGTGGCATGGATCCACGGTCGCCCTATCAGAAGGTTATATGACACTACCATGTCCAGCACCTGGAATTCCATGGTGAAATCCACTGGCCCAATTGTCAAAATTAACATTATGTCCCCGACCGACGCCTTGCCTCCTCCATCAAACCCTCGAACACATATGATGTTCTTGCGTATCCTGCCGATGTCCACTTTCAACTTGTCCAGTGTAGAGAGAGGACAAATGTTAGCATTGGATCCATTATCGACTAGGACTTTGGTAACCACCGACTCCTCACACTTTACCGTAAGATATAAAGCCTTGTTGTGTTCGGTGCCTTCCTCAGGCAACTCATCATCGGTGAAGGTGATCCGATTTGCTTCGAAGATCCTATTGGTGATCTTCTCAAAATGACTCACCGAGATCTTATCAGGTACGTGGGCCTCATTCAAAACTTTCATCAAAGTCTGCCGATGTTCTTCAGAATGTATCAGCAGGGACAGCAATGAGATTTGCGCAGGGGTTTTCTTCAGCTGTCCTAAGACAGAATAATCATGCAGCTTCATCTTTTTCGAGAATTCTTCTGTCTCTTCGTCAGTTACCGGCTTTTTTAGTGTTGCAGAGTGGTCTTCCTCAATTCCGCTGGGGCAAAACATCTCCCTGAGCGGGTCAAACCTTGCGCCTCGCAAACTTCCTCTTTAACTTCCTTTCCTTTGTAGGTTGTCGTGACCCGATCATAATTCCATGGAATAGCTCTGCTATCAGCTATTGGCAACTGTATTGCTGGCTTGATGATGAAAGGATCCACTCGAACACCCGCCACCATCAAGACGGGTTTGGTTGCTACCCCTGGTACAACTATTTTTGCTTCCCCCGGCCTCACCGGCACTTTGTTCATCTTCCCTTTTCTGCTTCCGACCCTCCTTGTATGTCCTTCTTGCAACTGAGTGACTCATCAAGGCTTGGCCCCTTTCTCATTCCTACCCCACTAGACTTGATCATCATTACAGTCTGAGGGGTTTTATCCTTTCCTTCTTCTACCCGTACCAACTCGATCATGTTGGTCTCGTGATGAGTTGGAAGTGGATTTTGGTTGATGTTGGGCTCTGTTGGAGTCTGGACCTCAATCCTGTGAGTGTCGATGAGTTCCTGGATGGCTGTTTTCAACCTCCAACACTTTTCCGTGTCGTGTCCCGGACATCTTGAGCAGTATGCACAATTTATTGAGTGATCCAGATTCTTTGGAAGAGGATTTGGTAGCTTAGCCTCGACCGGATTTAGCAACCCTACTTGCTTCAAACGGTGGAACAGATTGGTGTAAGACTCCCCCAAGGGAGTGAAAGTCTTTGGCCTTGGCGCCCTGTCGCTCTTGAATGCTTGGTTCGGACGAAAGCCCGCACCCGTGGGATTTCTATAGGCTCTTGGGGGTGGGTAATTATTCTGTGGATTTGGCGCACGCCATGGTGCCTGGACGGGAGGTGTGGCATATGACTGTGCGTGATGGACAGTAAAATGGGGATCGGGTGCCGGATAGTAGTGTTGCGGGTGGTTATATGGATTGTGGAAGTAATTTTGGTGGTGAGGTTGTGGCGGGTTATACTGGGGTGCGGGGCCTCTGTTTCTGAACCATGTTCCGGACTCAACTGCCGTGACTTCTTCTTTCCTCTTTTTCCCAAGCACTCCTCCGGTACCACTTTGAATAGCTTGGGTGGTGGCTTTCAAAGCTGAATAGCTCATGATCTTGTTGGCTTTCAAGCCTTCCTCGATCATAGCCCCCATCTTTATCACCTCGGTGAATGATTTACCGACGGACGTCACCAGATGTCCGAAATAGGTTGGCTCTAGAGTCTACAGGAAGTAATCCACCATCTCGCTCTCTCTCATGGGCGGATCTACCCTTGCTGCCTGTTCCCTCCAGCGGAAACCAAATCCTCTGAAACTTTCGGCGTGTTTCTTTTCTAACTTTAGCAATGATAAGCGGTCTGGGACTATTTCAAGATTGTATTGGAATTGGCCAATGAACGCTTGAGCCAAATCATCCCACGTAAACCATCTGCTGGGATCCTGCCTAGTGTACCACTCTAGTGCAGATCCCCCCAAACTCTGACCGAAGTAAGCTATCAGAATCTCGTCCCGTCCTCCGGCCCCTCGCATTTTACTACAAAACCCTCGAAGATGGGCTACAGGATCACCATGCCCCTCGTATAGGTCAAACTTGGGCATTTTGAACCCGGCTGGCAACCGGACATCTGGGAATGGACACAGATCCTTGTAAGCGACACTGACCTGGTTGCCCAAACCGTGCATATTCCTGAAGGACTGCTCCAGGCTTTTAACTTTTCTAATAACTTCCTCATGTTCCGAACTCTGGAAGTGCTTTTCCGGTTCTGCCGGGTTATCCCAGTGAGGGGTGTGTGTATGCAGTTCAGGAGCCCTGAAAGTAGGCTCGGGAGGATAGTAAGAATTGTCATGGATTTCAACATGCGGCTCACCGGACGACTTTTGTAGAGTAGCAGGTGGGGGTGCCACAAAACCAGGGGTGACCGGAGGAGGATTTTGTTTGGCTGGTGGGATTTGGGTGACATAAGGGTTTTCCCCTTGATAGTATGGATAGAGTGGGGCGCTTGTCGAAGGATCAAGGGGTGGATGTTCTGGAGCTGATGCGAGAGTAGGGCGGTTTGGCGAAGACTGTCCCCTAGCCCAGGCTAGGTGCATCTCTGTTATCTGCTGTTTCAACCGGTCGACCTCTTCTTTCATGATTTGTATCTCCGATTTCTCTTCCTCGAGACTTTTACCGGAACTAGACATGCTTGCTGTAATTGGCCCTTTAGATCTAGTACGGTAATGGTGGTTGGCCAGTATATTCTGTCAAACCAACTGCTAAACTTTTCTGGAAATTGACAACAAACTTGTTAGTTTACCGAGTTTAACAGATATGTTATAGCACGTTGGATGCAATGCACCTAACCAAATAACCTTTTCTACATGTACTCATCACATGCGTCATTCCAGCTTTTCTCTTTTTCTCTTTTTTTTTCTTTTTTTTTCTTTTTCAATTATCCTTGAAAGCCTTATTGTTATTAACCTTCGTATTCTTTTCCTTTCTTTCTAGTGGTGGTCGAATCTTATGTGGATTGCCTACGTATCACGTCCCCGCGTGAATCAGACCGAGCGTAGTTCTGGTAACAAGATTGTGGCAAAATTCAGTAACTTTTATATCAAATAAAACCTTAAAGTTACAAAACATGTCTTACAACAATCAACAAAATAAGAGAAATGCTTGACTCGAAAAAAGTAAAATAAAATGCCAACTGGCTTGACCCAATATTTCAAAATACATTTTTAATCAAAAATCTAATGCTCTAAAATTCCTGGGGGCCCGCGAGGCATCATTCGGCCTTGCCGCGGGCCTTGGTGTGAGGTCCTTGTGTAGTCCCCTTAATTCTCTCGTGATCTGATGAACATAGCCCATAACTGAAGCAAAAAGGTCGGTGCGGGGCATTTGTTCACAAGCTAGGCACTTCATGGTGACATAGTGCCCGATTTCTCCAATTCTGTCCTTGATCATGTCCCTTTCTCCGAGTAGCCGTTCTATCTGTTGGTTTTTCGCCCCCAATCTTCGAGCATTTTTGGTGACTTGGTCTAAGAGCCTATCCACTTGTTCTTGCAATCGGGCCATCAAATCGTGGCAACGGTCGAGGTCTGCTCTGGCATCTCGGGCTTGCTTGAAAACCCGCTCCCCGAGGATAACATTTGCTTCCCTTAGACTAGTGATGATCTCAGTGTAATCTTCTTCCACCCGTTGTAGGTGAAGTGCATGTTGATGTGCCTCCTTTCTCCAGCTAGCACGGATCCTCATTGTTTGGGTCTTTGACTCTTCCAATTCTCTTTGGACATCGGCAACTTGGCTTCTCAAACCCTTTATCAATTTTTCGTCTGCTCGACTCCTCAATTGTCTGTCAGCATCCCTTTTCATTTGCTGGATTTGAGCTCTCAAAAAATCATTTTCTTGTGCCAACTTCTTTTTATCTCCTTCGTTGGCGGCGGCTTGCACGTCCATTTCAAATTGGAGCTCTTGGGTCCGTTGCTCTATCCTGCTAATCTTTGTTCTATAAGCTTCTTCTCTGGCCAACCAGTCCCATTGTTCTTGTGACGCTCCAGCAAACTCCCCGAGGTGGGGCCTTTTTGTGGGCCTTTGATGCTCCAGATCTTTGCTATACCATGCAGGGTATTCCGACGATACTTCACCCCGGGCTCGATGTCGCACCCGAGTGTCTATCTTCAATGTTTGACATTCACTCCAAATCTTTCGGACCAACGCTTCAGGGAACTGTCCTCCCGGTCCAATTTCAACCACATGTGGGCTGAGGTCTTCCTCTTTTGGGATTATTTGGCATCGTCCCAACTGTCTCAATACTCGACCTGGTGCGTAGGGCTGGATGCTGTTGAGGCCCATTAGTAATAAATATGATTCCGTGGCCGATGCATATATGACTTCTTCCACGGGTAGCCAGCCAAATGTCCATTCTATCTTGCTGGCTGGGATCAAACGCAAAAGTCGTATCCATCCGCTAATCCCCTCTGGCAAATCATGTCCCTCGACCCTCGTAGGGAATTCTTCTATACAGGTTTTCTTCGATAAACTATACCTCATAAACTGCAGGCGACGACATAAGTGATCGATCATCCACATTTGGAGCAGTACATTGCAAGCTTCAAAGAAGACCCCTCCTGCTTTGCAGATAGTGAGTGCACGAGAGATATCTGATATTATCATAGGAGCCAAAGTACTATTGTTTTGTTTCATCAAAGTGCTGACGACCCCTGCCACATGTATGTTGATATTCCCGTCCTTTTTGGGAAATATTAATGAACCCAAGAAAGCTATCATGAAGGCGATGCGTCTATGCTCTTCCCATTTTAACTGGTTTTCTCCACTGCAGATTTTGCTTTTGTGTTTGTTGAAGCCCCCATAATGACCATATTTGTCATATAGAAATGCTAAAGTGCGGAACCCTTCTGATAAGTCTGGGTTGTGTACAGTTCTGCGGATTTTCACAGTATCCAAAAACCTATGTACTGTCACTACCCTTGGTGCAATGAGATATTGTTCCCTTATAGGGACTTTTGGTCTTCCGATATATCCGGCCAATTCTTCCAATGTTGGTGTGAGTTTGAAGTCTGAAAAGTGGAACACATTGTGTGCCGGATCCCAGAATGAGATCAGGGCTCGTATGATGTCTCCTCTCGGGGGAATATTTAGTAGCCCCACTAGATCTCCCAGGTACAGCTTAACTGCGTCTTGTCCTTGCTCGCCCAAGTCGCTCCACCACCTATGCAAACTTAAGGGGACCTTGTTTATGATAGCTTCGGTTGTATTCTGGCTCGTGCTCATTCTGCACATTTATTAAGGTAGTTTTTAGATGAAAGAAAAATCTTTATTTGACCCAAACAAAACTATCTTTTTTTTTTAATAAAAAAAAAAAAATGAAGCGGGCCACAGGAATTGACTGGTCAAAATATTAAGACTGATGAAAAGGTGGTCGTTGAGGCAAAGTTAAATATCTTGGCATTCCGTCATTATTTCTTCTTTTAACAACTTATTTTGGACTATAGGGAAGTTGGACCCGTTAAAGGCTGCCTACGTATCTCACACCCAGTGAGAATCAAACCTGCGTAGTTCGGTCCGTAAAAACAACTATTTTTTCTTTTATTGACTGACAAAGAAAACACATTTTGTCAAGAAAACCATTTTGTTGGCAAAGTCAACCTTCTGTCGTCTTTTATCAGCAAACTAGATTTATTGACTTGTTGGCAAAACACATTTTTGTATTTTCTGAAAAATATCTATTTCCCCGTACTATTTCCTTTCATTTTTCGTCTTTCTTCGGTATTTAAAAGCCGGTCAGCATGCCAGTCTAAATAAATGCTTACAACAAATATGATATAGCAAGATGGTCTTTTCATTTCGGGTTGCCTGTCCTAGACGGACCCAACCCCTGTGTTGAGTCCCCTAAGTCGGATATGATGCAAATAAACGTCCTAAATCTAGGCTCAATATCCTGATGTTTTTAATGGTACTAGACCGTGTACCCGAGCGGACAACTCGGATCGAGGAGGGGGCTACGTACCGGTGACCCGCAGAGTCAATCGGCTTTGTAACTTATCTTGCCTCTTTTCTTGTTTTGGTATTGACACTAACAGAAAGGGGAGTCTCAACCAGTAAGCACATCCCCGGGAGTAAGAAGAGACGGGTTTTCGGCACAGTTTTATATACAGTTCACGCAATATCAAAGCGGTAAACATATAGCAGTTTGTATATAGAGTGCAACTAGTATCAAAGCGGTAGACATGTAGCACATTAATTAAACATATAATAAAATCAGATATCGACAAAAACAACAATTTAACTGAGCTCGAATTCTTAAACCCTCAACCGAAGTTTTGGGTTGAAATATCCCCAGCAGAGTCGCCAGAGCTGTCACACCTCCTTTTTCCGCACCCGCGGAGCGCGAGGGAGTTTTTCCAATTAAAGGACAATCGAAACGGGATTAATTTATTTAATTCAGAGTCGCCACTTGGGAAAATAATGGTGTCCCAAGTCATCGGTTTGATCCCGAACCGAGGAAATTTATGACTCTGTAATATAGTCTGTGAAACTAGAAACCTGGATAAGGAATTCTATTAACCCGGGAGAAGGTGTTAGGCACTCCCGGATTCCGTGGTTTTAGCACGGTCGCTCAACTGCAAATTTTTGTTTCTATCTGATTTCTTTATATATTTTATTTGTGTGCTCTTATATTCCGCTTTAATTCTTAGAAGAATTGCGACGTCACGAAAATACATTTCGAGCCGCACCGTAACCAGTACGCTTGCGACTTTAATGTATTTCAGTTTCGCCGAGAGTAAGATTTGGGTCACATAAATGCACACCCGTATTTAGGAAAGTAATTTTATTTCAAATCGTGCCTAAAGAGTCTATCGTCTGTTTAACTTTGGGAAAAGACCGTGAAATTCACTAAACAGTCCTTCCAAGTCTAAGTTCTCATGACAATTATTTGAGGGCCCCGCAATTATATATTTTGTGCGGCGAGGCTCGTCTCATTTTAAAGGACAATCCTAAAGTGACTACATTTTTCTATTAAGTTCGTTTCTAAAATAAACGAGAAAAGGTCCTAATTTATTACATGTTTATAAGCTCGGGCCTCTTATTAGTTATTAGATCAAGGTGAACGGAAATTGCACTCGAGCTTGCATAAGGGAGATTGTTTTATGCCTTATTCTACAAGCGAATAATACTAAAACAACAATTATGAATAGCATGCGAGTTTGAAAAATGTTAACACAAACTAACCATTCTCTAATTAATTTAAACCACCAGTATTAGATAAATCGAACCATTGAAATTAACTATGTGTAATACAAAAGTCATTTTTGAATTTCATGCTAACGTTCATCACTAACATTAGTTACTAATATTATTTGAATTGCTATTTGAAATGATGTTACTTACTCAAGTGACCTCGTAAATTCAGAACTATTGAACTAACATTTTGATTTCCATTTGAACTATTTGAACCTGTAAACTATTTGAAACTATTTTACGACTAACTGGAAATGCATTAACCACACTATATTTCATAACTAGCAATCATCAACTAAGATTAATTACAATGAATATTCACTTGTTTCTAGAGATAGATCCGACAGTTCAATTCATATACTTATCAGTCCGTTATAAGTAAAAAGTTTCTACTTGACATCCAGTTAAAGATGCTAAAGAACTCAAAAGGAAACTTGACAACATTTCATTTCGTCTCCAACTTCAGGTTTACATTAGGACATGGTTTCAGAGTGTGTACCTGGAAATTGACAAAAATAGAGGACTAAGGGATCAGCTATGGCAGTGATAGCAACAGTAGCAGTGAACAGAAGCCAGCAGCAGCAAAACACAACCAACAGCAACAAAAACCACAACCAAACAACAATAGTACACGACCAACAGCAAAATCCGTAACAATCAGTAGCAAATGATGGATAACAGAAGTGAACAGCCCAAAACAGGAGCAAGAAAAACCAGCCCAGATCCAAATAAGATCAATAAAACAGTAGCAAGGTCTAGTAGCAACCCAGGAGGAGACACTTGAAGCCCCAACAAGTTTCAACAACCAAACAAACTAATACTATGATCAACAATGTCGAAAGAGCTAAGAGTGACATCAAACAATCCAAATAGACCAGCTTTAACTTCCAAAATACCTAACAATTACTTCAGGAACTTCAAAAGGCCAATGTCGTATCAAGACATAACTCAAAAGACTCAAAGACTGCCTGAAACAGTGAGCTAAAAGAAGCAGAATGTTTTCTTTCTCATGTTCTCTAAAATGTATGTCTTTTTCTCTATCTAGTCTCTCACTGTGTTTCCCAGAATACCTCTCCAATGTTCTCTATCACTGTGTATTTTATTTTTTTGACCAGTGTTCTGTCTCTAAGGTCTGTCTGTATGAAGCTCTGTATCCTCTCTATATATTCAAATTCCCAACTGGCCAGCCTATCTTCAGAATTGTTTTCCCCTCTGGCCAGCCCATACCCTGCTCTGTTTTTACCACTTAAACTTGTCTAAGCATGGGGTTTTTATATTAAAATAATAAGTGCAGGCCTGGTGGGATGCCCTGCTGTAACAGCAGGTTCCACTAGTTTAACTCATGGGCAAGGTAGTTTTAAAACCTAAGAAATGCTAATTCTGTTAATCTCTACTTTAAAATTAACAAACTCCAGATTCTAATCCAACTACAATCCTAATGTGCACTACACTTCATTGGTTACACCCTTCAATCCTTAACTAACAACAACTATATCCAATTCATCACTTAATTAAACAAACAGTTCAAAAGAAAGGAACTCTCGATTCAACAGTGATTTATAGTGTCCAATTCTGCCCTAAAATGCTAACAAACAAGACCTACGAAACTAATCGACCACATTGATTAGTCGATGACAACATACATAATTGATAACAAACGAGCGACCTACAGTTTGATTCCATATATTTAAGGCAGAATCAAGAAACCAATCAAATATGAATTAAACGCTCGACGACCTTAATCGAAACGAATACCTATCCTATGACAAGCACATTCGAACAAATAAAACAGAATACTAATTGACCAAATAAAAGGTCTTTGAGGGGAGAAGACAGAACAATTGATACGAAAAATTGAAAACATAACAAATAAAAAATAAAAACACAAACAAAGCACACACGGATGCTCATATAACAGAATTAAATCGACCAGAGAAGAAACAAATACCTCAGAAGAAATTCATGAAGCGGGCCAGCTGGACTCATCTGTTTTGGGGTTCAATGGACCTTAATCGGGGTGTTCTCAGTTGAGAACACCTAGACTAAGGTCTATTAGACCCCAATTCCCATTGAATTAAACAAAAGACCTAAATTTGGATTTCTAGGGTTCTTGGTGCCGCTTTTTGGGGCTCGACCGGTTCCGGCCAGATTCGAGCCGGACCACGGTTAGTAAGGGTGTGAGGGAGGTGTGAGGAGTCACTGGTGTGAATTTGGGGTGGTTTGGCGTGGTTTGGGTTTTAACTCGAATCTTCGATTGAAGATTCAAGACGTTTGGGGATGATTCGAGGTTAACGGACCGTGGATTTGTGTAGAGGAGGTTTAGGGGGAGCTATGGTGTTGATTGGGTGGCCATTGGCCTACTGCCGCCGGCGGAGACGATTTCCGGCCGGCGGAGTGCGGTGGGGGAAGGCGGGGCTTGGCTTGTCTCTGAGAGAGACGATGGAGGAGGGGTCTGGCTAAGGGGGGCTGGGTAAGAGATTCGTATTATATACAAGATAGGAAATTCGATCCTGATCGTTGGATTATTTACGATCAACGACCAGGATCGTTTTTCTTAAAGGAAACGACGTCGTGTAACGTTAATATGAGACTGGGTCGGTCTTTGGCTGGGAGCGGGTCGGGCTGTGAGGGGAAATGGCGACCGATGGATCGAAATGATCCAACGGCTTGTATATTTTGGCCTGTTACGGCGTCGTTTGGGTGCATCCGGAGATGGCCTGAGCCGGATTTGGCTTGGGCCTGGGTTGTTCAACCCTTCCTGGGCCTGTTTTCACACTTATTTCTAATTTTATTAACTAACTCTAATTAAACCAAAAACTACTTTAAACAAATCAATTTAAAGGGAATGAAATTACCCCTATTAATTAACACTTGATGATTAACACAATTTATGCATTCAAATAAAATCACATGATGATCGAGAAACGAGGTGCACACATTTTTTTTGATTTTCTTACGATTAATTCCTATGTCCGATTTATTCTCATAAACGCGCACTTAATTCCCAAATATGCAATGCGTATTTTTTTTTGTATTTTCTAGCTAAATAAACACACATACCAATGTTAATGCTCCGGAGAGACAGCACAAAATCCACAAAAATCAAGTGTAGCCCAAAGCTATTTTATTTTGAATTTTTGGGAGTAAATCTCACGTAGGGCAAAAATCACGTGCTCACACCCGTGCCAAGGTCTTGGCCAATACTTGTTCATAACAGCCCGTTGCCCGCATGATCGTTCCGCCCGCATGTTGGCTAATTGCAAGGCCATTACGCCCAAATCCTTGCCACAGCCGCACCACGCACGATGTTCAAAAGTCGAGGTCCTAACATTAACCAACTCTGATTAATGAAGCAAATCTTTAGCTCTGAAGCAAAACGTTTCCCCCTCATTTTATTCGATGATACAAATTATTACTTTAATTACTCATTTTTAGATAATGGCTTCTAAAATTTTTACCTTGAAAATATCTCCTTCTATGCTAGCATTCAATGAGAAAATGATACTAGATAACAACTATAAAAATAATAGCCAAAAAATATATAAAACTGATGGTTTTGAAGGAATGAGTAGTTTTTTAATTTAAAATAAATTAAATTACAGTTCCTATCATAATCCTAATCAAAATGTAATTGCATTTGGTTATTTTTTTAATTCGTAAAAATTAAGAAGAAAAGTGACAGTTTTGCAAGGAATTAAATTAGTTTTTTTTAAAAAACAAAATTTAGTCTTCCTCCTAATCCTAATTAAAATAATTTTGTAATTGGTTTTTTTGTACTTCCTATAAATTAGGAGCAATGTCCTAATGAGCCACGTGTTAATTCCTTGCTTTGATACTTGGCTTCATGAGAAGCATTTGTCTTTGGCTTTTAATAATATATAGATAGATATAGAAGATTATGGGAAGTTTTATTTCTAATAGTAATTTCCTAATTTCCTAATTATTAATTACTTATTTGAATTGAGTAAATAACTACCCCTTTCCAATAATAGATATTTACATATTTAATTTAAATTAAAAATAAATAACTAATAACTAACTATTAACTTATTAACTAAATTTTGTCCTAAAAACTAACACTTGACATTCTCCTACGCTGCCACTTGTCATAATGCTCAAAAAACGTTATTAGGTTTTTAAAAAAATGACATAAGTATATACAACGCCACTTTATCTGGCGTTGTATACTAACGGTAACGGCCCATTAGTGTACAACGCCAGATAAAATGGCATTGTACTTGTCAGTGCTTGTACAACGCCACTTTATCTGGCATTGTACGCTATTCAATTATTGAACAGTACAACGCCAAAATAGTTGGCGTTGTATCACCACCCCGGCTCTTGGTTTTCTATATAAAGAGGTGTTACACTCGTATTCTATACATTCAAAATATTTATAACACTCTTGTTGCTCTATTACTCTTCTTGCTCTATTATTCCTAAATTCTACAACATTTCTTCATTATATCTAAAGAGCGAAGGATAAGAACTTCTTTATATTGGGGTGGTGAGGTTATGATGGAGAATAACTCCGTCAGTTACAGTTTGCCCGCTAAATGTCATGTTAAATTACCATTGACAATGGAGTACGATACATTGATATCATTGTTAAGCAAAAAATGAGTGTGAGGAAACGTTCCGTCATACTTAAAGTTACCGGAAGATATCCGTTTTCCGTCACTCCGCAAGGGGTTATTTTTTACTCGGAGTTTAACATCGACGATGATGAAACTTTGCGTGATTTTTTTAGGACTCCGGACAAATGTCGTGATTTTCTTGTAATCACAATGCTGGAGATGTACGTGAAGGTCAAAGACGTCCCTAAAAATGAGCTTGTGCGTAGTATAGATAACCCCCAATCATCG
The DNA here is from genome assembly GCA_032618575.1 of Nicotiana noctiflora. NCBI lineage: Eukaryota > Viridiplantae > Streptophyta > Magnoliopsida > Solanales > Solanaceae > Nicotiana > Nicotiana noctiflora. The sequence continues at coordinate 758 of JASVEL010008136.1, read as the reverse complement.
GACGGTTATTATAGAATAGCTTTTGCCGGACAAGTTCCGGATGAAAGAGTTATCTTTGATTTAAACTTATCACCGCCTGCTTTCCATAACTCACAAGACGACTTTTAAATTTTATTTATTATTTGTGATAATTAAGTATATATTTATTAAATTGATTTAATAGTAACACTCGCATATTTAATAGGGGTACCGGCCAGATATGAATTTATCAAGTGGCCCATCCGGTAGTCATGTCCAACTTGGAATTTCATCACATTATGACTTGTAAGTTAAGTGATTTATGTGAATTAGGAAAATCATATATAAAACATGGAATTTCATCATAATTTTTTTGATTGTGTAGTGAAGATGAGCAAGTTGAACTCACACAATTGCCCAAAAATGATGTATTACATCGGGACCTGGCAGATGCACAAAGTGAGAAAGAGAACAGTGACTACGATAATAATGCGGATGAATCCGGTGATGAGACACCCTTTGATTGTGAGGATGGTGATGCTGAGGATGATGAGGAAGAACCTGGTTTGAACAGAGACCCCCCAAGACAAAAAGTGTATGAGTCTAAAGTGCCGTTTAATTCAAGAGAGATTCCTTACATTGACAATTTACCAACCATGCCGGATGTGGAAGCTCTCACACGGGATTTTGATGAAATCCGGACAGCAATGTGGGATAAATCTAGACCAACGGTGCTTGCAAAGGGGATGCTTTTTTCCTGATAAAGTGCGCCTAACCAGGGCTTGTAAAATGCACAACGT